>JARHVA010003595.1:940000-1457500 GCA_037957365.1 Torreya grandis | reverse complement strand
AAATTTTTAAAATTTAAAACTAAAACCTAGACATCTAATCTAATTGATCTTACACACCTCTCTAACTAGAAGAAATGGTCTCTCAATTCATCCATTATTTCTTATGTGAACATTATCAATTTTTTTCTTAAGCCTTTAATCTATTCATCTGTACAACAAAGTTGGTGGTGGCTGAAAATGGAAAATAGAATGACCTATTTTCACAATATCCATTTAATAATCTAGTTGGGAAATGGTTTTAATATCAAAATGCAATATATCTACCATAAAATGTGCACTCTAAGTTTAATTAGATTTAAATTTGACACTATATGTATGTATGTGTGTTCATACATACATACATACATACATACATACATAAGTGTAAGTTTAATTAGATTTAAATATGTATTTATGTATGTATATATGTTATATGTATATGTATATGTACATGTAAATATACATAAACATGTGTGTATGTCTATACATATGCATAGATACATACATATGTATACATGTATGTATAGACATACACACATGTATATGTATATGCATATGTACATGCACAAATGCGTGCTCGCACGCACACACACAAATAAATAAATCTAGATTTAAATATAATTAAACTTACAACATTATATATATATATATATATATATATATATATATATATATATATATATATATATATATAATATAATATAATTTGTCACACACACACACACAAAATGTTTGAATTCCATTCAAGAAGAATAAATGATTTTTTTTTGGATAATTACTTTGAAACTTAAATGAGATTCAATGCTTTAAACTACTCATTTCATTGATACTTGTAATTTGCATAAAATTTGGCCCATACATACATACGTACGTACTTACATATATACATATGTACATACGTAAATACATACATATGTACATACGTAAATACATACATATAAAATTTGGCCCACACACACACACACACACACACACACACGCGAGCGCGCGCGCGCGCGCGCCAAATTCTATGCTAATTACAAGTATCAATGAAATGAGTAATTGAAATCTTTTAATCTCATTTAAGTTTCAAAGTAATTATCGTGTGTGTGTGTGTGTGTGTGTGTGTGTGTGTGTGTGTGTGTGTGTGTGTGTGTGTGTGTGTGTGTGTGTGTGTGTGTGTGTGTGTGTGTGTGTGTGAGATGCGTGTGCATGTGTGTGTGTGCGTGCACATGGGCACATGCCAAATTCTATGTTAATTATGAGTATCAATGAAATGAGTAATTGACATCTTTGTTCTCATTTAAGTGTCAAAGTAATTATATAAAATTATTTTAGTTATTCTTCTTGAATGGAAGTCAAACATCTTGTTATGCATTTATTTCAAAATATTTTCATCAAATTCAATTAAATACAAGTGTTTTCTATGCAAAATCATGGGAAGTGTTACCAATTGTATTTTTTTTTTGATTTGGTGTTTTTGTATTGTTATCTTTACTATTACTTTCTTCATTTTCTATTGCCATATAATTTACTTCAATGCTACTTTCATTATTGAATATTTTTATTGAATTTTATTTATTTTTACTTTCACCATTATATGTTTCCATGCCATTTTATTCATTGTTAGGGGGGAAAATCATCATGCATATATTCATAGTCAACAAAATTAAAAAATTCATACTTTTACTATGGACTTGCAACATAATTTGAACTTTTAGGTAAACATTCATTATCATTATCCATTTTATCATTATCTATGACATTTGATTTATTGGGCATATCATATGTATCTTGTCTTGAGAAATATGTTTTGATGTGTTCCCTTGTTTAATATTAGCACTTGTAATTGTTTAGGCATTTTATGTTTTAACTTTTTTTTCTTATTTTAACGAGATAAATTACCCATGACTAGACAAACTTGATATATTTTTAGGATAGGGAACAAAACAACAACTTGATACCTTTTATCTTCCAATGTTTAGGGCATATAATGATGCATAGTATAACTTTTGGGACATTCTTTTTGAAAGAGGTAAAAAATAAACATTGGATAAAGTGTTTTGCTTGTTATGCAAGTAAAGCATATACACTATATACTAATATTAATTAGAACTTATGAATATAAATAATATATATAAATATTATGTAATGTAATATAATATTAACAATACAAATATATTAGTACTATATATAATATATATTATAATACTTATATATATACATTTTTTGAAAGAGGTAAAAAATAAACATTGGATAAAGTGTTTTTCTTGATATGCAAGTAATGCATACACAATATATACTAATATTAATTAGAACTTATGAATATAAATAATATATATAAATATTATGTAATGTAATATAATATTAATAATATAAATATATTAGTATTATATATAATATATATTATAATACATACATACATACACACACACACACACACACACACACACACACACACACACACACACACATATAGTACTAATATATTTATATATCTACACACACACACACACACACACACACACACACACACACACACACACACACACACACACACACACACACACACACACACACACACACATACTATTATTATTGTTGATACCTTTCATTCAAGGGTTCTATCTACCTTTTAGTCAAGGGTTTATTTATAACTTTTTCTTCTTTAAAATAGATTCATTTTTTCATAAAATCAAAGTCGATCAAACATAAATTATAGTCTATACAATTGATTTGGGCTCAATTTGGCCCAAATCGCATCACTGCTTTCACCAATTACCTAATTATCTCTATCTATAATAAACTTAGGAATAATTAATCCATAAATTAAATGTTATAGTCGTAGTTAGTTTGAAAAGACTGAAATTAGTTTTAATTACATTTATTATGGAGGTAGATTATTATTTGGTTTATTATTTAATGTGATTGGGGTCGATTGATACCAAATCACGTTCTACATAGTGGAAGATTGGTTCATGGTGCACATAGTTCAATTATACCCAAATCACATGCATGATTAAACCTAAATGCTTCCATAATTAAACCAATTGACTATTTTGTTCATTATGTGATGACATTGGAGTTGAATGAGGCCCAATTTACGTTCTATATAGTCAAAATTATGTTTTTCATTAAAACAAATGATTCTTTTCTTCATTATCTAATGAATTTAGGGTTGACTGAGCCCCATATCACATTTTATGGTTATAATTAGGTTAAAGGGATTCAAATTATCCCCAATTGCCTTTGTGATTGAACCAATCGACTATTTAGTTTATTCTAATATGGCATTAGGTTTGATTGAGTTCTAAATTATAGTCTATATAGTCTAAATTAAGTTCATGGGGTCAAATTTCACTTAAATTACATCATTTAATGAAAAAATTAACTAATTAACTTAATATGTCATGAAAATTGAGCTAATTTATCCCCAAATCATGCCCTATAGTCATCATTAGGATCAAGGGGTTAATATTTGCCCCAATCACCTTTGTGATTGCATCTCTAACAAAATTAGGGTTTATTAAGCTAAAAATTATATCCTAATCAATTGATTGAGTCATAAAATATGTTCATGGGCCTTAATTGGTCCCAAATCACATCTCTAATTGTACCAATTTTATTTTTGGATCAATTCATGATGGAATTACAAATAATTTAAGCCCAAATCATGTCATACTTTGGTAGTTAAGTTGAAGGGCATCAAATTATCCTTAATTACCTTCTTGATTAAACGAATTGACCATTTGGTTCACTACATGATGACATTGGGGTCAATTGAGCTCCAAATCAAATCATACATAATTAAAAGTAGGCTCATTGGCTCAAATTTTCCAAAATAACATCAATAAGTGAATGAATTGACTAATTGGTTTAATCTATGATGAAATCAGAGGTAATTTAGTTCAAAACCACATTTTATAGTCAAAATTAGGTTCAAGGGGATTAGATTGAACCTAATTTCCTTCATGATTGAACCAATCAAGTATTTCATTCAATATGTGATGGAATCAAAGTTTATTAAGGCCTAAATCACATCTTATATAGTCAAAATTACATCTATCATTGAAAAAAAAAATTCTTTGCTTCATTGTCTAATGATATTGGGGTTAATTGATCTCTAAATCCCATTTTATAGTCATAATTAGGTTGAAGGGGATCAAATTGACCCCAATTTACTTCATGGCTGAAGAAATTGACTATTTGGTTTATTTTTTATGACATTGGAGTTGATTTAAACCCAAATTACATCCTATAAAGTTAAAATTATTTTCATAGGGTTCAATTTCACCCAAATTGCATCATTGATTGCACTAATTAACTCATTTGCTTAATATTTCTTGAAATATGAGTTAATTTAGGCCAAGATCACATAGATCACATCTTATAACTACATTTAGTTTCAATAGATTCAAATTGGTCCTCATTTCCTCCACCATTGACACAATCAACTATTTGGTTCATTCTATGAAGAAATTGGGGCTAGTTTAACCCCAATTCATATTCTATATAGTCAAAATTAGGTTCACAAGATTAGATTTTCTCAAATTTGATCAATATGATAAATATGTCCTATTTATTATAATGTACATATTGACATAAAATATTGGAAATGTATATATCACTCTATAGGTAAATATATAAAGATAAGCACATAAACATCCATACATTTTAAAACATATGCATAGATGTTTTTTAGCTTCTTGTGTTATGCCAAATAAACATGTACAAATTATAATGTGTATGTGTTATAGTGCACATAGAATTTTTTAATGTATAGTTTTAAAAATGTACCTACAGGCTCAAAAATGGGTTCAATTCCCAAGACCAAGGCCTAGACTTGAAAACACACCAATAAATTTGTGTTTTTGACTAAAAATAAGAAATATAGATTCTATCTTCATAAAATCTATGAATTTAATTGAGACATTTCCTAAACCCATTACTATGACTTTGATCATACTATCATCTTTCTAAACATATGATTTGTTTAATTTTTTTGACTATTTTAAGGTTTACATATATTTTGATTTCTAAGTATGTCTATTTTAAGTCACTATATGTTACAACTATACATGTCTATATATGTTCATGTATTTTTTTATATGATACAACTGAAAAAATATATATGGTCACAAACTAGGCCTAATTATATACACATTAAAAAAACATTTTTTGTATTTTTAGAGGTAGTGGAGGGAAGGGAGAAAGGGGGTGCATGATCGAATATCCATTTTTTTTCCAGTTTTCTAGTTCTATATATATATAAGGGGGTGCATGATCGAATATCCTTTTTTTTCAATTTTCTAGTTATATATATATATATATAGATTAAAAACTTTATAACAAATATATGTCACAAACTAGATGATCTTATAAAAATGTATATCAAAAGGTTTTAAACAATACTAAATGACACTAAAAGAAATTTAGGGACCACATGATCAGATATCTAATCTATTTTAATGAAAAATAAGAGATTTATTCAAATTTTAGATGATTGACTTACTTATACTTAACCAATTTATAGGAAAATTAATATTTTAGAAACTAAACTCAATTTTTCATAATTTATGTTATTCTATCATCTTCAAATATTAAGTGTAGCCATATCAAATGATAGATTGAAAGAATATTATGAAAAAACAAAATATAAATAGTATTAAATACCTAAAAGATTAAATAAATCAACCAATTTATCTTAAGATTAAATCAACCACACAAATAGAGATAAGAGTTGACAAGTGGGGAAACAATTAAATGTATAAAATACCAATAATCTATAAATAAGCCTTGTAATCAATTAACTCCAAGTACATATCAAGAAAATTACAAGAGAGATAAGAATGGCCTCAATCCAAGAGAGAGAATAATAAATATGCAAGAGAAAGAACAAGATCAAAATTATGCAACTACTGAAGGGCAAGACAAGAGGAGGAGAAGAGTTCAATAAATAGATCTAGGAGGAATAAGGAGTTACATGTGTAAGGTTCAGCATGTGTGCTAAGTATCCATAAAATTTTTATAAATGAGGAGGATGTCTATTCCATATGGGGGAGAAAAATTAAATAAAATTAACTCCAAATCCAACAAGTGGATTATTAAGGTGAATGATATCTTAAAATATTAAGACAAAGTTCATTTATAAATATAATAAATACACACATATATAAGACATAAGGAAAGATCACAAACCTATAGGAAGGACCCAAATAAGGTTAATTATCCAAAACTTTATTTTGAGATTAATTTTGAGTTAAAAAATAGAGAAAAACTTTTTCAAACAAAGAAAAGAGTGTAAATTACATAATACTCCCTTTTAATAGAAACTTCCTTCAAGAGGAATTATAATAGATAGAAAGAGAGAAGATATGGTGTCATCAAATGTTACAAGGATAAAAGTGTGATCACCAATAGTCTCTAAGAATACTCTTTAGTAAATGTGGTAGGTCCACAATGGAAAAAACACCATCAAGGAGTAATGATTGACAAAATCTGTAAAATAAACAACCTAACACCAATGATTAAATTTAAGTAATTAATATGTCAAAAATACAATCTACATATATAATTTAATAAAAGTAGAAGTATAAGAAGATAAATAAAATAAAAATAAATTCCATCATAATGTGTGTAAACTTACATGAAAATAAGTTAGTCAAAATCATATTTCCTTTGCGAAAAAAAAAAAGATACAAAAAAGAGTTTGAGTTAATCAAAATAAAAACATATAAATGAGTCTCACTTGGTAGCTAAGTCCATCCAAATTTGAAAAAAAATGGGGTTAAAAAAAACCCCTTTCATTATAACCCCCTTCAATCGAAACCCCACATGTAATTTTTGAATGGGCTTAGAAAAAAAGGGGTTCTAATGAAGGGGCGGGAGGGCAGGGGTAGGGGGGTTGAGGAAAGGTTCAAACAAAGGTTTTTAATTTTTTTTTAATGTATTTAATTAATTTAAATAAAGTGGCCAATGAAATGATTTATTTTGAGGGGGTTAAAATGAAGGGGGTTAGAATAAATGGGGTTCATTAAAATTGATTTATTTTTAGGGGGTTATAATGAAGGGGGTTAGAACAAAGGGGGTTCATGTGGCATCAAATCCTTGCCTATTCAAGTGGAAAGCTAATATTGGTCTAAAATTTTGACTTTGAATGCCACATATTAGGATGAAAAAAAAAAAAACAACTGTGGCTCTAATTTATAAATAGGTCTTTTTATGATATTTTTAATAATATGATTTTTCTAAATTTTAATAATATTTAATATTTATTTTTATTTATTTAGTAAAATATACCTATTTATAAAATGAAGTACCATATGTTTGAGGCACTGAGAAAAATAGGAGACTATGGCAAAATAAAAATTAAAAAATATCACTACACTCGAATTTAATGTCCTTGTTATAATGGTGAAAAAATTAGTCCATTTTGACACACACACACACACACATGAAAAGATATCATAAGGAGAAATCATAAGTGTTGCTATTACCCACCCTAATCATTAAAAAATTAATTAAAATTTAATTTTTCATCAAAAAATTATTAAAAAAAATATTACACTACATCCATGTTTCTAAGATAACCTTCCAAAAAATCTTGAGAAAATATTATGTTTTAAGAAAATTACAAGGAGGATAAATTAAGTACTCAATAAATATTTTTGTACATGAAACATACACACTGTGTATTTATGTATTAAAAAATATATTTTTTGTTTTATTTTTTTTCAAAAAATAAATAAATGTAAACTAAACTTAAAATGCAACATTTCATTAGTTTGATACAGTTTCAAAATTTATATGGTTAAGTCACTATCATCTATACAAATTGGGAAATGTTCACATTTTTATTTTTTGTTGTCCCCTTTGTACCAAAAAGTGAAACATAGTATGTGAAGAAGATGCCACTTCTAAAATATATTCTACATGCAGTATTAGAACAATTATCATAAGAAGACATATCAAAGTCTCTAGAATATACATTTTCTTTAAGAATATAAATAGTTGTACCCTTAGAGGTAGAATATTTATTCACTTTTTGAAAATACAAAGTGTCATTTGTAGATTTATCATAAGATTTACATGCACGAGAATTTCAACTTTTTGATAAATGATACCTGTGTTTTTTACAATATGCATAAAGTTTAACAACTTTAAAAATAACATGAGTATCATAAATAATAAAATCAAAAGATGTTGCATCATAAGTCTTACAATGAGATTTTAAATGTGCATTAAAATTATTGGAATCATCAAAATTGAGACCTTTATAATTTGCATATAAATTAGAAAAAATAAGGTCAAGAATACCATATTCACACTTATTAATCTAACCATCCTAATAGCCTGTAGAGTGCATGATTCTAAGATGGGGTTGATAGAAATAGTGTTCAAAAAATCTTTAGACTATGTACAATAAGTTTCATCAACATTAGAGCGATTACTATGTGCAAAAGATACAAATCTAATATTAAGAGTGTCAACTAAGTTTTCCATAGATATTAATTTATCATTAAAAGATAATTATAGAGTATTTAAATTCATTTTTTGAATTTTCATTTCATGTTTAAGAATACTAATTTCATCATGTTTGAATGCAATTATTTATGTAGGCTTCTTAAAAACTAAAAAGAGAGTTAGTTTAAATGCCATTGAGCACATTATAAAATAGATTTTGAGTGATAGATTAAATTTTATCACCAAAAAATATGTATCATAAGGTGATTACACAAGATCTATACTTATAAAAAAACAAATAATGCTAAAAATGAACTTGTGTGAAATAGAATATACCAAGCTTTAGGGGAAAAAACTTATAAATGTAAGTCCATAGCAAAGAGGTAAAATAAATAAATTGTTTTTGTTTTAAATCATTAAAATAAATTCCTAAGATTTGGTATACAGCTTAATGATAAATAATTAAAAGGGAATAATCTTTAATTTAAAATAAAATAAAATGCATTTCTCAAAAAACCAAATAAATTTGAGAGTATTATGTGCCTTTTTCATTTTAAAGCTTTAAACAAAAGAGAAAAACACATGGAAAATATTATGAACTAAATGTTCCTAAGGTTTGTTTCACTCAATTTTTTTTTTAAATTCCATTTATCTTGTTTAAAAAAAAATTAAGTTTTATTTTCTTAAAAAAATAGATATGAATAAATTACCTTAGCATTGTAAAAAGGAAAGAGTGCAAAACTAATATTTGATTTTAATAAATCCATTAATATTTTTAATGAAGCATTACGCTTGGAAATTTTAAGAAAACTTAAAAATCCAAGAAAAAAATAAGAAACACTCCAACTATGAAGACAAACTAAGAATGGGGCAATGGTAGGTGGAAAGGTAACTATGCCAATACAAAATAATATGACAAACAAAAATAGAATGGATACTGAGAAATGTATGCCACATCTAAAGTGATACCAAGCATTATAAAAGGTAATTAGGTTAAAAAGGTATAAAATTAAAATTACATGATGCTCAGAGGAGAGATATACACTTGGATAGCTAAGTGAAATGCTTATGGAGCAGATAAACAAGTTGAAAACACTTAGGAAGCATTGGAAAATGCCATGGAAGGGGGAGTAAGATATTTTAAATAAGTTTACAAAGAGAGAATATATATGTATACCCAATGTAATAGGGTAAGAAATGTGATACAAGAAGAAATAAAATGGCTTAAGGTAGACAAAAATAGGTTAAAAGGTTGAACAATAAAGGAGCAACATACATACCAAAAGAAAGATAAACTACGTTACCAAGAGCACATTGACATAACTGAAGAGCAATAAAAGAGATAAATAAATAATTAGATACTAAAAAATATTATAATACATTATTTGCATAAAAACCAAAGATATAAAGTGTTTTATTTATTTATTTAAATATTTTTGATAAAACATATCCATATATTAACTAAATAGAAATATATAAATAATTCACAAAAAAATAAGGTGGTATGAGAACACACCACGACACTAGGCAGAGCCTCAGAGCAAAGTATCATATCTAGGCAGAGCCTAGAAGCTAGTAAAAGAAAAAGTCATTAGATAAAACTATCAAGCAACAAGAGCAAGGCCCACAAGTGGAGGATCCATATCATCTAGACCCCAACCCAAACCTAGTAAATCATTGCCTTTTGGGATGGGCTCCCAACTAGTAGCCTGAGCTGTGTCTATTTCATCATTTGCTTGAGTTTGAGTAGGTGAGATAGCTAGAAAGAACCTATGAAACTTGTCCAGCATGTCTGTACAACCTCCAAGTGGTGCCCCCCAAGCATTTGAGAATAAAGTAGGAAGAAGAGCACCCTAACCATCATACTCAATGGGGGAAAGAGGAGGAGACTGTCACCCTCACTGCTACCCAAGATGGGAAATACGTTCGTATGAGGTGCCATTATGAGAGTGGTTCTTGGAGAGGCTACAATGATGTCTACCATGAGGTGGTTGGGGCACTCTGTCATCCATCCTAGGGTCCCTAGGTGGAGAAGGTGGAACTCGAGCCATAACACGAGGAGCATATCCCCAGTGAGATAGGAGGTGTTGGAAATACCCAAGCTCCATGGTAACTTTGTTGGCTTGAACTTGTATCTACAATAGAACATTGGATTTGATAGAATATTTGTGCAAAGCAAAAATATTACAATTAGAAGAAATGATTGAACACAAAATTATTTCTTTCCTTCCAAATCTAGTAGAGAATCTCCACTTTAAAAGTATGCTAGACTTGTGCTAACTTATTGGGCATCATGATCTTGTCACCCAAGAGGATGTGCTACCAAATGAAGAAGTTAGGCTAGAAGGGCTTGAAAATATCATAGATCCATGACCAAACCCTTTGAGCATTATAAAAATACCAAAAAAGATGAGGAAGTATCTCAAGATGCCCATAGAAGAGACAAGTAGGCAATTAAACTCCAAGTTGAATGAGCCTTCTACCAATAGGTAAGCCTTGGTGCAACATAGACAAAGTAAAATGGACAAGCTTGGTCTCCACATAAGTCCCCCAAATAGTGTTGAAGTGAAAGATCCATGTTTTCATAGATGAGTGCAACCCCTAGTTTTTATTAAACTTGTCAACCATGGGCAAATATGAAGTGAGCCAATTACAGCCAAGCCAAGGAGTGTAATTGTGAAAGGGGAAAACATATCATTTCTAATCCTTCCACCATGGTCTAGAAAAAATGAATGAAATTTTATGGAGCATGGAGGTGGGGATGACATTAAGGATTTCCTGGTAAGATTCCTAGTTTGCATTGGCCAATCAGAATTTAGCTTTCACATCCTCCCAAGGTAGCCAAGTGTGAGAGCACTGCAAAATATATCCTAGATAAAGTGGATTCTTCTACAATACAACTTGAGGGCATTGATCTAGGGAACTTCTGCTAAAGGAATCCCATTTTAAAAAAATATGGGGGACTACCAAAGAGAGTGGGAACTAGTAGAGATCCCATTACAAAAACTAGAGCCATACCAGAGGAGTCATGGCTTGATCTTTTCCCAATATTTCCAAATCATTTTGGCCATAAAAGACCCATTGATCTAGATAGGAGACTGTATGAAGAGTAAATTGGGGAAATAAAGCCATTTCTAGGCTTTCTTATCCTTGGGTAGTCTTATGTGGATATAGTGTCTAAAAAGCACATTCCATGCTTTTTGGCCCTCAATATCCCTCACAAACCATTTGGCACATAAGGCAGATCCTTATCTAGCTATGTCAATAAGTCCCATCCATCTAGCTTCATATGGGAGCCAATAATAATCTTAGGACAGCCTGTGGAAACCTTTACCTTGGGGAGAATTGGCCCAAAAGAAATCTCTGAGTAATATCTCCAACTTTTATTAATTTTTTTTGAAGGAACCCAACATGATGAGTAATACACATGGGTGGATACAAGGATCTTTGAGTAGATTTGGAATTGCCTTGATAATGAAAGAGGCTTGGTCATCCAAAAATCTAGCTCCTTAGCAACTCTGTCAACAACATACTACCACAACAAAGGTGGTCAAGCATTGAAATCAAATGGAATGCCAAGAAATTAAAAAAATTCTTCATGTTGAATTCACTTCTAACTAAATTTAGCCACACACAGAGGTAGAGGGAGGTATGAATATTTGTAACATCATGTTTTTTTTCCATTAGATGCTAGAGCCGTAGGCCAAGAAGAAGGTGTCAAGAGATTGAAGGGAGTTGTCCATGTTGGCTTCATCTTCAATGAACATAAGAAAGGAGTCATAAAAAAATTGGTCACCAAGTAATTTTAAGTCCTCATGGGGATTGGTTTCACCAGATGAGAGATAAATTCATTTAACAAGGCCACTATATTTGGCTTTGTAGAGAAGATATCCAAAACCCTCAGTTGTAAGCAGATAAATATCTATATCTAAAAGACACCCTTGATGAATGGAATGGAATAGACAAAATTAATCAAAAGTGACTCCATTAATGGAGAAAATAGCTGAGGCATCTATGAAAAACATTTGAAAGGTTTGAATGAAGATGGGCCTGAAGCCTAGAGCACAAAGCATAGCTAGGATAAGAGGCCATTTAATGCAATCATATGATTTTTTAAAGTCAATTTTAATGAACAAGGCTTGTTACCCAGACTGTTTGGCCCAGTCCATACCTTTCTAGATGGAAATGTTGTCCAAGATGTAGTAGCTTTTGATGAAGCCTATTTGTTCAAGATGCACAATAAGAGGCAACATGTTGTGTAACCAGATTGCTAGTACCTTGGCTATGATTTTATAGGAGACATTAAGAAGGGTGATAGGCCACTAGTTGTAGATCGACTCTAGGTCTCCCTACTTAGGTATGAATTTGATATTTCCTTTATTTATATTTTTACCCAGTGAGTATGTGAAAAATTCTTCTTGGTAGACTTTAAACAAATCATTGCCCACAAGATCCCAAATGGTTTTGTAAAATTCATAAAAAAAGCCATCAATCCTACGGGATTTATCATTAGGAAATTGTGTTACTACTTCCTGTAAATCATCTACAATCAGTGGCCTATCATAAATCACCTATTTAGTGGGAGTGATGTTGTAAGGCAAAATTGAAAGACATTGATTAAGGGTAGCTTCATGTTTAGTCGAGGAAGCTTGATCTTTGAACACTTACTGATAGTGTTGAACAAATGCTTAGAATATCTATAGATTTTGTGAGAGCCTATTACCATTGTCAGTAATAACTTGGATTTTCTACTTCAAATTTTTGGCTTGTATCATTTGAAAGAATTATTTGGAAGCCTTGTCCCCAATATTTAGTTAATGAATCTTGGCTTTGACTTGGGATCCCTAGGCATTGTAGTTGCCTATAATATGAATAAGGTGCATCAAATGAGTAACTCTCACCTATAAAATCTCATTAAAGGAATATTTATCTAGAGCTAGGGCCACATGGATTAGTGCTGAGCAAGTAGGAGAGTATGAGTGTCTCTAAATATTGATGAGTTGGTAGCCATAGATCCATAGAAAGTGGGAAATCTTTCAGATTGCATCATCCCACTAGATAATCCAACTTGATTCTTGAGAAGGATGTGGGTCTAAATTCTAGACTCTCCTAATCTGTGCCACCATGGGCCCATGTTTAAGTAGAGAGGTGTTAATAAAAAAATTACATTTTATGGACCTTAGGCTTCATGAACTTCCAAGTCATACCAAACTGAATAGGGCAGTTGTCAGAAATCCAAAAATATAGCAATGATACATTGAGATGGAGAAGCCATTATAAAAAGAGAAGTACGATTGGGTAGGCATCATTGCCTTGTCAAAATACTTTAGAATTCAAATGGGGTTTTCCCTAAAATTACTCTAGGTGTACCAAAATCCATCTATAGGTCGATGAAAAGTATTAGTGTGATAAAGACCCCAGTTAGTGCACATGTAAACCCACACCTCCCTTTGACCAACTTCCCACCTCATGGGCATGTGGCTTAATTTGTCCTTGAGAGCTACCACCATATTAAAGTCACCACATAATACCCAATGGGTGTTAGGGAGATAATTCACTATCCACTTCCATAAATGGGTACGCTCTAAAGCATCATTCAAGGCATAAATATTAATAAATCTAAAATAATGGATTTTAATGTTAGAAAGCACCCAAACTAACTGGTTAGTGGGGTCCATGCCAGATTACACTAAGTGTAGCCACCACCTTAGAGAAATGAATGTGATTACCTCTCCACATCTCATGGCATGGTGACTATGAAAAATAATACTATCATGCCAAATGGAATTATTGAAAGACGTTAGTAAAAAATCCACCACCTTGACTTCTTAAAATCAAAGAATGCCCATCTCAAGAAACTTTCTTCTAAAATCACACCTAATAAACTTGCATTTTGGGTTTGTGAGACCCTAAACATTCCATGAAAAACATTTCATAGATTATGGGAGTCAAGGGACATATCATTCAAGTCCAACCCTTCTAGGGTGTCATACTAGTTTTGCATAAAGTGCCCACTATTGGCATTCAAGAATTCATATTAGTTCCTCAAATTAGGGTCAACTAGAAACTCTCCTTTCTCCACCTCATCATTCCTTAGAGGAGGGATATAAGAGCGTTTGGGTAGATCTTACCAATAAGGAAGTGGTAGAGTGGTGACCTATGAGTGTGAAAATTTAGAAGAGATGGGCATAGAGGCCTCAAGACTTTGGGTCAACACATTAGTAGTCAGATGGGTGTTAAACACCTTGGTATTTTCAAATAGTTTTGGGGATTCAAATAGTGTTGGCTCTTTTTCAACAAGAGCCTACTCTTGCTAGCCAATGCTTGGGGATGGCTTGCCACCTTTGGGGGTGGTAGCCATGTTAGCTACTTTGGGATGTGAATTCTTCTTCCCTACCATCATCCATCTATCTTCATCTAGTTTTTTACTAGCCTTAGGAGAGGACATGGGTGGCAAGGATGAGCGATTAGATGAATTATCATGAGCCAAATGAAGGGGACAATCCCAAATCTTATGGTATATGGCTTGACAACATAAACATGTATTGGGCAAGTTGATATAGAGGACTCACTAAGAGTGCCTCACATCCCTGACTTGGATTTCCACATACTCCTTGAGGTCTCAAGATAGGTCTACTTCTAGACATACCTTTTTTGTGGTCTAGTAGATTAGAACCGATTTTGTTCATGACAAATCACATGGCCTATGGAGGACGTTATCTAGTGGATAAAGTGCCAGCATAAGAGTGGGAGGTCTGGGAATTCAACTCAAATAGAGACATCAAGAGTAGTGTGTTCTGAGACCATAAAGTCACATGTTCAAGAGAGAGGACCATGATTGAGTTCTTAACATACCAAGCAGTAGACTTATGGAAGATTCCTCTGGCATGGAATGGGTCAAAGAAAAAGAAGAGGAAAAAACCCTAGTCATGTTCTATATTATATTCATCTTGATGTTGAGAGATTTCCAATTATTTTAAACCCATGATCCTAGCATACTTTTAGAGGGTATTCTTCCAACAAAATAACCTATTAAACAAAACTGCTTTAACCATTAACATGCAAAATTAAATTTGAGAATAGGTAGTATAACATTAGGTTTTGAAACATTGCCTCATGGTAAATGTTTGGGAAAAAATTCTTCAGGTGCTTGTAGGGGGCCATTTATTGGTTCTCTTCCATTCTTCTCCATGACTAAAATAGTCGAGATAGAATGAGGGGAGGACATTATGAATATTGGCCTCGCCCAAAGGCTAGAAACCATAGGTGTTAATTAATGATAAGTTTTGTAGGTGTTTAAGGCTATAAAATTGAGGAGCCAAGGGCTGACTCAATAACATGCATAGAGAAAACCCTAGCGGAGCAAAAAACCTTCCCCATTTTTTATAAAAACACATTTTTATGAAAAACACAATCACAATTTTGATGATTTATCTCAAACTATGATTTGGGTTTTTGTAAACATTTGATATAAATATCTCAAATATAAAACAAATAAACCCATTAAATTTTAGTTAAAACCAATATTTCAATTAAAATATAAAGTTGTATGAATGTGACATTTTTTTGAAACTTGAACAAAAAACTCTAAGATAAATGAACATATTGAACATATATAATTTTTTTTGGGACCACTAGCCAAGATAACCTAACACATACATGATTTAATAATTCACCATGGAAGTAGCACTTATAAGAGGGTCATCATCATTATGTGGTGGTTAATTACGTAAAATATCATTTTTTTCATCTTCCATTTAAATAGGTCCCACCCCAATCCATCACACAACTCCATGTCTTCTTATTTATTTTCTAGAGTTGGTTTGGAAGTTGAGATGGTCAACCCTAGAGAAGGGAGATATTTTTCTCCTTAAGATCCACCCAATCCTTGATGGAGTGATGAGGGGGAGAGCATCCAACAATGTGGACATGGCTTCTACCAACTCTAAAATTTATAAAATGAGCCCACCTATTATTTTTCCCCTTGTGATTAGTATGGGTCCATGAGAGCAAAAATTGTTGGTAAAATATTTTATAATAACCATAGGGATAACCCTTGACAATAAGAACTCTACTTATAATGCATGCGACATTTCCCCAATGAGAAATTAGCTATTGCAAGTGTGCAAACTTTGCCTCACATTTTTGACTTGACCCTTAATGTAAAACATGACATTAGATAGAATTGTTATTTGTTATATAATTAAAATTATATTCAAATAAATCATTTAAAAAATATTAGCATTTATATTTTTTCCATATTTTAATACAGAATATCAAGTCTAATAGCATCACATAAGTTTACTATATATCTAGGCCAACTATTATTTAGTTGCCTTCTACCCCTACCCCCCCAAAAAATAAAAAAGGTGTTATGATTCATATGAATAAACAATGAATAAATCAAGAGCTAAGTATTCTTACTTTTTAGGAAAAACCAAAAGAGATTGTTTATGATTTTATTGTATTGTTGACCAAATTTGACCTTACAGGTCAAACTAGGACCCGTATAGGAAAAAAATTGAGTTTTAGGTGTTTTAAGGGGTTTAATTTTTTGTCATAAGGTGTATTATAGGTCATTTGATGTCATTTCATGTCATATTAGCCTTGGTCATTAGTCATTTTAGTCCTTGTATCAATTTGAGTCATTTTGGAGTCAAAATAAAGCATTAAATGAGTTGTACGACATCCTTGGGAAGTGTGAAGGTGTAAAAAAGGTGATTTTACTTTACATGTGTCCTATTATGTCTTAGGTAACTACTTCTAATTGAAAGTGGCAAGTGCTTCAAAAGAAAGAGTAATTTTATTGAGAAAAGAGACGAGTTTGGCACTTGTATGACCCATGGGGTAAAGTGACATGTGGGAGAAGGTGATGGAATATATTTTCATATTATTAACACTCATACCAGTATTGAAATTCTTTTTAAGTGATAAAAAATTCCCAAAACTAATCTGCTCCTTTCTTTCCTTTCTATACATGCAAAAGTGATAAATAGGTTTGTCCTTGGTATGGTCAGCAACAGAGGTTTCAAGAAAAATGATCTTAGGAGTTTAATATAAACTCAATAATATTATACTTTATGTTTTTTTAAAGAGGAATGGTGACTTGTGCTTTATGAAACATTCCTATGAAGTTGACCTATTTGTTTTGCTTGTTAATCTATGTACCCTATAGGTTTTGCCTAGGTTTGGAGAAGTTTGTACAACCTAGATAATGATATTGGTTCCAAATCATTTTGAATCCATCCTATCATTATATCCATGTTTATTTTCATTTTTTATGGTGTTTTTACGGGCAATGTAACTTAGGTTGCAAGTGAATGCACTATGTTATGTTACAGGCAATTTTTCACTATTTTTAGGAACTTCATGCTTGATCATGGTTTTAGAGGGTTGTGATAAGTAATTTTTCATGTTATAAATGTTATATTTTTCACTTATCCTTTCAATCTAACCTATAAATAAGCATTCCATGAGTGGCAATCACAAAGCACCATGTAGTTAGTTGGTTCCATAACTGTCATACATAGTCACTTAGTGAAGTGGGTTAAAGCCTTTAACATGCCCATGGGGGTCATGAATATGGTATTGAAATGTTGAACACACCTTCATAAAAAAAGAAGAAGTTGAGACCTTAAATTGGCATAATGAGAACTGTAACACTAATCACACGGTCACCTACATACTTAGTCTACCATGGAGTTGCACCTATAGGTATTTGAAGGGTACACCATTAAAAATGAGGTATAAGACTTGTCTTAAGCTTGGAAACACACTAAGGTTTCATTTTATCAGCATGAAAATAGATAAATTATCATGAAATATATATTTTATTTAATATATGGACCCCCATACTCAATGCTTGTTTGTACACATCAGAATGTCCACCTTTAGGTGGCTGAATATAGATTGAAAAATGTTGAAATATAATTTTAGGAGTTTCTTAAATATTTATCAAGATATGTAAAGGTTGAAGAGTGAGTTTGGAAGTGCGGATATAAGCCTAAAACCCATTGAAATCCAATTATAGTGCAAACTTTGCATATTACCTCTCACTGCCTCTATACATGACAAAGCCACCTACATGAGGTGTTAACAAGGAGTTGAGAACTCTCTATGGAGGAGTTGGAGATTTAGATATTTCCTTAGAGTCCAAGTGTATTTTAGTGAGCATAAAAAAATTATTTTAAGTCTGAGATTGGAAAAGTAGAAGTGGAAACTATGATCAAGAAATAAAGACTATTTTCAGGACCCAATCTCTAAACTGAGAAAATAGAGATCCGAGGCTTTTGTTAGGGTTGTATTACAATGATTACAAAGATTCTTAGTGCATCCAAATGACCATTACTTGAAGTATCCATGTAGGATCAGAAATCTACAAGAGATATAGGGCATATGACCTAAGGAAGTTACTTTTAAAGAGGCTCTAACATGACATTTACTCACTAAATCTCATTAATGAAATTTATAGGTTTTGAACTCAGATTAGACTCTTTACCATAGGGTTACAAAACTAAGCCATGCCATTATGTTTTTAAGGTCTTAGGTAGTTGGAAATAACATTTATGATGTAATGATAATTTAAAGAGTAGGATGCACTATATATAACCTCACAACTCTACCTATAGGTTCCATTTTCATCACAAATGTAACCTATAGGCTGGTTGTAGGGTTATCATAAGGATTGAGCTAGATACTGTGGTGATAGACCTCAATCCAAGCATGAAAGGAGAAAGTGAAATTAGAGTATGGTGTATATAAATTAAAAATGGGTTGTATCCATTATCTTCAAGACCTAGAGTAGGTTTGAACACCTACATGACCTCTCACAGTCAACTGTAGTTGATTGTGAGAGGCAAAGATCAAAGGGAATGTGCTTTGATGAGGACTAGCCTATATATGGATGAGTCAAAAGAATTAAAACAAGAACCAAAGGATTAAAATGGACTTAAGGGGTTTTTAAACATTGTATTTAAGGTCTAATTAATTTAAAAGTGCATGTATAGGGGTTATTCCTAAATAGAGATACAATCACATAGGGTAACACAGTCTTGACTAGGCAAGCAATATGAAGGACATGACAAAGGTTAGAGGGATGAATGTAGGTTAGAACACCTTTATCACAAATATAACAGCCTCATGAAACTATAATGATGGATATTGAATAGAGAAAGGGGTTTTCAAGGCCAACACATAATTAATCTATGATTGTCATACACACAGTCCATCTTTTGCACAATCTATCCTAGAATTTGAGGGAGTTGGATGTTCTAAAACCCTAAGAAAGAGCTAGAATTTTGTGGATAAGTTATTTAAAATTATATAAAATTTTATAATGATTATTTGGTTTGAGAAAATAGGGGAAGTACCCTCTAGTTTGTTTCAGATAGAGGGTACTTCCCCTTATGCATAAACTGACACTTTTTAGGATAGGAGGGGAAAGATGAACCAGGAGTTATTTTAGCATTAAAAAGAGATTTAAAAGGTTAGATGAAACCTATCAAAAACATGAAAACCATGTAAAAAAGGGTGAAACTAAGCATAGTATTCCAAACCTACAAGAGTGCAAACATGCTTGTTAGGTAGGTTTAGGCCTCAAAATGAAATGGAGGGTCAGATTCATTTCCAACCTTGGTAAGACTTTCCAATGGATCGAAACATGTTTTTAGGGTCATTTTATATGTGATAAAGCCTCAAACTTGTAGAGAAGACACAAATAAATCCATTTTTGGCTTAAGGGGAATTCAGGCATGTAGTCAATGGAGGAAGAGCTTGATATAGAAACTTTAAGTGCTCACATCTCTTCTGAGGATTTGCATGGATATCCAAGACATTTGGAGATGTTAGATAGGGTCATAAATAAACTTTTTGTGGTATTGGTTTGGAAGTTTAATGTCAAATCTGCATGAAAAACTTTAAGAGTTTTAAAATAGGCCTAAACCCTTACTAAAAAACCCTTATAAAGACCAGATTGGAGAAATGAGGATGGATAGTTAATATAATGGCCTATTTTGACCATGAAATTTTTTGAACATCGTATAGGACTCTCTCAAGTTCCCCCCACCCTTTTGAGTTATACGAAATTGTATGGACTGGGTAAAAAACATGGTATTATTGATTGTTTTGAGTTTTTTACAAATTCTAAAAGGAGTCTAAAGATGTAATTAAGTTTGGGAGGAAGATAAATACTTTTTATAACTCCTTATGGTAATTTCATGCTTTTGAAAGGCTCCTAAGTGTGCCCACTATATCTCTCATCTCAGCCAGTCAGAACTAGCATAGTGAACATGGTGGTGAGAAGTGTGAAAACTTCAAGTGGATGTCTTTTTAAGGTGTCTCTGATGCCTCTAAGGCCATGGAAGGTCTTGACATATGTAATTCACTCCATACCATAGATTTTCATGGAAAACTAATGTCTTTTTGGAGGTCAAGTGTGCAGGGTGCATTAAGGAAAAGTTTTTTAGACTTTAGATGGTGATAACTCACTTTTAGATGATGTAAGATGACCAAGACTACAACCAATGCATGTAGAGACATGTCTGAAAGCTTTCCCTCTCATTTAAATTATTAGACCTATCCCTAGTCAATTTTGAAATTTTCAAATAGATGTGGATGATGAAGGTAGTTTTTTGAGCCAAAACAAAGAGTTTCATGCCACTTTTCTTAAGTTTTATGCCTTATATTGAACTTGTACTTTCTAACCTTGCATGATCCATTCCAAACTCTCTTCCCATGAACAAATAACTCATTCTTTGAGCATGACAAGTGTCTTTGTGACCTTTAGACTTCTCCTTTCTCCTCTCTCTCTCAAGTTCTATAAGAACTAGCCATTTTGACCTTTGTAATTTATGCTCTACCTGAGTATGACAAAGCCCTAATTATTTGCATACCATTTGATGAATAATAGTATTGATTTTTAACTCTTTCATGACTATTCATAGTGTGTTTTAATTGGATGATTGATTTTACCTAGTGATGACTTATTATTTCCTTAGCATTGTTGTTTTATTCTCTCACTTATTTATAGTTGAAAAGCTTCTTCTTGCAGGGCATGTGAAGTGTTCTAGGAAGTGTCGAGGTTGAGCGAGTTAGTCTATTCACTAGTGCCATTCAAGGCCTCTTATCTAGTCTTCCTACCCTAAACATTTATCCATAACATCATAATGTAACATTGATGTGAGAAGATGCAGATTAGAAAAGTGTATGTTTGGTTAGTCCCTTTTTCTCATGTGTAACATGTAGCTGGGTGGTAGTCATCAACTTATTTGGCGTATCACCTCCCTTAGGATAGTTTACTTTCAGTTTTTTCTCTCCCTTCTCATCCCCACCCCCCTCAAAGTTTAGGTGTAGTAGTGATCCAAAATGGTACATCAAGGGAGCTACCCCTATCTAGAGATTCACCTCATTCATAAGCTACCCACAAGCCTAGAGGTGTTTCAATTGTGCCACTTTCATGAGTTGAACTGAAACTGAAACAAAATCTGCACCCTGATAACTCTCCTCTCCATTATACTCAGCAACATTGAAAATTTGCTCATAATTTTCCTTGAAATTGATAACAGAATATTTGCAAACTTGGAGCAGGGGAAAGCAATCTCCATAAATTTTTCTTAATCCTCCCAAGAAAGAGATCAATTTTTTGATTTCTTGGTTCTGTGTGGAAGGCCAGAGAGAGGTGCACTCTTTTTACCAAAACCATTCTTGCAATGCAATGGACCTCAAATCAGAACACGAACACGCTGTGCTTGCAAGCGTCGTGCCATCCACCCGCTTCAATATCTCTGCAATTATATCGCTGTTCAACGAAGACATCTCTGAGCCAATTGATGACATTTAACTGCTATTTTTTCTCTCTATATAACTAGTATGCCTAGTGAATGTAGGCCTTATATAAATAGATTCCTTCCACATTAACGATCGCTATAAACAGGATAATATTATTGTGCTTGAGATGTAAATAGACACAGTTTGTGTCATGACTCTACGGTATTGTTAAATTAAATTGAATGACGTCTTGTTTGGTTCATGATATTTGGTACATGGGATTGGGTACAGTTCTTCAGTGATTTTGACACACGGATTCTTTCTAATCTTAAATGATTTTGATGGGTAGATTTTCTCTAATCCTGACTCAGCTGACCCTACTTAACTTCATAAATTGATTTCACTCAATCATAACAATTTAATAAAAAATAAATTTCAATTATACAATAACTTTAATTGATAAATCAAATTCCCTCAATTGTGACAGCTTAAAGAGATCCCAATCCAAATATTAAAAAATAAAAAATAAAAAAATCTTGTGCATCTTTCAATCAACATTAATATATGTAAAAGGCAAAAGCAACGCTAACATGAAGCATCTGGAATGAGGTTCCGCAGTTAACATCAAATGTCACGTCCACCATCACTCCAGTCTAAATATCCAATTCATTCTCTCTCCATTATCAATTCCACAAAGCATTGAAGTGTAAATTATTTTAGTTTAGTGACGATAGCTATGTTCATGTTGGAATATTACTCGTCTTGACATTGATGTTGATGTTGGTCGTTCACCTTAAGCCAATTTACATGGGTGCGAATATGTTTGTAAGGAATGACAATATCACCATAATTATATTGCTTCCTCCTTCGTATCCGTTGGTTCTCTACTAATTTCACTATTGCAATTTTTTTAATTTGTAGATAACATTATTCTGATGTTACATTTAGTGAGAGGCCCCAAACAACTTGATATTTTAGCCTACGTTTTTTTATATTTATTCACTTCAAATTAATCTGGGTAAAATAAAAATTATAGCTTATAACTTTGTAAATAAAATGAGTCAGGGCACGATTCTTAAGAAATATTATTTTTAATTTTAGTTATAGGATATTCAGATAAAGATCTATCTCTTTTAGTAATTAGTCACATGTACTTTTTTGTATGGCTGTAAAGTTTGGGAACTATACATTTGAGTTGAAGATCTAAAATAAATAAGGTAATTATCACAATGTTATTCAAATATATTTATGCGAAAAGATTAATCCTTTATGCCATTATCCTTGTAAAATCTAGTATAACATCTCTTATTTATTAAATGATCATTCGTGTGATGATTGTAATTTACAAACTCAAAGATTTGGGAGATTCCCAAAATGGCCATCTTAGGTATCCATCCTTGCATTTATATTGTCTATAGAGGAAGTAAATTGTGGAGTTGATTGATGATGGTATGCAAGAGCCTCCACATTGTTTTGCCTCAATGATATTGATGTCATACTCGATCTTTGGATTCTTAGACTCTAGACCATTTTGTTTTCAAATGCTCTCCTTATTACGAGATGAGGGGATAATTATTTTTCCTCTTAGGAGATTCTCTGTATCTTTCTAGACATTCAAGAATTATAAATACCAAAGATGTTTAGCCCTCTTCCTTTGGGAAATGTTTGGCCTTTTCCAATGTATTTTCAAACATAAATTTCCAAGGGGGCTTGCACTAGGTTAATTAATTAGATAATAGGAGGATATGTTCCCAAGGACATACATAAAGAGATTAAGGAAGAAGAAAGACAAATGAAAAGGACATTACATATTGAACCCTAATGTGAAAACAAAGGCTAAGAAATAGCAAGGTAAGATGTTAATAAGAGGTATTATTAAACTGATAGAGGATATGAAATAGATTAGTTTGATGGTAATTTAAAACAACAAAGCATGATAAATTAGAATCTATGTAGACTATAGGGAATTAAATAAGGCATGTGTTCATGCCCCATTTCCAACTCCTTTATAAAAGAGGAACTAGAAAATGTGGCTAGGAAAGAGGTATTTTTATTCATAGATGGGTTTTTCAGTGTACCATGAAGTAAAAATTACCCCAGAAGATAGACTAAAAACTACTTTTGCAAAAGTACGAAGTAAAAATCACCAAGGCCAAAACTCACACAAACACCAAACTTAAAGAATACACCATTTTTTATAGGAAAATATAACTTTATTAGATTATTTTTAATTCTTTAGATTTGATTTGAGTTGCTCTTTTGGCATGTGGGGAGTAACCACTATGTCTAGAATTATATACCAATGTTTTTGATTGCCAGCATACTTTGTTTTTAGATCAATGAATACTTATTTCTGGATCAATGATAACATCCATAGGTTTCATTGAGAACACCTTACTCCAAGGATCCAATACAATTTTAGTTAGAGTGTTGATGTAAAAATTATCCTCAGCTATTGCTTGGACCACAACCTCTTGTTTATCACAATTAGAAACCTCAGAGGGGTAATTCTAAAGCTTAGTCATGGGATCTAAAGCATCAATTACCTTAGTATTTTCATTTTATTTTTTTAAATATGATATTCATTTTATTTTTATTCCATTTACATGTTTTTATTAAGTCATTACCTCAAGACATTTGTCATATGAATTGTTATCTAAAATCTCCTGATAATCTTCCTTAGAATTGATAATATGATGTTTACAAATATTTGGCAGGGGAAAGAAATATTCGTAAAACTTTATGAATCCTCCCAAGGAAGAGATCAGTTTTTTGACTTATTGGTTTTGTATGGAAGGCTAAAGAGAGGTGCATTTATTTTCACACAACTAATATTCCAATAATATCCAAGTGCAATGGACATTAAATCATAACACAAACACCTTGTACTTACAAATGTGGTGCCATCCATGCACCTTAATATATCTATAATTAAATCGATGCACTTGAAAGCATGGTGCTTATTGAATGTAGGCCTTACATAAATTGGATTCCTTCCACATTAACCATTGAAATGAACATAAATTATGTGTCATGAACCTTAATCTATTGTCAACAACACATACAATATAATTATTAAATTAAATCCAAAGGTTATAGACATAGGAGGATGATAGTTTGTTATAACATCCGCTAGGGCACAAATTATTTTAGATATATAGTACATGGAAATTATCATATGGATAGGGTTAGGTTTGTTTTTAGGAGAACTTGAGGGTCAGATTACCCCTGGGTAATTTTGATAGATGGATTCCCTCTCGTCATGGCTAAGTTAGTCTAGGGTGAATATGTGACACATAAATAAGGCCAAACTTGTAGAGGGCATAACTTTGATCCATAGCTCCTCTTGAGCCCTCCTTTTTGCCAAAATGACCCTCTCAAAAAGATTAGTGTAATATTAACCTACCTTATCTAGTTATGAATATTTTCAATATTTTTTAGAGGCAATAAATAACCATCTGAGGGTTTGAAAATATAGTTTAATATTTTTTTTCACATTTTTATATTTTTAGAAATTGCATATTTTTGTAACTAGATGTGAAGTTCAATTTAAATTCATCTGATATATTAATTTTAGTGTTTAGTTTATTTTTGGATATTTCTAGAGCTAGACACACTCGCGTGCAAAATTTACTAAAAATAATAGCTACTAGAAACAATAGGTGAAGTTTATTATTTTTTAGAGTTTCAAATTTTGCATGTCAACTCTAATTCTGAGTTGAGGCTTATTTATGTATTTTTTGTAATTATTTGAATCATTCAATTTGAATTAATATAGGTAATTATTTTAGAAGATATTCCTATTAGTATTTTTTTATCTTGATAGTATTTGGGTTCATTATTTGGTATCAGATCAATTAGTAAAACTCGTAGGCATTGAGTTATTTCATCCAAAGGAGAATGATGTAGAAAATGAGACCAAACTTTTGAAGGACATAAGTTTTGATTCATAGCTCCATTTGAGCCCTCCATGCCAAAACCACTATCTTAAAATGTTTAATGCAACCATATCCCACCCTATTTGGTTATGGATATTTATAATAATATTTGGAGGCCATACGTGACCATCTCAAAGTCTAAGAATGTAGTCTAATATTTTTTTCTTTTTTTTTCTAGTTTCAGAAGTTGTATATTTTTATCTCTAGAAGTGAACTTTAACTAAAATTTATTTGATACATTAATTCTGGTGTTTAGTTTATTTTTGAAGACTTTTAAACATGTATGTTCTTGCATATGAAACTTAATAAAAATAATAGCTGCTAAAAATAGTATGTCAAGTTTTACTATTTTTTAGAGTTTCAAATTTTGCATGTCAACTCCAATTCCGAGTTGAGGCTTATCTGTCCATAGTCTACACTTATTTGAATCATTATATATTATTCAATACATATTATTATTTTATAATCTATCCTTGTTGATATTTTTTTATTTTGATAGTATTTAGGTTCATTATTTGGTATCAGAATAATCAAAGCAAGTCGTAGGACCTGAGTTGTTTTCAACTAGAGGAGAATGATACAAAAAATGTGGCCAAACTTCTAGAGGCCATAAATTTTGATCCATAGTTCCATTTGATCCCTCCTTTAGGTCAAAACAATTAGTTCAAAAATATCAATGTATCCATAACCCTCCCTAACTAGTTATGGACTTTTTACATATTTTTTGTAGGAAATATGTGACTATATGAGGGTCCAAAATGTAGTTTAATATTTTTTTTTCAATTTTTTTCAATCTTTTTCCATTTTTAGAATTGTATATTTTCGTAACCAGATGTGAAATTTGGTTCAAATTCATTTGATAGGTTAATTTTAGTGTTTCACTTATTTTAAGATATTTTTGTAGCAGTGCACACTTGTATGTAAATCTTAATAAAAGTAGTAGCTTTTAAAAATAGTAAGTTAAGTTTTATTATTATTTAGATATTCAAATTTTGCATGTCAACTCTAATTCTAATTTGAAACTTATTTATGCATGGTTTTTAATTATTATAATGATTCAATATGAACAAATACATGTTATTATTTCATAAACTATGCCTATTGGCATTTTCTTGTATTGATAGTATTTAGGTTAATTATTTGGTATAAGAGAAACTCGTAGGAGCTGAGTTATTTTCAACTAGAGGAGAATGATGTAGAAAATGAGTCCAAAATTTCAGAGGCCTTAAATTTTTATCTATAGCTATATTTGATCCCTAATTCAGGCCAAAATAACCATATCAAAAATCTCAGTACAACCATAACCCATCCTATCTATTTATGAACATTTTCAATATTATATAACTTAATTCAAATTCATTCTTTCTTCATTCTCAAATCCAACTCTACATCTCACCATTCTTTTATAGGAAACTAAATCCAATGGCATAGTGTTATGAGCAAGCAAAATGGATCCAAAACATATTATGAAATCATTCTCACAACCCCAATAAGTCCTTTGTGCTTCCAGAGGTCTCCAACTTTAAATATTTATATCACATTTTATTCATCTATTTATCAAGATCCAACATAGTCTCACCATGTTTAGCAAGACCATTTTACTTGAATCATCAATTTTTTCCTAGATAATATCATTAATTTAAATAGAAGGTATTGTGCCATCATATTACAAATAAAATCTATTAGGAATGTGCACATTGGAAAGATATAAGATGACATAAAATAAAAATGGCTCATACCATCTAGAGCTATGAATATTGAATATATTGATTTCTTTTAGTAGTGAATATCTACTAGCGATAAAAGATCAGAGGAAACTGAAATAAAATCTGCATCTTGATAACTCTCCTATCAATTATACTAAAAAAAATTGAAAATTTTTAGATAATTTTCCTTGGAATTGATAACAAAATATTTACAAACATTGAGCACGGGAAAACAATCTACATAATTTCTTTTGAATCCTCCCGATCAATTGTTTGACTTCTTGGTTTTGTGTGGAAGGCCAAAGAGAGGTACAATCTTTTTCCCACAACCATTATTCCAATCCAATGGACCTCAAATCATAACATGAACATGATGTGCTTAAAATCATCATGCCATCCACCCTCCTCAATATCTCTCCAATCATATTTTTATTGAATGAAGACATATCTATGCCAATCAATGTCATTTAATTACTTTTTTTTAACTCTATATAACTAATATGATTGTTGAATGTAGGCCTTATATAAATAGATTCATTCAAAATTAACCATTGCTATAAACAAGATAATATTAAATTATGCTTGAGATGTAAATAGACATAATTTATGTCATGAGCCTACCATATTGTTAAATTGAATTGAAAGAGTTGTAGTTCTGACAGAAAAGATTGATGGTTTGTTTGGTTCATGATATTCAATACACATGATTAGGTATAGTTCTTTAGTGATTTTTACATGTCAATTATTTCTAATATTAAATTATTTGGATGGATATATTCTCCCTAATCACGACTTCAATGACCTTACTTGACTTGATAAATTGATTTCCCTCAATCATAAAAACTCAATAAAAAATAAAAATCAATTATACAATAACTTTAATTGATAAATTAAATTCTCTTAATTGTGATAGCTTAAAGAGATTCCAACCCAAAATGTAAAAATGAAAATAAAAAAATGTTGTGCATCTTTCAATCAACATTAAAATATGTAAAAACCAAAAGCAATGCTAACATGTAGAATCTAGAATGAGGTCCCATAATTAACATCAAATGTTGTATCCTTCACCATCACTCAATTCTAAATTTTGCACAAAGCATTGAATTTTAAATTATTTTAGTTTAGTGGCAATATCTATGTTCATGTTTGAATATAAGTACTGTAATCCATCTTGAAAAGAAATTAAGATTCCAACTTACTCAACTTGACATTAATGTTGATGTTGGTTGTTCACCTTAGCCAATATACATGGGTGGAAGTATGTTTCTAAAGAATGACAATATCACCATAATTGTATTACATCCTCTTTTGTGTCTATTGGTGCTCTATCATAATCTCACTATTGCAAAAATTTTAATCTATAGATAACATTATTTTGATGTTACATTTAGTGAGAGGCCCTAAACAACTTGATATTTAGTCTTCTTTTTTTTATATTAATTCATTTCAAGTTAATTTAGATAAAATACAAATTATAGCAGTTAACTTCTCTAAATAAAATAAACTAGGGGATTCTTTTATAAAGTTGAGAGAATTTAAGTAGTTGATTTATATTTATATTTATGGGTCCTATTCTTAGGGTAAAATTTAGTGATAAATATTTGTTAATTCATGAATATTGCAATTTTGAAATTTATTTTTAACAACTTTTTAGCATCACTAGATAGGTCTAGATTACCTAAAATTTAGGAATGTTAATTATTTTTGGGGTTGGCTCACCAACCATTTACTATAATTTCATAGTTAACCATTCAATTCACCACACACACACACACACACACACACACACACACACACATATAGGCTACCATGGGTAACCATAAAAATATACTTTCGGTAATTGCCCCATGATATCAAATAAGATCCCAATATGCAAGAAGGTGAAACAAAATAAAAAAATTCAAACTATAATTGAATAATTGCAGCTGAATGATAATATGTAAGCTATAACTGACTGACATAATTGAATAGTAAAATTGATCGATTGAACTAGGAGAACTGAATGGTAGAACCAAATAGTATCATCCACAATACAACCAACTGATAACATCTACGCTCCAAACCAACTAACTAAAATAAAAGTACAACATATTGAATACAATTGAGTGGTGTGGAACTGGATAGCAACATTTTAGGTTATAACTAAAATTGAACTATAACATCATTACTCATTATGACATATGGTGAAAATGGTAAAAGAATAAGCTAATTAGCAAGAAAATTGAACATATTATATTATTTTAAAGAGCCAATAAAATATCCCACACAACCACAATACACTTAAAATAGAGGTACTTTAACTTTTTTTGCTTTTTTAGATTGCATTAAAGTTTATTTTAATTATTGAATAATTTCAAAATAGTTTTACATGCAAAAATCCCCACTAATCATGATTGTCTCTCATAGGAAAGAATTAATTAAAATAACATGTCACCCCTTGAAGATTATATTGATGATAATATGACACCACTTGAAGATGCCCATCTAGTTTTTGATGACAATGATCATGAAACTCAACTACCATAAATAATCTTTGGTTCTCATCAAATACTAAGTTCAACTAAAAAATCCACTCAGAATTATTTGTGAAGGTCCAGAAGTAGATGTAAAATTAGAAGGTCCTTTAAGGTGGAGTGGGCAATGGAATTTCCCATCATTGAACCTTTATATTCTATAAAAGGTAATGATACTCTAATGTAGTGCATGTGTACAATATGTATCTAGAAACTAGGAAAAGAACAAAAAATGCAAATTAAGTTAGACACGATTAAGAAATATTATAGAAAAATATATGTGAAAATCAAGCACACAAATGGATAGATAACAAGAACACATAGGTGGAAAATACATAAAAATACATGCATGTAATATATGCACGTGAGTATGGAAATGATAAGAAGCACCAAAAACATCTTGTTAAGAAAGGGGAAATAATCGAAGCTTAATTTGGAAAAGTTATGCAGTCCCATATATATATATATATATATATATATATACACCACATTCTAAAATAAGACAGACCTATTTTTGATTTTTTAAATTATAATATTTTATTTCAACATAATGGATTTATTGATATTCCATAATCACATTGGTTAGATAGTATTGATTAGAAAATGACAAAATGTCTAGCAATGGTTGAGAAATAAGATTTTTATTTTATTTTTTAATTTAGTATTCATCTCACTATCTATTGATGAGGTCACAACAATTAACAACAGATCATGAGTTTGCATGCATGTCTATACTTTTGATAACTATTCAAGGTAACCTTATCTATTAGTAGTTCATAAAATGATAGAAAATTATAATGCTAAAAACCTTCACAAATTAGTTGTATCTAATTTGAAAGATAAATTTGGGATGAATATTATGCAATAGCTACAAATATGTTGTGTGTTGAGGATAATGGTGCATCAGTTATGAAGGGGCATATAAATGGTCTATGTGTTTGACTGTAAATAAAAATTTCCCCATGTATGATTATGATTCATTGCATAGATCATAGAATGAATCTTGCATAAAAAATAGTTATAAAATTTACTAATTTCACAAAAATAGAAGAGATCATTTGTGACTTACATGATTATATGTCAAGAAGTTCAAAGATATTTTTGGAGTTCCAAAAATTGGCAATAAGAGTGACTAATGGTAAAAAAAACTACTAAAAAATGTTGATACAAGATGAATTTTTATATATAAACTTTCAAGTATAATTTTTGAAGAATATCCATCATTAGTAGGTTTTATGTATAAATATCATACAGAAGTTGACAAGGCAAACTATTTATTGTAACATTTAATAGATTTGGAAACATTACTGAGATTATGTGGAAATTTCCCAATGTTGAAGGAAATGAATTATTTAATAAAACATTTTCATGAGAGATTTATTTACATTGTTGAATTCATATGGTTGAGAAAATGAACATGTCAATCTCTAGATACATTATACACTTTGAATGAAAAGTTTTAGGGACCTGTTTTTAATAGTTGAAAATTTTTGATAGATTTTAAGAATACTAAAAGATATTTGATATTGAATATCAATGATCATATTTGTGTCATCATTAATGGAAAGGAGATACCAATGTACACTTTATATAGAAGACCCAATCTTGTGAGTAATGAAATTACAAAACTGACTGTAACACATATTATATATGAAACATGGATAAAATTAAGTATAATTTCATAAAATACATCTATCAAGATCAAAGATCACTTTTAAAGGGATGTATTTTTAGAGGCCATGGTAGTTTTGAATCCCATATTTTAGAACAATAATAATGGTCAAAAGCTGATTAGCAATTTATTTCATATATACATGGACCATTCTCTTATTAAGCATTTCATTAAATATATAGAGGTCAATGGAGTTGAAATTAAAAGTATTTTGGGAAAGGATTTAATGACATATTAGTCAACACATTTTGGAATTACAATGTTTGAACAATATTGCCTTCTAAGTGAACCAATAGAATGTGAACAATAACCCAAAGGAAATGTCTACTAGTCTTCCCTGTAATACTATTCTTACAAGGAATAATTAAACCATTAATTTAATAAATGGGTTGGAAATGTAATCAATGTGGTGGCCCATTTTTTGACTATCATAAATGAAAGTGAAAAAATATGAATGAGACAAAAAATTAGAAATTACAAAACATGATTCTTAAATATGATTTTTCTTTACATACTGGTTCAATTGATCTACAAGTTAAAAGCTGACTCCAAATATTTATTGTCATCATTTATAAAAATTAATTTTGGATATACAAAGTTATAATTTTGGAACATAAACCCTTTAAAATTATGAATGTCTAAAACTAAGGTACCAAAGGATATTAATCTTGAGTTGATGTTCACTTTGAACCTTGTCTTGCTATTGTCATAGCAAGCCATTAGCAATTTTATCAAGCCATTTTCTATTTTATATTTGGAAATGTATAATGGGTCATCAAATGTGTATAGCTATTTTACCATCCTCAAAATGTCTAGGCATAATAAATTCTTGAAAATGTATTTTCTTGTCAAATCTATAACCTCAAACTTTGAAGTATGTGAATAGATATGGGATTAGGTGAAACATTGTGTGTGGTGTGCCTATGGTAGGATAATCATTGTGAAAAATTATGGAGATGATAAAAATATTATTCAAAATGGTTAAAATGAGGGCATGGGGTATTTATAAGCTGAGGGCAAAAACCAAACCACCGCCTAACATACTGACAACATGGGTTACCTTGTCACACCAAAAATTCAATATGAAATTAAATAGACTCCACACTAGTCAGCCACATTGAATGATAGCTCCAAGATAGTAATGGCATCTAACAACTCTGGATGGAAATATAGTTTGACATCATCGTAAGCTAGTTTTATTTTCTATCATAGTTCAAAAAAACTGATTTATAGCACTATTAGGTAGAACTATTTGGTAGCATTGTTCAATTTAGCAGTTTGGCTTAACCATTTGGAAACATCTTTGATATTCGTATTTGACATTATTTTTTGGTTCTACTGAATGATGGTATGGAAAAATAAAAAAAACTTTAATATTTAATGTTCTTACTCTCCTCTCGTTGGATTTAGCACCACACATGTCAAATTAACAATGCTTGTAAAATAATTTTCCATAGATTCATCAAATAGTTCCAAGATGTTTTCTAATAGGGGATCTTAAAATTTGCCTTACCTCTTCTTTAAGCTACACTTGAGGTTGATTGTAGGTATAGAGTCCAAATTAAATAAAGGATATCTAGTTCTCATTACCTTTAAAAAATATTATTTTCAACTTCAATTTTAGGATATTTAGGAAAAGATCCATCTCTTTCAATATCTAGTCACACCTACCCTCTTGTATGACTATGAATTTTGGGGACCATACATTTGAGTTGAAAACCTAAAATGAATATAGAGTGATTGTCACAATGTTATCCAAACATATTCATACCAAGATATTAGTCCCTCATGCCATAATCCTTGTATAATTTGATATAACACTACTTATTTATATATGATCATTCATGTGGTGATTGTGATTTACAAACTTAGACATTTGAGGAACTTTCAAAATGGTCACTTACAAGAAATTTCTTTTGGATTGATTGATTTTGGTATGCAAGATCCTCGTCATTGCTTTGCCTCATTGATATTGATGTTAAAATAACTCTTTGGATACTTAGACTAAAGACCATTTTGTTTTAAAATACTCTTCTTATTATGAGATAAGGTGTTAATTATTCTCCCTCTTAAGAGATTATCTGTATCTCTCCAAACATTCATAAATTGGAGAATACCAAGTATGTTTATCCATATTGTTTTGGGAAATGTTTGGCCTTTTCCAATGGATTTTAAAACATAAGTCACCAAGGGGTATTAAATTAGGTTGATTACTAAGAGAATAGGACAATCTATTCCCAAGGACATTCATAAAGGGATTAAGGAAGAATGAAGACAAATGAAAATGATCTTATAGATTGGACTCTAATATGAAAATAAAGGTTAAGAAAGATCAATGTAAGATGTTAATAAGAGGTATTATTAAATTGATAGAGGATACAAAATGGATTAGTTTGATTGCAATTTAAAATAACAAAGGATGATAAAATAAAATCTATGTATACTATATGGAATTAAATAAGGCATGTGTTCATGACCCATTTCCAACTCCGTATACAAAAGATGATCTTGACAATTTGGTAGGGAGAGAGGAAAATTTATTCATAGATGGGTTTTCATTGTACCATGATGTAAAAATTGCCCCAAAGAATACACTCAAAATCACTTTTACAAAAGTACCAAGTACAAAGCACCAAGGCCAAAAATCATACAAACACCAAAATTAAAGAATACATCATTTTTAGAGGAAAAAATAACTTGTTTATACTTTTTTCATTCTTTTACTTTGATTTAAGTTACTATTTTGGCATGTTGGGATTAACCACTATGTCTATAATTGTATATTAATGTTTTTGATTACCAACATTCTAGGTTTTCAAATGAATGATAACATCGATAGTTTTATTTGATGATATATTGAACCAAGGATACAATCTAATTTTACATGGAGTGTTATTTTCAAAATTAGGATAATTTATTACCTCAAACATAACCTCCTGATTATCATAATTAGCAGCTTTAGAGAGGTAATTCAGAAGCTTAGTCATGGGATCAAAAGCATCAATTAACTCAAGATTTTCATTTTATTTTTTGAAATAGGATATTCATTGTGTTTTTTTTTCTCTTTAGATGTTTTGATGAATCCATTACCTCAAGACCTTCTCCATATGATTTGATATCTAAAATTGCTTGATAATCTTCCTTAGATTTGATAAGAGAATGTTTACAAAACTTTGGTACTAGAAAGTAATATCCATTAAAATTTATTAATCTTACCAAGGAAGAGATAATCTTTTCACTTATTTATTTTGTGTGGAAGAATAAAGAGGGGTGCATCAATTTTCACACAACCATTATTCCAATGCAATGGATGTTAAATCATAACATAAACACTTTGTTCTTGTAAGCATGGTGTTATCCACGTGCCTCAATATCTTTAGAATTATATTGATGAGATTAAAAACATGGTGAATAGTTAATGTAGGACTTACATAAATAGGATTCCTTCCACATTAATTATTACAATAAACATAAATTGTGTGTCGTGAACCTTAATCAATTATCAACAGTACATTTGATATTATTATTAAATGAAATCCAAGAGTTGTAGACATAGAATAATGATGGTTTATTATAGAATCCACTAGGACACAATTGTTTTTATATATTTGGTACATGGATACTACTATATGGATAGTGCCAGGTTTATATTTTGGGAGAATTTGAGGGTTGGATTTTCCCTAGGTGATTTTGATGGGTGGATTCCCTCTAGTCATGGCTAAGTTAGTTATAGGGTGATTTTGATAAAAGGATTCCATCTTAATTGTGTTAGCTTAGCTAAATAAAATATTTGATTTATAAGTATCCTTACTCAACATTGTAATCCACTATATATAATTCAAAACATGAACAAAGATGCTAATGTACGTGTAATCAATATTTTTCAACCTAAATATAAAAATAAAATTAAAAAAAATGTTGTGTTTCTTTTAGTTGATAGTAAAATATATAAAATTCTAAAGAAATGCTAGTATGAAGCATATGGAATGAGATCCCACAACTAAATCAAATGTTACCTACACCATCCCTCCAATCTCCAATATCCCATTTATTTAAATTTATTGGTGACAACTAATTTCATTTTGGAATATTAGTATTGTAATCAATTTAAAAATAAATTAAGGTTACAATGTACCCGACTTGACATTGATCTTGATTATTCCCCTTAGTAATTTATATGGATGGTGAATTTATTTCTACGGAATGAAAAAATCACCACAATTGTATTTCTTCAAAATTTATATGAATTGGTTCTCTCTCTCGTAATCTTACTATTGCATTTTTTCAATTTGCATATGACATTATTTTGAAGTCTCATTTAGTGAGAGATTTCCATAAAATAATTTATATCCTATCCTCATTTTTTGATACACATGGACTTTAGTGTAATTTGGTAAAAATATTAATCATCGATTTTCACACATCTAAATAAAGCATCATGGGTGATTCTTCCTTAAAGAGTTGAGAGGGTTCAGGTAATCTCTTCATATGTTTATTTATGGGTTCTCTAATCTAGACCATGATTTAGTTTGAATCCATGTGTAGATTCCAAAATAAATATGTATCTATCATCATCATTGAAAACCATTTTTTTTAGCCTTAGATTTAGGGCAGTCAGACTAAGATTTGTCTCTTTCATCCACTGGTCAAACCTACCCTCTTGTATGACTATAAGGTTTGGTGACCATACCTTTAAGTTGATGATAAAAAATTGTCACAATGTCATCCAAACATATTTATACAAATATATTAGTCCCTAGTGTCATTATCCCTAAAAAATCTGGCACAATGTAGCTCATTACTTCATTGATCTTTCATTTGGTGAATTTACAACCTCATATTAATTAGGAAAATATTAGTGTGGCTACCTCAGGTACCAATACATTTATTTCATAATGTCAATGGAGTATAAAAACTATGGGGTCTTTATGTTGGGATGTGAGATCCTCCTTAGTGATTCAAATAATACAAACACCAAATCTAAAGGATCCATCATTTTTGGATGATAAAATAACTTTCCTAGTCTATTTTTCCCTATTTTCCTTTGATTTGATGGCATGTGGGGATAAACCATTGTGTTTATATGTGTATAAGATGGTTTATCGATGTTAGCATACTAAGATTTTAGATTAGTGATAACATCCAAAATTATCTCTAAGGAAACCCTTATCTAATGCTCCAAACTAATTTTAATGGAGTGCTATGGGTCAAAATAATCTATTCTATCCCCCAGACCACAACCTCCTGATTATCATAATTTATGGACTTAAAAAGGTAATTCTAAAGTTTGATCATGGGATTAAAAGCATCAATCAGCTCAAGTTTTGAATATCCTTTTTGGTGCTAGGATATTTATTGTATGTCTCTTTTCCATTTATAAATTTTGATGAGGCCATTACCTAAAGACCTTCACCATTTTATTTGGAATATAAAACTAAAAAAGGGACAAGACTTTAATTAGTTTTAACTTTCTCTTTCCATTTTGAGTTAAAATTCATATTTTCCAATAAACTTGTTAGTAAAACTACATTCATGGAACAAATATGTTAGTTCTATTATTCATTAGAATTTAGAACATAAAATAAAACTATGGAATTACATGATCATACCGTGACACATGACACCTACAAATTTCATTCACCCTATCGATTTTACTTCATGACATCTTATAGAAAAATTATATATGGACAGTCACAATGGACAAATGTGTATATTGATAGTTTGAGTGAAATATTGTATTTAATATTAATATAAAAATGAGTTAAAGATATCCTAACTTGAAAATATTTATTTCTGTATACATTTTTCACTCAATATTTATGAATTAATATAAACTAAGTTACATGTCATTATTTGTGTTATACATTGTTAGTGTTTTCTTCAATTATGTCTAATATAGGAAATATACTAGATTAATGAAATAAGGATACTTCTCTTATGGAATTGGTATAATTTTAAACATAAAACTAAAAACTCATGAAATAACACAAAATTTATTTAAATATTTGGTTTTTAAGACCAAGTTTCAGATAAACTGATGTCTAGGAAAAAAAACCTATTAGAGTTATGGAAATCATCTATAGGAGAGATCAAAAACTGATGGAAGATGAGAATATAAATATATATTCAATAGGAGGTAAAGATAATAGAGACTAAGGTTGATCAAATTGAACATGAATTTTATAGAACCTAAGATAAGGATTTTTGGGTAATATTTGTGGACTTATAGTGGTTCTAGATCTTGAAATTAGAAATTATAACAAAAGGTTAGAGGTTACAAATTCAGAAATAAAATTAGTAGGAAAAGGATAAATTACAAAAAACTTGAATAAATAAATGAACGATGGACATAGGGGGAAGACTATTGGTTTGAAACCACCGTAGCCTCATTTATAATACCACGGGAAATTTTAGGGTGGAAAATATTTGATGCAAATATGTCAGATTTCCTATAATCTCAAAGAGTAATATTTATTGAAAAGGTACCAAGATTAATCCTTATGTTACCTATTGAAGGCATGTTAATAAGAAGCAGTAAATAATTCTTGTAAAGGACAAGCACCTAGGGCATGATAGAACATAAGAGGGGGAATCTAAAGGAAGATGACTATTAAGGAAATATAATACATGATGACTTAGGGGACAAATGGAATAAATAAAAAATATATTAGAACAAGGATTAGTGATAATAAAGTGATTAGATAAGATAAGAGAAAGTAGAAAAGGAAAATAAATAGAAAAGAGAGAAGGAAAGAGGGTATGTAGGAAAGGAAAGAAAGCAGACATGTAAAATAAGAAATAAGAAAGAAGAAAGAATAAATAAGAGATGAAGAGTAAAAGGAAAAAATTAGAGTATAAAGGAAAATAAGGAAGAAAGAGAAGTGGAAAGGGAGAAGTATAAGAGCAGATGAGATTGACAACATAAAAGAAACTACTAGAAGAGAGATTGGAAAAATAAGAATTAGAAAGAGATGAGAGAATGAGATAGTTAAGTTAAAATAAACTATAAAGGAGACATCAAGGGAAGTTATTACATAAAGGAAATAAGTAGAAGAGTATGAGGTAAATTATGTTACAAAATAATTTGGGATGATGCAAAATTTGGAATTAGTTGGGAAAACACCCAAACCAACAATAAGAATGGAAGGAATATTTGAAATAGATAGAAAATGAATGCAAGAGGAACATACTATGCACATAGATTGAATGGAAGACATGCATGAATCACTCAAATCATTATAATCAATAAAAAATAGATAGAAATTGCATGGAGGAATCTTTGGAATAAAAAGGCCAAAGAATATATTCATCAAATAAAATAAGTTTGATTTGGATGGAAGTAAAGAAATAAGGAAGTATACAAATAAGTGAATAATAAAGTAGGGAGAGAAAATATAATGAAGAAAGATTGAGAGTAGAAGTAAGCAATAAAAAATAAAAACAATTATATTTGAAGAGATCAGTTAAAAATATAGTTGAAGTTATTAAAGAAAATAAATGGGAAACATGATTAGAAGAAAAAGAGAGTAGATAGGAGTAGATAATAGATATGAATATAATGAATAAATATTAATAAATGATAATAGAGAAGGAAAAGATAAAAATAAAATGAAAATGTGATATAGGAGATTCATCCCCCCTAGTTGGAAAATATTTTTTGAGGAGATTAGCTCCTTAAACCAACTATCATCCCCCGTGTTTCTTTAAATATTGAGAAAAATGCTATTTGAAGAAGGTATGTGTGCACATGTGTGTGTGCGTGTGTGCGTGTGTGTGTGTGTGTGTGTGTGTGTGTGTGTGTGTGTGTGTGTGTGTGTGTGTGTGTGTGTGTGTGTGTGTGTGTGTGTGTGTGTGTGTGTGTGTGTGTGTGTGTGTGTGTGTGTGTGTAGTTGTAAAATATTTTTTGAGATGAGATCCTTAAACCAACTATCATCCCCCTTGTTTCTTCAACAATTGAGAAAAATGCTATTTGAAGAAGGTCTGTGTGCATGTGTGTGTGTGTGTGTGTGTGTGTGTGTGTGTGTGTGTGTGTGTGTCTACACACACACACACACACACACACACACACATACATATATACATATACATATATATATATATGTATATATATATATATATATATGTATATATACATATATATATATATACATATATATATATATATATACATATATATATATATATATATATACATATATATATATATACATATATATATATATACATATATATATATATATACATATATATATATATATATATACATATATATATATATAGATATACACATATATAGATATATATATATATATATACATATATATATATATATATATATATATATATATATATATATATATATATGTGTACATATACATATACATATACATATACATGTGTGTGTGTGTGTGTGTGTGTGTGTGTGTGTGTGTGTGTATACATATCTATACATATGTATATACATATATATGTGTGTGTGTGTGTGTGTGTGTGTACACACACAGAGAGATATATAGGAGAATATTTAAGACAAAGATATACAAAACACAAATTTGAGGAAGGAATAATGAGAGAGGTTTAAGAAGCACTGAAATCAAAACATGAACATGTTGTGTGTGCAAGTGTGGTACCATACACCCACCTCAATCTCTTTGGAGTGAAATCACTACTCAAAGAAGACATATCTTATCCAATTCAAGACATTTAATTATTTCTCTCTCTCTCTCTCTCTCTCTCTCTCTCTCTCTCTCTCTCTCTCTCTCTCTCTCTCTCTCTCTCTCTCTCTCTCTCTCTCTCTCTCTCTCTCTTCCCCTGTGTTTCTTTAACAACTAAGAAAAATGCTATTTGAAGGTGTGTGTGTGTGTTGTGTGTGCAAGTGTGGTACCATACACCCACCTCAATCTCTTTGGAGTGAAATCACTACTCAAAGAAGACATATCTTATCCAATTCAAGACATTTAATTATTTCTCTCTCTCTCTCTCTCTCTCTCTCTCTCTCTCTCTCTCTCTCTCTCTCTCTCTCTCTCTCTCTCTCTCTCTCTCTCTCTTCCCCTGTGTTTCTTTAACAACTAAGAAAAATGCTATTTGAAGGTGTGTGTGTGTGTGTGTGTGTGTAGTTGGAAAATATTTTTTGAGGAGATGAGCTCCTTAAACCAACTATCATCCCCCTTGTTGCTTCAACAATTGAGAAAAATGCTATTTGAAGAAGGTCTATGTGCACGTGTGTGCATGTGTGTGTATGTGTGCGCGTATGTATATATGTGTGTGTGTGTGTTTGTGTGTGTGTGTGTGTGTATACATACATATGTGTGTGTGTGTGTGTGTGTGTGTGTGTGTGTGTGTGTGTGTATGTACACACACACACACACACATATGTATATGTATTGTTAGGATCCTACTCCTTAAGAGCACAATTGATTACCTTTGTATAAGAAACTAAACACGGAATTAAACCAAAAGTAATAAGTAACTAGAATTCAGAAACAACACAGAATATGAGAGACAATACAATCTTGTATTAACACTCTTCCAGAAGGAAATACAATGAAGAAATCACACATTTCCCACACCTCTCGGGTCTACAGTAATTCTCCCTCAAGATTTCTCTCTCTCAATCAATTACAAACCAACTCAAAACACAGAGTTGTTCCTTCCACTAGTCAGTGACAATCAACCCAATTTTTGTTGTTGCCTACTGCCAGTCCACTAAGTACCACCAAGTACTCCAAGTAGATCTCCTTGATCTTTCACACCTATAGATCTAACTAATCTTACTTACCATGTAGATCTCCTTGATCTTGCACAACCTGCAGATCAATTGATCTTACACACCTTGAGACAACCAACCCAATTATTGTTCTTGCCTTCAAGTTGAGGATCTAATCCTTGTCCTTTACAAGTCCTTGACCTTGTCCTTGATTACAATACAGCCCCATGGGTCTATTAAATAGATCCCAAAACAAACAATAATTAGAAATGTAGACTCAAGACTAAAATTAGTCTTTACATGTGAAATATCCCAACAAAGAGAATGCTAATAACTGGCTGAAACTGAACATTACTTAAGTCTGATTTTTATGAATACATTGCTCAGAAATGAAGATCAAGTTTACACATGTTCAGAAATAATACATTTCTTAAGTATAACAATCCTTGAGATGACTGATTATGCAAAAAGTACTATCCAAAACCGCTTAACCAGTCTGTACTAATTTAGATAATAACTCAATGATTGCAACCAGAGTGCAATAGTAGATATATCACAAGATCTGAACTTAAATATGGTTGTAACAGAACTATAGATTCTCATCAAAATATTTTAGATAAATAGCAATTGCATATACAGTCCAGATATCATGCAAATAAAAATAATACAAATATGGTCTCAAAAACTTGATTTTTCCACAAATTGGAAATAAACACTAGATCTGGTACGGCTCGGGTTGCTATGTCAAAAACATAGTCGTCGACATCGGTTATTCTACTGTCATCGGTCGATATACTACCGCCATCAGTTTCTTGGTGTTCAGCCGATGTCGACCAGTGTCGGTCTCTTCCTGCCGATGTCAGTCTATGATCTACCAATGTCAATCTCTGAGCTGCTGATGTCAGTCTCTGCACTCCCCATGGATGCGTATGGATTTGCACAGATCTGTATAGATCTATACGGATTTCATACAACCGCAATTATAATATAGTGCACCCTATATGCTGGACACTTGATCTATCGAAGTGAATGACTATTGAAGCCCTAGATCTGATCAATAAGCTCGATGTGAATTTCGTCATGAATTCACCCCTGAAAAGAGCTAGGTTTTCATCCGAATCTTCTCTGATCTGCTGAAGGTTTTCATCCTTAGAGATTTAGCCAAATCAGAGATTCAAGCTTTACAATAATGCATCAGAATTTTTAAGCAACAAAAGATATGAAAAATGATTTGCCCTCAACTTCTTTTAAAGGCTCCCAAGAATCTTCTAGAAGAAGCAACTAATTTAATATTTTATTTTCATATTAATTAAAATTAATTAATTAAATTCATCCTTTTGAAGTAATATTAATTTTTGGACAACTTAAATTAATTAAATTAATTAAATCACTTTATCATAATTTTGGGGACATTACAGTCCTCCCTTCCTATAGATTGCTTGTCCTCAAGCAATTCACCCCTAATACCCAACACCAACTTCCAGGATCCCATATCATTCTCAAAAATTTGCAAACTCTACCATCTGAAACACTATGCTTAGTCTTTGCAGAAGACCGCTACGCTACTCTAATTATCATGCTCTCCAAATTCCCATAACCCTCTTGTAACCATGTATCTATGTGAATTCTCTGTGACATAAAAGTAGCAAACCTTGTTGGATACATAATAGCAAGATGGATAATTGACTGCTGTCCCTGTAAGTAATTCCTCATACACAACTGAGTTGAGTACTTGCAGACTCTAGTTCCATCTTTTGTAGATGGCAACTCTTCATCCCACAATGGATGGTATAAGCCCCCCATCAATCCACATTGATGCATCAACCAATCATCTGCATGTGAACTAAAAGAAAGGTGATGAACTCTCCTCACTATGTAGTCATGGTAAAAGGCACCAACCTCTGTCAATAGTTGACCATCATGGTCCTACTTTCTATCACCTGACATGGAACTAACCTTAGGGGAATCGAGTATATTTTCAGATTCATCTCTTATTTGAATAATGTTATCTATCCTTTTTTGTCTTGCTATGTTGATGAGATTGATCTTATCTTTCACTTTTTGAAGATGCTGTCTTGCATTGGCAGCCACTAATCTAGCCTCTTTAGCTTTTTGCAACCATTCTTCATTAATTTTTTTGGACTTATTTACCTCTTCTATGCCAAAATATACAAAATCAGAACCTTTGTGGTTTGAATCCATAATATAGATCTCATGTGCAACACACTTAACCTGAGTACCACCATAGGAAGACTCAACAACCTCATTATCTTCATGTGAAATGGATGATACCACATGACTAGAATTGTTGTTGCAAAAATTATAATAGGTACTAGACCTTGGAGACATGCTTTCAACACCCCTAATGGGCTGATCCATGATTGTAATCTCTTTCATTTTGTGATCAACTTGATGAATCAATGGTGTGATATGTGTCTCTTTCTGTTCTAGAGTTATTTCTTCTTTAGGATTCCCACATGATGACTGATTTTTGTTTTTCCTAGGCTGCAACTCAAATGATAACACATCTTCATGCCTTTTTTCTGCATACCCTGCAAGTGACTGATCCATTATGGTGTTTTTATCATGAACATGGTTAGGTTGACACAAATCTTCTTTCTCACATGAAAACATATCATCAACTATCGCATGGTATTCCTTTTTTGCAAGCTCAACCTTATGACAAATTTTTGGATGCATGTCAATGTAATCTTTGAAATGAAAGTTCTCCCTAACATATTGAGGAAGAGTTTTATACTCCTCAAGTATGCTAATTACTTCCATTTTCCTGTCTAGTGGCAATGGATCCTTTTTAGAAGAAGATGATGATCCACTATCATGTCCAAATTTCCTTGACATAGAATCATTGAACTGCTGCAATTGAAGCTTGAATTTTTGTTGTGACTGTTCCCATTCTTTCCACAGGGTTATATCTCTTAAAAATTTTACCATAATGAACTATCATGCTAACCAACTGAAACTAATATGAAAGAGCAAAAATCAACCCTGTACTGCTAAAAACTAACATGCAACACGAAATCCCAACAGGCTAGCAGAATCAAGGTTCTGATACCACTGAAATATCCCAACAAAGAGAATGCTAATAACTAGCTAACTAAACATTACTTAAGTCTGATTTTTATGAATACATTGCTCAAAAATGAAGATCAGGTTTACACATGTTTAGAAATAATACATTTCTGAAGTATAACAACCCTTGAGATGACTGATTATGCAAAAAGTACTGTCTAAAACTGCTTAACCGGTCTGTACTAATTTAGATAATAACTCAATGATTGCAACCAAAGTGCAACAACAGATATATCACAAGATCTGAACTTAAATATGGTTGTAACAGAACTATAGATTCTCATCAAAATATTTCAGATAAATAGCAATTGCAAATACAGTCTAGATATCATGCAAATAAAAATAATACAAATATGGTCTCAAAAACCTAATTTTTCCACAAACTAGAAATAAACACTGGATTTGGTACGGCTTGGGTTACTGTGTCAAAAACACAGTCATCGACATTGGTTATTCTACCATCATCAGTCGATATATTGTCACCGTCAGTTTCCTGGTGTTCGGCCAATGTCGGCCAGTGTCAGTCTCTTCTTGTTGATGTCAGTCTATGATTTGCCAATGTCAGTCTCTGATCTGCTAATGTCGGTCTCTGCACTCCCCGTGGATACATATGGATTTGCATGGATTTGTACAGATCTATATAGATTTCGTACAATTGCAAATATAATATAGTGTACCCTATATGCTAGACACCTGATCTATCGAAGCGAATGACCATTGAAGCCCCAGATCTAATCAATAAGCTTGATGTGAATTCTATCACGAATTCACCCCTGAAAAGAGCTAGGTTTTCATCCAACTCTTCTTCGATCTGTTGAAGGTTTTCATCCTCAGAGGTTTAGTCGAATCAAAAATTCAAGCTTTACAATAATGCATCATTATTTTTAAGCAACAAAAGATATGAAAAATGTTTTGCCCTCAACTTCTTTTAAAGGCTCCCAGGAATCTTCTAGAAGAAGCAACTTATTTAATATTTTATTTTCATATTAATTAAAATTAATTAATTAAAGTCATCCTTTTGAAGTCATATTAATTTTTGGAGAACTTAAATTAATTAAATCACTTTATCATAATTTTGGGAACATTACAACATGCAAACTAACTATCCGTCTAAAATTAGACCAGTTCTGGAGATGCATGCAAACACACACACACAGAGGTTACCGACGTCGATTCCTATCTGACCGATGCCAGCCAACCCCTAACTGATTTTGGTTATTGTGTATGCTGAATATGATTGATGTCTATTGGCTTGACTGACGTCGGTTACTCTTGACACTCAGCAACCTCCACCATTTGCATAACAGTGAAGCTTTTAGCTCCACAACCTAACAATCTCCCACTTGGAGATAAACAGCTACACCTATACCTATACCTATGTACATCTTCTAATTTTGTTTCCTGGCTTGTATCCCTCTTTAAGTTTAATCTTGAAGACCAACAAAAGTTGAATTAATATTCAACTTCTCCTTTATTCCTCGGCTTTGTTAACATTTTCGTAGGGTTCTTATCCTTGCTAGCCATTGTGACTGCAACAACCTTCTGCATCTCTGAGATCCAACAAACCGCCATACCACCAATAGTGAACACATATCTTGTGGTGCTTCTCCTACCATCCAAGTCACCTGCCATATCTGAATCTACATACCCATGTAGAAAAGTGTTTGACCCTGCATAGCATAAATACCTACTGCTGGTCCCTCTCAGATATCTGAGAATCCACTGAACTGCTTTCCAGTGCTCCTTTCCTGGATTGGCCATAAACTTGCTGAAAACTCCCACTGCTTGGGTAATATCAAGTCTAGTACTCATGTACTCAACCTCATCATGTGATTTAGGACACTGTTCTATGCTCAGCTTGAACTATCCAGTCATAGGTGTGCTTACCGGTTCTGTATCCTGTAAATTAAACCTCTCCACTAACTTATTCACATAATCCTCTTGAGACAAAATCAACCTGTGATTTTCTCTATCTCTAGAAATACTCATGCCAAGGTTTTCGCTCCTCCTAAATCCTTCTTGGCACATATCTGAGCTACTTTTACCTTTAGTTCAACAAATCCCTGCATGTGTGACCCTACAAGAAGCATATACACTACATACAGTAACAGGATAATGTAGCTAATATTATTCAACCTAGTAAAATAAACACAATGGTCACATTGACATTGACTAAAGCCATGCTTTGTTGTACACCTGTCAAACCTATACCACTGTCTTGGAGCTTGGTTAAGACCATATAACCTAGCCTTCTATCTCACCTGTCCATTCTCTTCTTTCTTTAACCTGTGAATCCATTCGTATTTTAGTGCTTTCATTCTGAGTGGCAACTCTACCAAATCTCCCATTTGGTTCTCTTCCAAGGAATCAATTTCATCATTCATGCCATGCTCCCACTGTTTCTTGGATTCTACCTACACTGCCTCTTCAAAACATCCTAGTTCTTGACCATCAGTGAGCAACAAGTAGTATAAAGAAGGGGAATAATGAATTTGAGACTTACTTACCCTTTCAATAATCTTCATGGGTGTTTAGACTCCTTGACAGCTTGCTGTCTGCCAAAAATTTGTTCTAATAGTGACCAATCTTGGTCACCTCTGGCCAACCTCGGTCTGCACCTGACCGATGTCGATTCCTCTTGATCACCAACATCAGTTCCCTGACTGACATTAGTGTTCACCTACCTGACATCACTGACTTTGGTCTGCACATGACCGACGTCAGTTCCTACCTGATCGACGTCAGTTCTCACCTAACTGACGTCGGTAACTGTGTTTTCCTGTGAGTGATGATTTTTACCAATGAGCTCATTTTGGATTATAAACTTGTCCAAAATTATTCAGTCTCTTGAGCTGATCTCTGTCCATCATATTTTCCTTGAAAACCAAGGCTTTCCAGTTCTTATCATTTGACTTAAGAACATGCATTCTCTTCTCACTCATGTGACCAAGCCTATAGAGCCACATCTTTGCATCTACATCTGAAGTAGATAAAATAGAAGGAGAATCAGTAATACAAGTAGATAGATAAAGTGTACCTAATTTATTACCTCTTGCTAAAACAAGTGTACCCTTGGAAACTTTCTAAGATTCTGCTGTGAGAGTTACTGTGCAACCCTCATCACCCAACTTTCCTATAGAAATCAAATTATCCTTCAGGACTGGGACATGCATGACATCCTTTAACACTCATGTGTTGCCATTCTTCAATTTCAGCTGCATTTCCCCTTTGCCAACTATTTGACAAGGCTTACCATCCCCTAAATAAATTTTTCTGAAGTCTCCATAGACATAATCATGAAAACATTCTTTATTTGGGGTTGCATGGAAAGAGCCACCAGAATCTAAAACCCAAGATTCCACTTTATCCAAAGAACATACAAGAGCATCCTGTGCAACAATACCTACATCTTTTGCTTCTTCATTTCCTTCATGTTGATCTTCTTTCAACGAACAATATTTCTTTACATGCCCTTTCTTTTCACAGTTCTAGTAGGTTATACCTCCATTTCTGGATTTAGATCTACTACCTATCTTTGACCTTGATTTCCCTTACTTGCTATTCCCTCTTTGCCTTCCCCTACTTTCAACACTTAAAGCATTACCTGATGATTCTCTTATGCTTTTCCTACAAATTTATTCATTCAAGATTACACTAACAACATCATCAACTTTCAAGATATTTGAAGCAGACGCAATATTACTAACTGCCATTACCAAACTATCCCAACTTTCAGGTAAAGAACATAAGATTAAGAGAGCCTTAATTTTATCATCAAAATCTATATTGACTGAAACTAATTGATTTACTAATCCATGGAAATCACTAAGATGACTATGTACCGATCCACCTTCCTACATTTGCAAATTAAATAATTGCTTCATAAGAAATACCTTATTCAAAGCTGAGGGTTTTTCATATAAATTTGCCAAAGATTCCATTAACTCTATCGTTGTCTTTGCCTGTGATAAGTTGGAAATCATAGATGATGCCAGGCTCAACCTTATAGATCCTAGAGCCTTTCGATCAAGAACATTCCATTCTTCATCTTTCATATCTGTGGGCTTGCATGCAACCCCACCCAATGGTAAGTACAGATCTTTCTGATATAGATAATCTTGTATCTGCATCCTCCATAATTGATAATTCTTGCCATTGAATTTCTCCATTCTTAGCTTACTTTCTTCTACCATTGCTTTACTCCCACTCAAATAGAAACCCCTGTGAGTGACCTATAATCAACAAACACTAACCTGCTCCGATCCAGGCTCTGATACCACTTGTCAGGATCTAGAACACACAGCTCTAATACCACTTATTAGGATCCTACTCCTTAAGATCACAATTGATTACCTTTGTATAAGCAACTAAACACATAATTAAACCATAAGTAATAAGTAACTAGAATTCAGAAACATCACAAAATATGAGAGACAATACAATCTTGTATTAACACTCTTCCAGAAAGAAATATAATGAAGAAATCACACTCTTCCCACACCTCTTGGGTGTACAATAATTCTTCCTCAAGATTTCTCTCTCTCAATCAATTACAAACCAACTCAAAACATAGAGTTGTTCCCTCCACTAGTCAGTGACAATCAACCCAATGGTTGTTGTTGCCTACAGCCAGTCCACCAAGTACCACCGAGTACTCCTAGTAGATCTCCTTGATCTTGCACACCTGTAGATCTAACTAATCTTACTTACCATGTAGATCTCCCTAATCTTGCACAACCTACAGATCAACTGATCTTACACACCTTGAGACAACCAATGCAGTTGTTGTTCTTGCCTTTAAGTTAAGGATCTAATCCTTGTCCTTGATTACAATACAACCCCATGGGTCTATTAAATAGATCCCAAAATAAACAATAATTAAAAATGCAGACTCAAGACTAAAATTAGTCTTTACATGCAAACTAACTGTCTGTCTAAAATTAGACTAGTTCTGGAGACACATGCAAATGCACACACACACAGGTTGCCAACATCGGTTCTTGTCTGATCGATGCCGGCCGACCCCTAACCGATGTCGATTACTATGTATGCTGAATATGACTGATGTCGGTTGGCCTGACCGACATCGATTACTCTGACACTCAGCAACCTCCACCATTTGCATAACAGTGAAGCTTTTAGCTCCACAACCTAACATGTATATATACATACACACACACACACACACACACACACACACATATATATACATATACATATACATATATACATACACACACACACACATATATGTATGTATGTATATGTGTGTGTGTGTGTGTGTGTGTGTGTGTGTGTGTGTGTGTGTGTGTGTGTGTGTGTGTGTGTGTGTGTGTGTACACACACACACACACACACAAGAGAATAATTAAGACAAAGATAGACAAAACACAAATTTGAGGAAGGAATAATGAGAGATGTTTAAGAAGCACTCAAATCAAAACATGAACATGTTGTTTGTGCAAGTGTGGTACCATACACCCACCTCAATATCTTTGGAGTGAAATCACTACTCAAAGAAGACATATCTTATCCAATTGAAGACATTTAATTATTTCTCTCTCTCTCTCTCTCTCTCTCTCTCTCTCTCTCTCTCTACATATATATATATATATATATATATATATATATATATATATGTATGTATGTATGTATGTATGTATAAAAATTATTATTATTGAATGTGGGACTTAGATAAATAGGATTTATTTCATAATAACTAATGTTATATATAAGATAATATTATTCTACTTTAGATATAAATAGACATAATTTGTTTGTCATGAAGTTTAATGTATTTTCAAAAATACATGTAATATAATTTTTTAATTAAATATAAAGGGTTTTATCTCATTCATGAGGATGATATTTTATTATACCATTCATCATGGTATAAATTCTTCTAGATATCAAGTATATGGGAATTGTCAAATTGATATATTCACCTTAAGTGTAACTAAGTTAGCCCTTGGGTGACTTTGATGGATGGATTCCCCTAGTCCAAGTAGCTTAGTCAAAATAAGGCTTTGATTGTAAGGTGAATTTGATGGATGAATTCCCCATAATCATGATAACATAATCAAAGAAAGGATCTAATTATATATAATTCAAAACATGAACATAAATAATGATATCTATGTAATTGAGAGATTTTATCCCAAATATAAAATAAAAATATATATTATTTTATAATCACCTAAAAGTGTTAATTGGATGATAAGAGTATCACTTGATTTAAACTATCCCTAGGCTAGACATAGACCTATCCTTGAGAATTAGACTTACTTTTCTAGTTATTTAGTAGACCACAGTCACCTATAACTAGTCAAAGCATAGTCCTAGAACTGTCATCTTTGATCACAATCCAAATTACTTAGTATTCTGTAAAGAGGACATTAATGCCACATTTGGGACATCACAACCACATGACAATAGTGTCTCCAATTGGGTGCTATTATCCTTAGCCCTAGCTCTTCCCAATGAATACTTTTCTAAATGTGTGGCCCTCCTAAGGTCAACCTAAGCTCATTTTCTTATCTACACAAAAAATAGAACCCTATAAATACAAGTTTTATTCACCTTTATTCACTAGATGGAAAATAGCTGCAAAATCTATTCAAACCAAAGACAATGTTGATAAAAATCAAGTCTCTTGATCCCTATTTTGCCCTACTTTTTCATACTACCATCTACAACAACCCTAAGCCTAGTTTTCAAACATTTAAAATCTCAAGCACATTTAAGGCATCCAAGGCTACTCTTATTCTATCATTAATTTATATTTACATCAAGCACTAAGTGGGAGAACTACATCAGGCTTGATCTCTCTTTAGAGAATTGGTATATAGGCAACTCTTCTTCATAGTGGGGTGTTACGAATGTCTAATCCATCCTAATAACACATAAAAAAATATTTTTATGACATAATTGTAAGGAGGATTAGGTTTTTCACATTAAATCAGGTTTTCTAGGCACAACATAGAGCTCTAGATTTCATGCATATAGGAAAAAGACATATAAATGTAGGCATAGGTACTCTCAAAAAATAAGAATAGTCTCACAAAAGGGGACATTAGTGTCACATTGATGACATTACACACTAATGGCGCTACTATCAATACTAGGTACTACTATCTAGTGACTAGATAAACATCAAAATCTTGTAGATGATACTTAAAATTGTCCATATCTTAACTTTTATAACTCAGATCATCCATGACAGTAAGTTTTCAAATATGTCTATTTTTATGCCTATTTATTACTATTATTAAAAAGTCAAACAAATTAAATGGTCATAACAAATTATTAATTAATTATTGTATATCTATTTAACTAATTTAGGCATCTCAAACCTTTAATATAGACATAGGTTTCTTATTATAAAGCCATAAAAGGTTAAATCATTTGGTGAACCCATCTTACTTCGAATATTACTTCAAACCCTTGCTTGCATTCATCCAAATTTTGTGCAATAAATTTAGGCCCTAATACTTATAATTTCCTAATTTTTTAGACAACATAGCTAATTAAAATCAATTTTACATTAGGATTTTAATTCATTTTACATACAATTTAAATTGGTGCAAAGAAACCATAGATTCTAAAAACCCTAACCCTAGACACACTTAGGGTTTGTATCCTTTTTAATATATAATAATAATTTAATTTAAAAATATAAATTTTGCTGCCATATTTCAATTTTCCAATATTCTAAAAATTACTATTCTTAAAAGGTTCAAAATATACAAAACTTGTTTTCCTACCTTTCAACCTACAATGGCACAATTTAACAACAGATTTGATGAAACCGATAAGCATCAATAAAAAGAATATGTATACAGACATAAGTATATACAAAATTATTTTATAAACATTCTTCAATAATAAATCTAAAACACAAACAATGGTCAATATTCAAACCCTCTAGTTAAGAATGTTGTTACACTTTCAATGGGGCCCACTCAACCAACTCAGATAACATAACCCAAGATTATTAATCAACCATTATTAATACTTACACCAATTATGTCTAGTTCTTATACTCCAAATGTATAATACTTTATGCAGGAGGTTCTTAATATTTAGTCTAAGGTGTTACATTTTGAGGAGGGAGCAACTAAGCCATCACATACCTTAGATTCCAACATTCTCTTGCATACACATTTGGCACATCACACAATGATAACTCCTTTGCCATATAGTGTTGTGGCACCCAATGTCACATTATATGATGGCAAGGGTGACCTAGAGAATCACCTCAGATAATTTCATGTAGCATTCTTAGACTCTATGTCCAATGATTGGCTTCTTATGAAGCTATTTCCATGCAGTCTCAAGGATTATGTCTTATAGTGGTTATATGATTTGCCAAATCAATCTATCACAACATTTAATACTTTAGATAAATTTTTCCTAGCACACTTCTCTACCAACATCAGTGATAAGATATAATATTCTTAAGTGTCACAACTAAAGCAAAACTCAAATGAGCTTATCGTCAATTATGTCTTACAATACAAGACAATACTACCAAAATTGACTAGTTCCATAGTAGAAATTTATATTAAAGATATATTTAAATAGAGTCTATTACCACCACTACATGAAGCTATATTATTCAATAAGTTTCCCACATTTACATATATATGCCACATAGTCAAGGAAAGAGAGGTTAAGCTCTTAGCAATGGGCAAACTCAAATACATAAATGGATCATATTCAACTATTAAGAGTAAAAACAAACCTACATACAAGGTTAGGGTCATAGAAAATAGAAGTGATCAAAAGGCCATAGTCAACATAGTTTATATCCTTTTCCCAGATTAGTTTTATTAGCTCCTTAGCGTATAGTCTTCACTAATCTTACAAAGTCACCAACATGAGTTCTATAACAACTATTAGAATGCAATGTCATACCTCTCCCTACAATCAAATAGGTTAATATGATACAAGCTCTTCCAAATAGTTATGATATAAATACATTCTAAAAATATCATAGGGTACTGGGCCACACAACAAATAGATTCATTATCCTAAAGCATAAGATATAAGATCTCATTGAGGTTAACATTGTTGATATGGGCACACCCACAAAGGTGCCAAAATAATAAAATAGAGGTATAGACACTTAAGATATTTTGTTATCCTTTCTCAAAGCATATATTTAATGAGGTAGGGGGCACATCAAGTGTTCACTATACATATTAAGATCATCCACTATTAGATTCCTATTGTATAGTTATATAGGAGACACATCCATTGCATAACAATATTCACATGTATCAAACTATAGTACAACCTAAACCACTAATGACATTTTTAGAGAAAAGTATCATGGATGATGACACATATTTACATGCACTCTTAATACGTGCATACATAGAGCACCATTCCATTCATAATGTTATGGATGATAATAGATTAGGCATAAACCTGTACACCATGAAACTTTTACATCACTTGAGCTACATAAAGTGGGATATATTCCCTATAGATATAGTAATTAGTGGTTTCAGTTTCCACATTTAGAGCTCCATTAAGGAGATTGTGATTTTATTACAAGCTATACCAACACACATCCACTCAATTCCTAGTAGTACCTAGTGCAGGTGTATTCAATATATTATTATGTAGGACATGGTTACAATAGCTCTGAACCATCCCATTTATAGTATAATTATTCATAAATTATATACATGTTAACTAAGTGGTTAAGATTGAGAGTGTTTCATATGATTATCCTCTTCCCATCTCACATGAGTTTATAACACATTTTCCATCTACAGTTCTAGATTCAAAATAAGTTATAGTTTTAGAATTGCTAAATATTGCATGATTATCAGTTATATTATAGAGAAAAACTCCTATGAATACATCATAGTGTTCAATAGAGTCATCAAAGTAGTCTAGGTCTACTCCTAAGGTATCTACATGTATGCATACTCTCCCCAAGAGACCATTACTAGAGAGATATATACATCAGAGATACGTCAAAGATTCTATAAGACCTCCCTTTTATTAGTTTATGTTGAGATTATTTATATTTCGTTATATGGGTTCTTATCACATGGTACCTACATCACCTACAACTTTTATTTCTACCAGATGGGTCCATAAAACCCCTACAGTTCACAGGGTATCACACTCAGTGCCGCAGCATCATAGCATCACTACTAAGGTAGCTTTAGACTTAGATTATATAGTAGAATAGATCATGAGCTCATAGTTTCCCTATTCAACATAAGTCATGGTGATGGTGAGTTTCCCATGAAACTCATTAGTTAGTATGGTTCCTACCATTGTACATACTTCCTTCTCTCTCTCGCTCCTTGAACATAGTTTAATTCCATTTTCTTGTACATAAATTATACTCAAAAAACACAAAAATAATATAAATGTCAAAATATAAAAACATTCATATAATTCACAAACATAAAAATTGTACATATTGTATGCATTACTATGTTTACATTTGTATTATTTTCTAGATATTGCATATTTCTAGTTGTCCTAGTATAGTTAATTATATCATACACATATGCTTCACTTGTTCTTGTTGATTTATTGTAGATTCCAAATAGGACTCTGTCCACTACACTACTCCAAACTAGCTATCATCTACCCATTGGGGGCATTTAAAGTGATTTAGGTTTAAATATTTGATACATCTACCCACTGATCCATGTTTATACATTTGATACATCTGCCCATTTGGGGAATTTCATACATAGTTTCTATAACTAGGTTTTATCTTTACATACTATGCATTCTAGTTTATTCATTGATTTATATTGATATTGATCATTGCTCCTCATTGTTCATATTTTTGACTGAATATCACTAAATAGACTCAAGATATATGCATCCTAGCATTTACATAGATTTTTACTACATAATTATCCATGTTTTTATTTCTAGTTCCTAGATTAGACTTGATTGTGTTTACTATGCCTCTTCCATATCCGAGGACATTTGAATATGCCATTATTATTTAGCTTTTATGCCACTTCTCTTTTTTTATGCCTTAAACATGTGACCATGTCCCTTGTGTGTGCTTTATTTCTTATATATGTGTATATTTGAACATGTCCTTCTATGTGGCTCTACACCAAATTATTTGTTGTTTGTGTATGTGGACATTTGAACATGTCCTTGGATGTCTTGATTCTTAGAATTAGTGATGTGTGCCCATGTCCCTTGGGTTGTGGCCCCATTGGTCTACCTTTTGCATGGCTCATTTGATTTTATTTTTATTTTCTTGTGTGCTTTTACACCAAGACACTTGTATTTTCTTGTTGCACACACACCATTGTTCGATGCCATGAGGGATCTCATGCATCTACCCTTTCTATTTGGGTGTCATGATGGACACCATACCCCATGAGCTAGGCATTTACTCATATTTTGATGTTATACATTGATTAAATCTATATTGACACCCTTTTGTAATATTAGATTACAATATACATCTTACATCACCTACTTATGCTCAGATACATTTACATTCTGATGTTATGTTCCTACATTATATTGGAATATCATGCACATGCCCTAGCTAACATGTTTTTTAGATCTACTTCTTTATATGGTAGTTCTTACATAGGTTTCATAACTACCCTTAAAAGAGGGTTAATTCATATGGGTTTATCATAGAGATCAGGTTCCTATTTTTTTATTCACAAATACATTTCAACACACATGCTCAATTTCAAACATCAGAGTTAGGGAAAAAACAAAACATAATAGATATTTAGAATTTAGTCTAGATCACTCAAAAATTAGACCAGGTAGTCATTAGTGCCCAAATTGGGACACTAATTCCATAGGGCACTACTATCTAGTAGCCCTAGTTTCAAGGCAGTCTGGATCATTCAGACCAATACACCAAGTATAATATAAATTTTCACAGATACAATCACAAGTTTGGTAATTATGTTCAAGTTTAGCCTAGATACATTCATTTTATCCTATATTCATAACACTTTCTAAAATTTGAGGGTATCATGCATGGCATGATCATTCCCACGTTTAGTTCAATTACAAAGATTTATCGATTACATACTCGATTTATATTTAGTATACTCAAATACTAGATTAGGGGCATGTGTATGGCACATTAGTTTCCATATACTTAACTTTAAAAATGTTGATTATATGGAATGGAAAAATCCATGTAATTCTATATGCTTTATACACTCGCTATGTTATTCTAGGTTGTCACCATATTCATGTCTTACTCCATCTATAGTGATTAGCATTCTTGACTGACTATAGATTTGAATACATAATTAGATTTATTTAGTTATATACTTTCAACACTTTTTGAAATATGGTTACATATGCATCTACTTTAATAGGTGTGAAATGATGGAGTCATGTCCTACTTGAGTTCTTGATCTAACTACATGAGAGGGTTATACACACTTACAAGTCTTATCCAAGCTATTCACATAAATCAAGATCTACCAAGCAGGTGTGGGTAATGATGGAATTAAAACTAGATGGAGTTATTGATCCACCCATATGAGAATTGAATAAGCCTTCACCTCAATTGAGGTTATTCAATGATATCCTCCCTATGTACACTCACTAACATAGGTTATCAAGTTAGGTTCATACATTAGTTCATGTACCCAACGAGGTGTATTCATTATTTTCCTCTCTTTTTACTTAGATTTACTAAATTATTTAATTTTAGCATAATCTTTTGCTTTTGATCATCTCCTAATTAAAGATTGATTTTTGCATATTTAATTGTAGGAAATTGTTTTGGATCATGTTTCACATACGTAGACCCAAATTTACATATTCAAACTTAACTACATGGGATTTAATTCTAAAGTAAGTCCAGGTACATTTGTTTTTCATGTATACTAGTCATTTCACTTTGCTACATTACTAGAATAAGGAGGGAATGTAATCACATAAAGTTTTCATTGGATGCTAAGAGTGTCACTTGAGTTAATCTATCCCTAGGATAACTATAAACCTATCCGTGAGAATTAGATTTACTTTTTCATTGATTCAGTAGACCAAAGTCACCTATAGCCAATCAAAACATAGTCCTATAACTTTCATCTCAGACCCTAATCTAGATTTATTATTAGTCTAGAATGAGGACATTAGTTTCACATTTAGGACACTAAAATTACATGGTGCTAGTGTCCCCAAATAGGCATTATTATCCTTATCCCTACCTCTTTACAATAGATACTTTTTCAAATATGTGTCCCTCTTATGGTAAGCCTAAGGTCATTTTATTATCTATACAAGCAATAAAAACCTATACATACGAGTCTAATTCACCTTTATTCACTAGATGGGAAATAGATGTAAAAAATTATTCAAATGAAAGACAAAGTTGTGCAAAACCAAGGTATTTGATCCCTATTCTACCTGACTTTTGCATACTACCATCTACAACATCCATAAGCCAAGTTTTGTAACTTTTCAAATCTTAACCACTTTCAAGGCATCTAAATCCAATCTCATTATAGCATTCACTTGAACTTGTATCAAGCACTAGGTGGGAGAACTACATCAGGGTTGATCCATGTTTGGAGTATTGGTATATAGGCAACTCTATTCACAACATTATGTTGAGTATATCCATTCCATCATACTAACACACAAAAAATTATTGTTCATGCCATACTTAGATGGAGGATCAGGGTTTGAACATTAAATTAGGTTTTTCAAGAAAAACATAAATCTCTAACTTTCATGTGTAAGAACATGACATATAAACATAAACACATGTGCACTTTGAAAATAGGAATAGTCTTACAAATGGGATATTAGTGCCATATTGAGTACACTACACATAGATGGTGATAATGTCCGTACTAGACACTACTATCTAGTGAGAAGATGAACACCACAATCCTATTGATGAGGCTCAAAACTGACTAGATCTCAACTATCATAACCCACATCTTTCATAGTAGTTAGTTTTCAGATAAGTCTCTATCTATTCCTATTTATTTCTATTATTATAAATTCAAATATTTTCAAAGTTCATAAAAAGTCATTTCTTAATTATTGCATATTTAGTTAACTAATTTAGGCATCCTAGCCCTTTAATATAAACATAGGATTTTCATTGTAAAACCCTAAAAGGTTAAATCAGTTTTGCATCTTTCTATCAACATTAAAATTTATAAAAATAAAAAATAACACTAGCATGAAGCATCTAGAATGAGGTGCCACAATAAACATCAGTTTTTACCTACTTCACCATCACTCTAGTCTCCAATATCCCAAAAAACATTAAAGTTTATATTATTTTAGTTTAGTGGTGATAGATATTAAGAAATTAAGATTCTAGACTACGTAACTTGACATTAAAGTTGATGTTGTTCATTTATGTTAGTCGATTTACATGAATTCTAATTTTTATAAGGAGTGAAAATATAACCATAATTTTATTGCTTCCTCTTTTGTATGCATTGGTTATATATCATAATCTCCCTATTATAATATTTTAGTCTAGGTGACATTATTTTATTGTCTTATTGAGTGAAAGGTATCCAGAAATAATTTGATATTTTAGCTTCTTTTTTCGATATTCATGTAATTTAATTTAATTTGGGTAAAACAATTTTTTTAGATTTTAACATCTCTAAATGAAAAAAGATAGGTGATTATTTTATATAAGTGAGAGGGTTGAGGTAGTCTCTTCATATGTATATCTAGGGGTCCTTTTATCTGGACTACACTTTAGGTTTATTCTAGATAGACTGAATAAAGGATATGTAGATCTCACCATGCTTGAAAATTATTATTTTAAAATTTATTTTCATTACATTCAAATAATGATATACCTCTTTCACTCACTAGTCCCACCTATTGTCTTGTATTGTTTGAGGTTCAGGGACCAAACCTTTAATTAGAGGATATAAAAATGAATAAAGAGTGATTATAAAAATGTTATACAAACACATTTGGCCAAGAGATCAATCCCTCACACCATCATCATTTATTAATTTAGGATCATTCAACTTATTGATTCAATGATATTTAATGTAATTATAACGATTTAAAAACTCAAACAGTTGGTAAACTCCCAAAGTGGTCTCCTTGGGTATCCATACCTTACATTCAAATTAACTATGGAAAAAAAAACTATGGGGTTGATTCATGTTGGTATGTAAGAGCCTCCTCATTAATTTACCTTATTGATATTGATTTTGATAGGTCACCCCACATATATTTATAGTGGATGATAAATAATGGCATCTGTATTAATATTTAAAAAGTCTACCTCTAGTGCACATGCTATCCCTAAAGAGCCACTCAGTTTAAAACTTCAACACTACTCAAATGTTTATATTCACTTTAGCGATATGTTCATCTAACTCCCAAGGTACATAATATTATAGACACCTTGCAGCTTGAGGGTTCTCCTTTTATAAATCAAAGTTTTCTCTCATCAGCTTCATATTAAGACATACCATTATATCCCTTGGGAGCATCATCTTTTTTAGATCACTCTTTATAGTCTTAGACCATAGACCATTTTTTAAAAATACTATCATTATTATGCAATAAGGGGAGAATTATTTTTCCTCCTAATATATTATTTTTATCTCTCCACACATTCATAAATTATGAAGAACAAAGTTTTATATCCCTCTTCTTTTGGGAAATGTTTGGTCTTTGCCAATTTATTTTCAAACATAAGTCACCAAGGGGGCGAATTCACTACGGTAATTACATCCTACTTTCAAACATCTCATATCATTAGTAAGAAGAGGCTCATGGATATCTTATAAACTTATATGTTAGACCAATGAGATATAGTAGACTTAGTGATTCACATCACACATAACTTCACACATTTGAGTATTAGATGTGTTTATCTAAAGTAACAAGGATTAAATCACTTCATAGGATCCTCATCTTTTTGATATTTTATGGTGTCTAATTCCCTTGGACTTTTGCCTTCCATTTAGTCATTTTAGATTGAGTTTCACTTTTGTATTATTTTGGGTGTGCAACTATGTTCTCCCTATCTTCTTTACATTATATCATTTACAATCCCATGTATGAATCTTTTCCTTTGGTGAAATTGATATATAAATTACTATCATGAAGAGGAGGTGAAAAGATATAAATTTAATGCTATGGACCCCCTCAATTTATAAAGAATCCCCCCTACCATTTCACTTTCTTATATTTATGTGGATAAACATTATCAATGTGTTTATGAAAATAAATTTTGACAATGCATATTTATTATTGGAAACATACATGTAGAAAATATCTATATATATTTATTATAAATATTATTTTTTGTTATAAAGCATGCAATATATTTCATAGATAAAAATTCATAATATAGTAATAATCAAGGGAGATCCGTAGGTGGAAAAAAATAGAAAATTATTATGTAGAAGAAAAGGTAGAGTGAAAATCAGAATTGTTAAGATAATATGAAGATATGTTCCCAAGGACATTCATAAATGGATCAAGGAAGAAGCAAGAAAAATGAAAATTCAAATAAGAGAAGATGCAAAATTAGAAATAAAAATACCTTATAGATTGAACTCTACTATGAAAGTAAAGGTCAATAAAGGAAAAGATAAGATATTATTAAGAGGTATTATTAAATTGATAGAGGATACAAAATGGATTAGTTTGATGGTAATTTAAAATAAAAAAGCATGATAAATTAGAATTTGTATAGACTATAGGAAATTAAATAAGGCATGTTTAAGTGACCCATTACAATTCCATTGATAAAAGATGAACTAGAAATTTTGGCTACGAGAGAGGCATATTTATTCATATGTGGGGTTTCAATCTACCATGAGGTAAAATATACCTAGAAGATAGACTAAAAACTAATTTTGTAAAAGTACCAAGTAAAACACACCAAAAATAAAAATCATACAAACACCAAAATTAAAGAATACATAATTTTTAAGAGGATACCATTACTTGTTTAAACTATTTTTCTTTCTTTGCCTTTGATTTGGGTTACTCCAATGAAATTTGGGGATCAACCACTATGTCTAGAATTGTATACCAATGTTTTCGATTATCAATATACTTAGTTTCTAAATCAATAACCACATTCATAGTTTTTTTGAGGAAACCCTAATCCAAGACTCCAATCCACTTTTAGATGGATTACTATTTTCCAAATTAGCCTCATCTATCACCTTGACCATAACCTCATGATTATTATAATTAGTGGCCTCAGAGGGGTAATTATGAAACTTGGTCATGGGATCAAAAATATCAATTATCTCAAGATTTTCATTTCATTTTTTATGATAAGATCTTCACTTTTTTTTTAACCTTTACATGCTCTGATTAAGCCATTACTTCAAGACCTTTGCCATCTAATTTGGTATCTAAAACCACAAAAGGGTTGAGACTTAATTTATGCCAAACTTTTTCCCTCCCCTTTGAGTCAATCTTAAGGTATTTTTACCATTATTTCAAACTACTTGGAATTAATATTTTTTCACTATTTTTTTTAATAAATTACCTTCATAGGATAACTACAATCCAAATTTCTATGGGAATGATATGAAAAACACCAAAAAGTCAAATTTTCATAATCCACAGATTGGTCAATTATATTTCGTTACGAGGATTTTAATCAAACCCTTTTTTGCAAGGGTTTACTCACATCCATTTGTATATATATCTTAGCATAAGAAATACATTTATTTTTTTGGGTATTAGAATAAATAAAAAATCCTTTCCTCGAGGGAATTAGTTTTTAGTTTCTATGAATTCATAAAATTTAATATTAACTATTTAAACACATAAAAAATGGTTTCAAAAGAGTTATAGCTTAACTCTACAAATAATTATTATGTATTATATACCAAGTTATTAACAATATGTAAAAATAATCAATGAGTTTTATATATAACATATTATCACACACACACACACACACACACACACACACACACACACACACACACACACACACACAATTATTTTTGAACCCAATATTACTTAATATCATGAAAAAAATATAGTGAATATCTATAGTTTTTTTAATACCACTATCCAAGATAACATAACACATAAATGAAAGTTAGTCATCATAGAAGAGGCATTCATAAGAGGGTCATATTCATTAATGGAATTTAATAACTAAAAAATATCATTTTATTCATCTTTCATCTAAATGGGCTCCAATCCCATACCATCACACACTGCACTATCTTCATATTTATCTTCCATGATTGATGTGGAAGTTGAGATGGTCAACACCAAATAAAAGAGACAATTTTCCTACTTAATAGGTACCTAATTCTTTAAGGATTAATGAGGGAGAGAGCATCCAACAATGTGGACATGGCTTTCACTAACCCACTTATTACCTTCTCTAGTATGATTAGTATGAGGCCCATGAGACCAGAAACACTATTAAGAAATTTTAGAAGAAATAGAGAGGGATACATCAACAAAAGGAACTCTGATCATAATACATGTGACATTTACCCAATGAAAATTAGTTATTACAAGTGTAAAAACTGTCTCACCTTTTGCTCCTAGGTCTCAATGTAAAGCACAAGATTAGATAGAATTGTTATTTATTATATATAACTAAAAGTCATTAAAAAACATCATTTGTTTTTAGTTTTTACAAAACGGGTATGATTTATATGGAGAAAATGAAGAATGAATCAAGAGCTATGTATTCTTATTTTTAAGAAAAAAAAAGAGAATATGTTTAATGATTTCATTGTAACAACATTATGAGGATATTTGGGAGAGGAGATTCTCATTTTCTCTAATGATTTTACAATTGGTAGGCCATGTTATGGAGGGAACCATGAAAAAGTGAGATTTATTTTCATTAAAGCTGTATCAAAAATTTAAAGGTAAAAGATAAAAATAATGTAATAGATGTTTTAACTCACTTTCAATTTATATATATGGAAAAAATATCATAGTTATTAGTACCTTCCCCATGTACTGAAGTCAATAGCTAATCATAATGTGTGCTAGTAGGGGAAAGGAATTATTTTCAAATGTTTGATGCACGATATAAATAGTTTATTATTTTTTATAGTTCCCACTAAATAGTGATTAAATGTATGATGAGGGACCAATGAAATGAATTCATTTATTTTATTTTGTTTAGGTCCATGGTTTATATAAAAATGTAGTTTCAAAGCCATGTAAAATTTGGTTAATGCCCAAATGCCATATAGTAAACATCTGCTCACCTGATCTAACAACACTTATTGATACCTACACATCAATGTAATTGTCAACAATCGAGGATATGGAGAGTGGTAACAATTATATAAGAGAATTTAATTATTCAGCTAGATCGATTAACAAATTTAGATTGCTTCCAATGTGCATGGACATTCTCTAAAGAAATAGGATTAGATTCTCACCATTAACTCATAATTTGAAATTTGCAGAGAGGTACATTGTATTATTTTATGGATTTAAAAAGTTATTCCTTCCTAATTACTATATCCTTTAGGAATCTAGTAAGTTGGAATGACACATAGTATATTCATTTCCAAATGACTTGAATGATATAGCATCTAAACCTATTATTTGGATTGAGATTTATGAATCAGTATTTTTTACACTAAATCCTATCAACCCATTATTTTTTTAGTTTGGGATCTTCTTGTTGGCATCTAATTCCATTTTAGGTGTCTTATAAATTCTAGGGGAGGAAAGTCATTTGGGTGCAAGAACAGTTGGGTTTTTCTCTTTTCTCAGCAAAATTAATCAAAATGGTGTTTTACTTCAAGACAAGTCTAGAGGTAGGGGATTGCACCATTTACATGGCCCTAGATAAGCATGAAAATGAAGAGCTCATCAAATATGGTATTCTTGAGGATATATAGTATATTAATTTTTTCTTCCAACTTATTTCTAATTTTCCTTGTGTAAACCATGTCTAGGTTTGTTAAATCATGGTAGAAACATATTGTATTGGAATCTATTATTAAAACCATGTCAGATTGAAAACTATTATTATATTTACAATTCATTGGCTTTGGATTTTATTTTTAGGTTATAGTTTATATCCAAGCATAAGTTAGCCTTTGCGATGATCACATAGCCTGCTAGTTTTTAGTTTAAAATCTGTTTGGATTTTTTTATAAATATATGATGCTTGAAAATATATTTGCAAACCTATTTGCATATTTCTATTCTAAATATGCTAATTTTTTATGTTTATGAATGTGATTTTTCCAATTTTGGATGAAATTGAAGATCCTAATTTTGAAATCTATTATGGGGCGAGTGTCGATAGAGCATAGAAGGGGATTTAAGAAATGAAAACATTGCTTATTCATTCATCAATTAATCAATAAAATTATAGAAGTTTCTAATTAGATTCATTCTTTTTTGTGTGTGCATCACCCAAATTTTAAGGCTTTCTTCAAACCCTTTATCCTCATTTTTGTTTGCCACATTCATACGAAGCTGCATGGATTTCATAATGGTTGAGTCCATTATACATGGTTTGCAAGGAAAAATGTAAATCTAAAATAATTCATCCAACATGGGGATAAAATGTTTTTTTTTATATAGAGATGGCTATTAAAGCAATGTGGAGATGGCTATTAAAGTAGGGTGATTATGAGATGTTTAAATAAATTTTGTGTAATTTTATTCCAATAATCAACCAACTATATTTTAGAAATTATAAGATGGTAACTTTATATTTGGTTTATATGTTTGCTTAGATTAGACATATATTTGATTTATAAATGAAAAAATACATTATTTTTTTAGAAGCATTTCCCATTTCAATCCCTTATGATCACTGATCCCTAGGCCTCAACAACACAAAATTAAAATTGAGATCAAAATTCATATATGTATTTTCTTATACCAAATGGTGCATATAACTAGTACAATGTGATTGAAAGGTAAATCTAAAGTGAAAAATTCCAATGAGGAAAATATAAACAATTTTTTTTTATTAAAATTTAATTACTTGAAAAAATGAACATATGTATAATTTGATGTGTTTATAGTGAACTAGTACCACATATGCAAGGGGTAAGGATGCCATCACCAATAACCATGGCAAAGGGGCTAGAAGAAATAAATTTCCATTCCCAAATATATGTAAAGCTTTTTTAAAAAAAAAAAAAAATAGATATACCCTCCAACATATCAAATGCAAAACTGAACCAATTTATTAATGCAATAGCATCAAATATCACTTGAATATAGAAGTAGCTTTTGGCAGAAAATGTGTCTATGTCTTCCATTGCTTTGGCATTGATTTTAATAACCATGAATTTGATGCATAGACTTTACATTTTAATTTTAGTGTTTTATGGATGAAATGACATTCAATAGAATCTAGGCATAAAAAGCTAATGATGAAATTATCAAGGTCAAATCTGCAAAATGCAAAGGAGCAAGTACTAAATCCATTCATGACACATTTTTATTGAATATATTTAGCAAATTAAAATGAATATACTTTATTAAATATTATTAATCAGTTTTAAATAACACCACAAGGTGATATTTTATATTTGATTTTAATTTATATATGATGTTATAATTTGTGATATAATTTTAATATTATTAATATATTATTTACTAATGATTATCAATGGTTATTATATAATATTACTATTTAATTTAACTAAGGCCACAAGATTGATGATGATGTTACATATGATTTTTATTGTGTTATCTTTTAGGGGTAATCTTATTTATTCTTGATATATGTGTGTCATTATGCTTCTTACAATACACTCATATCTCATGGGAGGAAACTATATTCTACATTTATTGTTATTGTTATTGTTATTGTTATTGTTATTGTTATTGTTATTGTTATTGTTATTGTTATTGTTATTGTTATTGTTATTGTTATTGTTATTATTATTATTATTATTATTATTATTATTATTATGTTTTGGAATTGAGGGCATGTCATTTGAAGTTTACATAGTTTGAAATTTAATACTTAAATATTCAATGACTCATATTCATTTTGAGATTGGAAAGCTTATCATTTGATGACACATAAGGTTCTAAATCTAGTCCAATTTCTATCTCCTTCAATGATATGACAAACCCATGGAACTTTCACTAAATATCAAGAAAAATGGAGGTATCTTCTTGAAAATATAATTCAGATTTAGAATTTATTATTTTAAACTCACCCATGCTGGTGAAAGAAAGGCAAGAGTGGTTGTATAAGTTCCAAGACTCAACATCTCAACATTTGGAGACCCATATTAGTAGAAACATCTTTATTTTTTTATATGTTCTACTTTGAAGTATGTGGTCATGCCACCTACTTTGTAGATAAGCATGCACTTTAAAGTGGGATAAAAAGTAAACACTAAAAATAGCTTCTTGGTATTTATATCACATTGTTTTATAAAAATTAATTTATAAATCATATATATATATATATATATATATATATATGTATATATGTATGTATATATATGTATATATATATGTATATATGTATATATGTATATATGTATATATATATGTATATATATATATATATATGTATATGTATATGTATATGTATATATATGTATATATATATATATATATATATATATATATGTATATATGTATATATGTATATATATATATATATGTATATGTGTATATATATATATATATATATATATATATATATATATATATATATATATCTATATATATATATATATATATATATATATGAATGATTGATCTAAATTTGGTATCATTGATCTATTACAGTGAATTTTGATGGTTGGAAATCTTTTTTGTACATGCTTGTAAAATTTATATATCAACCTTATGTTTTTCTTATGTTACTCCCAAGATTGGTTGTCTTGATGCCTTCTAGTATAGTCTGTATGATCTTCACACCTTCCATAACCATCCTTATGGTCCTCGCACATTTTACTATGCCACTTTGTCAACTTGATTGGTGAATTGATCTCGTACTACCTTTTCTCTTTCTAACCATTAGAAATCAATGATACATCAATTTTACCAAAATTTGAATCCAAATAATATATAAATAAAAAAGTGATAAAATTTATTTGATATTAAACATTATTAAATATTTATTGGTTCTTATTAAATATTCTATTAGAAGCACTCTTCAAGTGGTTTTTTGGAACTATTTATGTTATACAATTTTTATCTAACTTGTAATTTTTCTTTTATCTTTGAGGAGATCAAGAAATAATCTTATTCATGAAGATCTAAACCAACCTTTATCTATTTCAAATTTGTAAGATTCGCTAGTTTAAAGAGAACATGAGTCAAAGGAACAATTAGAGTAAAAGGCAACAAGGGAACAAGAGCAAAGGAGTTTGTACATGGTCTCTTATTTGGACATGCTATATCTTTTAACGTTTAGTAATTTAAATTCAATAAGTACAAGATTTGAATCTGGGGTTTTAAAATTTAGAAGAATTTAGTATAATTAAAAAATGTTTATGGTAAAAGCTTTTAAAAAATATATGAAGATGATAATTCTAAGAGTAGAACTTCTGATTTTATTGGAAATAATAAAAGATTGTAACTAATTTTCCATAATACTTTTATGTTAAGAAAAAACAGAAGAAAGGGAAACACCAGATTACCAAATTACAATTGAAGATGGGAAGCATCTCAAATTACATAAAACAGTAATAATAAGAGAGGACTAGTGCTATAAATGGGAATAGCAGGTAAAGCGGAGTCGTCCGGTCTTGGATTGCCTGCACCTTCTCTTCCATCATATATTCTCTCTGTATTTCCACACTTGACGACAGGATTGTATAATGTGGTGATGATCCTTACTCCTCCCCCACTTCATTGCTCTCTCTATTGCAAGACCACTCTCCCTGGCATTCACCTGATTTCCCATCACGTCCGCCAACCGTACTCTAATTTCATTTATCTGCAAATTCATTATCTCTTCATTCTCAATTCTAACTCTGCATCTAACCATTATGTTACATGCAACTAATTCCAATGGCAAAGTGTTATGAGCGGGCAGAATGGAGCCAAAACGTATTGTGAAATCATTCTCACTACCCCAGTAAGTCTTCCGTGCTTCCAGAGGTCTCCAAATCGACAGATTTACAGCACGTTTTGTTCGTGTGTTTATCAGGCTCCAGCTTAGCTTCATCATGTTCAGCAAGACCATTTGCGTGAATCGCCATCTTTTTCCCAGACAATATCATTGATTGAAATCGAAGATATGGTGCCATCCCAATCACAAAGATGATCAATGAGGAATGGGTACAATGGAAAGACAGAAGATGGGCCACAATGAAAATGGCTTATACCATCTGCAGCGATGACTTTTGTATATATTGATTTGTTGTTGGAGTGAATATCTATTATTGATACAAGATCAGGAGGAGAAACTGAAACTGAAACTGAAGCTGCATCGTTATCACTCTCCTCTGCATTATACTCAGCAACATTGAAAGCTTCCTGATAATCTTCCTTTGAATTGATAACAGGATGATTGCAAACATTGAGCAAGGGAAAGCAATCTCCATAAAACTTCCTGAATTCTCCCAAGGAAGAGATCAATTGTTTGACTTCCTGGTTTTGTGTGGAAGACCAAAGAGACGTGCTCTCATTTCCCCATAACCATTCTGCTAATGCAATGGACCTCAAATCAAAACACGAACATGCTGTGCGTACAAGCGTGGTGCCATCCACCCGCCTCAATATCTCTGCAATGATATCGCTGCTCCAAGAAGACATTTTTTAGCCACTTGAAGACGTTTAACTGTTATTCTTTCTCTCTCTATATATAACAAGTACGGCTATTGAATGTAGGCCCTAGATAAAGATAAATAGGATTCCTTCCACATTAATCATTGCTATGAACAAGATAATATTATTCTGCTTTAGATGTAAATAGACACTTTGTGTGTCATGAAGTCTATCATATTGTTCACATTTATCAGCATTGTTAGATATGTGACAATAAAGTTAAATTTTGGATCTTTTTGCAACATAGTTTATTATCCACTCTTTGATAGAGGGGGTGTGGACTAGGAGGTAGGGGGCAGGGCTAGGGGATGGAGGGGGAATGCGCCCCACTAGTGTCACAAGGGGTCTAGGGAGAAAGCAAAAAGTCAATTCAAACCTCTGTTTCTAGGAGGATGAATTCTAATGTATTCTATTTTTAAAAGAAAAATCCTAATGGAGTTTTTCCACTCTATTTTTAGGAGGGGCAATCCTAACAATGCTTTGTCAATTAGGCATATTTATATTTGTGGAGTTTGTATGTAATCTACGCAACAAGTTCATATGTAATATGTTCATTTTAAATTTAATAAATCTTGATATCATGCACCATGGATGTTTCCTTAGCTTTGATATGGTCTTACCACGTAAATCTTATGTTTTGTCTCATGCATGTTAGGTATTTTGTCTATTTAATTATCTCTGTTATTACATTCTATTAATTTTACATAGCTATAGAGTGCATGGTTTCCTAATAAGTTGTATTAGATCAAGGTTAATCTTATTTTACATCAAATGTGCTATGCATTTGGTGTTGTTTCCTATAGCATCAGATTATGAAAGTTACAAATGCAACATTTGAGGTGGAGAAGTTTAACGAGCAGAATGTTAACTTTGATTTGTGGAATCTCAAAGCACATGATGTGTTGGTGCAATAGGGGTTACACAAATCCTTGAATAGAAAGGCAAAGAAACATGTGATGATGAATGATGATGACTGAGAAGAGTTGGATATAAAATATCTTAGTGTAATATGATTGTGTTTAGTAGATGAGGTTATTTTCAATATAGCTAGAGAAAAGAATGTAACATGCATATAGACCAGATTAAAAGGCCTTTACATGGAAATATTTGTTATGAATTATATTTACTTCAAGAAGCAATTGTATACATTTCAAATGGAAGAATGTATGAAAATAGTTGATCATTTAAAAATTTTCAATATTCTATTATGCTAGTTGACTAGTATTGGTGTGAAAGTGGATGATGAAGATAAGGTAATCACCTTATTATATACTCTACTAGATTATTTGGATCATATAGTAATTTCTATTAGCTTCAATATTCGTGATGATCTTGACTATAATTCTACTGTGGGATAATTATTGGGTGAGGAGACAAGGAGAAAATCTAGTCTACATACTTGTAAGCCTAAAGCTATAGTTGCTAGGAGAAGATCTAGAGAAAGAGGGAAAAGCTCCAGAGACATATCTAGATCTAATTTAGAAGTTATGAAGAGTGAGGCAAAGTGTTTGCCCTATGATAAAGCATGACATCTTAAGAAGGATTGTTGGAAGAGGAAAGGAGATTAAAAGAAGGAAGAATCCACCAAAGAAGCAAATCAAGTAGAAACAAGTGAAGGTATGAATGATGAAGTTTTATCTATTTGTAATATTTTCTCTTATCATCATGAATGGTTATTGGATTTAGATGCTACACATCACATGTGTATGCATAGGAGTTAGTTTTCTTATTACCAAACCCTTGATGGAAGTTATATCCTTTTAGGAAATAATGTTTCTTATAAGACTAAAGGGATTGGTACCATTAAGATTTAAAAATATTTGATGGTATATTAAGGACTCTAAAAAAAGTAAGATATGTACAAGAACTTAAACAAAATTTGATTTATTTGAGTGAATTTGATTCCTACAGTTATAATTTCATAGGTCAAGGTGGATCTCTTAAGGTGTCTAAGGGTGCCTTAGTCATAATGAAGGCTCTAAAAGTTGGGAACCTTTACCTATTATAATGGAGTGTAGATATTAGTCAAGTAGCTATGGGATCTAAAGTCATAGAATATCCTGCTCATTTGTGGCATATATGTTTGGGCCACATGAGTGAGAAAGGGTTAAAGGTAATTTAAAATCATGAGTTACTTCTTAGTTTAAAATCTTTTGATTTGGATTTCTACAAGCATTGTATTTTTGGGAAACAATGTAGATGAAAGCTTAGTGCAAGAAGTTATGTGAGTAAAGGTGTTTTTGACTATATTCATTCTAATGTGTGGGGTCCATCCCCTATAATTTCATATGGAGGATCATTATATTTTATTACATTTATAGATGAATACTCAAAGTAATTACGGGTCTACTGTCTAAAAATAAATTATGATGTTTTTAGTGTATTTAAGCAATTTAGTGCATTGGTTGAGAAGAAAACTAGTATGTCAATCAAATATTTAAGAACAAATAATGGAGAGGAGTTCACATCATTAGATTTTTAGAACTATTACAAGGAATTTGGGATTAAAAGGGATAAAACCACAAACTACACATGATAACAAAATGGGGTTGTTGAACACATGAATAAGACTCCTCTAGAGAGATCAAGGAGCATGCTCAATAATAAAAATTTAGATAAATGTTTATGGGTAGAAATAATTTGTATAGATTTCTATCTAATAAATAAATCACCATTAATTGTAATATAATTCTTAAATAGGTATGATAAGGCCATCCATGTGATTATTCAAATTTGAAAATATTTGGTTTTAATACTTATGCTCTTACTAATAATAATCAATGTTCAAAGTTAGACCCAAGATCCAAGAATTACATCTTTGTTGGGTATGGTGAAGGAGATGGTGTTAAGGAATACAAAATGTGAGATCTTATTTCCCATAAAATCATCATTAGTAGAGATGTATAATTTGATAAATCATCATTTCTAAAATCAGATGCAAAAATTAAAGAAAAATAGGAACTAGAACATCAACATGTTAAGGTTAAATCGATCCATATTCAGATTATAAAAATGAGGAAATTCAGCCATTTTTTGATGGTGAAGATCTTGAAGATGTTGAATATTTACAAAAAGTTGACAAAACACCTCAATAGTTAGAATGGAGATTAGAACATGAGGAAACACCTCTATAGGTTGTATGGATAACTACATGAGTTAGGCATCTTCCTAATAAGTGCAGTCCCAAGATTTTAATTTCTTTGATTTCTAATGATGGGGAACCTAGTTATTATTAGGAAGAATTAGAATATGAGTATAGTGCCAAATGGAATTTGGCAAGGCCTAAGGAAATGGATGCCTTGGATAATAATAAGTCATGGGACCTAGTAGAACTTCCATAAGGTAGAAAACTAGTTGGCTGCAAATGGGTTTGAAATGAAAGATAGGTGTTGATGATAAAGTTGAAAGGTATAGGTCTAGTTAGGTGGAAAAAGGATTTATACAGAAAGGAGGTATTGATTAGAATGAAATATTTTCACCAGTTGTTAACCTTATTTTAATTCGAGTTATCTTACTATTAATAGCTTTACTTGATTTAGAGTTGTAGTAGTTAAATGTTAAAATAACATTCTTACATGGATATTTAGAAGAGGTTATCTATATGTAAAAACTTGAAGGTTTTGTATAGTATAGAAAAGGGGATTTGTTTGCAAGCTCAGGAAATCATTATATCACCCAGATAATGGTATAAGAAGTTTTATTCATTCATGGGGAGTCATACTTTTGTTAAGAGTGAGTATGATCATTGTGTTTATTTAAATTTTTTGGATAGTGGCTTATTCATTTTATTGGCATTATATGTTGATGATATGCTTGTAACAAGCAAAAGCATGGCAGAAATCAACAGTTTAAATGATCATTAGGACATTTGCTATGAAGGATCTAGGATTGGCAAAATAAATCTTAGGCATGGAGATACATAGAGGCAAGAAAAATGGTAATCTTTGGTTATCACAACAGAGTTATTTTGAAAAGATACTAACCAGATTTAGTATGAATTATGTGAAACCAATTAGTATCCATTTTGCTTCCCATTTCAAGCTTTCTTCAAGCTTATGTTCTACTAGTGATGAATAAAAGTATATGTCTCATGTATCATATGCTAGTGCAATATGAAGTTTAATGTATGCTATGGTATGTACAAGGCCATATATTTCACATGTAGTTGGAGGTCTTAGTAGATATATGGAAAATCTAGGCAAAGAACATTGATTAGTAGTGAAGTGGGTGTTTCACTACTTGCAAAGCACAAGTGACTATTACATCACTTATATTAGATTTGGTGATTTTATTTGTGGATATGTTGATTTTGATTATGTAGGGGATTTGGACAAAAGAAGACCAAGAACCCTAGGCCTAAGAAATTGACATTATAGGGGACCGAATAGGAGAAATGTGGTTTGAAAACCATTGAAATAGGTCAAGGCAGATGTCTCAGACCTAATTAAGGTCACTAGAGCTCAAACAAAACTCAGGGAAACCACCTATAGACCTCATTTTGCTCTCAACCATCACAAAATGACTAGTTGTAGCCCGAGAGGCTATCTTTCATTGCTCAGTATGGAACATAAGAGTTACATAGGACTTTGGGCTCCTAGGAGATGTTAGAAATCCTAGTGAAATTACATTTTTTGGAATTGGTTGGTTAATTCATGCCTTAGGTTTTATGAATCATCCTTAAGACCTTAAGGCACTTTCATACTGCCTAGGAGAGCTATAAGGACCAATGAGATAGAAAGGAAGTTATATTCCTTTATATGGATCATAAAAACTTTAAAATGACCTAAAAAATCTTCACAACTCCCTAGAGCATCACCCCATGCCATTGGACCATACTTGTAGGTATAAGACTGTACAAAATAGGCCCTAAAAGATTATTTTTTCTACTTGATAGGTCTATAGAAGTTGTCAAACCTTAAAAATTGAAATGGAAAACAAAGAGGAGGTAATATAACTGAATCAAAATCTTATTTTGGGTTTAGAATGTGTGGGGAGCTTGTAGTGTTATTTTTAGTCTCTTGGCAGGGAGGCCTAATTGAGGCCTAGTTAGGAGAGAGAAGCAATAGAAAAATGGACTTACACTCACTTTATAATCTTGAAATTGAACATGGGGATTAAATACATAATTATTTATAGACTATTTCCTCATATTCTTAGTACCATCCATACAACTCTCTACACAAAGAGGTTTGTATGATTTTAGGGTTACAAAGAATGAGGCCTAATTTGGGCTTTTGGTAGAGAATGAAATCTTGGGGCTAGTTTGAGACCTCAAAATGGAATATTTAAAGTATTATATGAGTTTAATAGGCCATCCATGATGTTTGGATGATTTGAGAAATAAGAATCCAAGTTTTGACACTTGTATTCAAAGTTGGCCTAATGAGATGAAGAGTCCTCTAGATACCTAGCAAGAAATGGAAGTGATGTGTCAAAGAAAACCTAAAAGGGTTAGCTTAGAGGTGTCAATATTAGAGAAAAGATGTAAGAAAAATTGATTTGGCCATCAATAAGGCCACTTGTCCTTTGACATACCAAAATAAAGGGTAGTTTCAAGAATTTAGTCAAGGTGTCAAGTAAGCATTTAAAATCTTATTGCACTTGTTGCAAGGGATCATCTTAAGAGGAGATACACATGAAATTTTAGACCTATTGAGGTAGTTCCATAACTCTTCTCTTATTTTTAACTCATGAGACACTTGTCTACTCTCTCTCTCTCTCTCTCTCTCTCTCTCTCTCTCTCTCTCTCTCTCTCTCTCTCTCTCTCTCTCTCTCTCTCTCTCTCTCTCTCTCTCTCTCCCTCTCTACACGCTTCTTATCTTCTCTCTAACTTGTGTTATATATTCAGCCAATTTTGGCTTTATAAAGGATCCTCCACCTGAATATGGTGAATCTATGCTCATTTTTATCCTTTAATAAATGAATAACAATCTATTTTACCTTCTCCATGGATTGTTTCAATGTGTATATTAGACAAGTTGATCTTGCTAAGTGATAGATTCACTTCCTTGGCATGTTGTCCTTGTTTACATTCATATTCAGTTTTGAAAGTATTTTTTAGGTCTCTTAAAGTGTTTTAATGAAACTTTCATGAGTTTAGTGAGTTTTTTATCCACTAGTGTCATTTTATTACCTTTTGTTTAGTCATCTTAGCTTAAGCTTGCTTCATAAACCTCCATGAAAAATACCGATGTAGAGGTAGATTTGGATTAATGTCATGTACAGGTTAGGATTTTATTTAAAGTTTAATTATATTTGGATGGTATTGATTAATCTAAATTTGGTAAATCAACTCATTAATATAGGTTTACTTTGTGTTTTCTCTCTCCCTTTTCATCCAAATGAGTTAGTATCATAGGTGGTGAGCAATCAAGATAAATCCAGGGAACGAGCCCTTTAATCTAAAGATTTACCCCTACTATAGGTAACCCATAGTCCTATGGGTAATCCCATGTTAAAATAAATTTTTTGTATTATTGAACTAACTCTCCAAGGGTGCAAAATTGATTAACAATTGTAGGGTCACTAGAATTAGAAAGACTAAATGTAGGTCTAGAAAGAATACCCTATGGATGACGGGTCACATCAATGAAAGCTCATGTTATAAAAGGGTTATTAAGACATGGATTGATTATAATGGTTTATATATGATTAATTTTAACATGAACTATAAAATTATTATAGTTTGTGTGACATGATGATAACTAACCTAGTTGAAATGGGAATCATGACCTAGATTACTTGTTGTGTTACTATTTATGATTATGATTATTGTGCTACTATTTTTGGTTATGATTCTAAATTTGATGTTTATTTTGATTTTGTTTTTTATTTGAGTTATGTTTTCGAAAGGGGTCTTTGTATATACCCATATTATGATTGGAAGTTAAATCAACACTAGTTAGCAGAATTTTGCCTTGATTAATAAATTATTGAATTAAATGCCAAAGCTACATATATTGGTATACTCCATGGAATTTAAATCGATGACAATCAAAATATTTTTTGTCTTTATAAAAATAAGGCTTTGGTTGATCTTCTATAGAAGTCTTTAGAATTGGCCAAAAAACCATGTTCCCATAACTAATTTTGAAATACCACCTTAATAGTCTCACCAAGGTCAGTGAATAATATTCATTGATATATATTCATAGGTAGAGGTGGTTTTTTTAATGTAAGTGATTGGGTAGGTGGAGTGTATTGATAGGTGGTGGTTTCACCATTTTAATGTGTTTGGATTTTTTGACTCCATCACCTATAATATGCTTATTTTTATTGAATATTTTTGGCTTTTTAGATGTACTGGATTATGCTTGTGCTAGATTTAGAGCTAGACTTTAAGAATAAATATTGATCATGCCCTTTTTAATAATATCCTTCTCAATTTGCACATATTTTTAAATAATATCTTCAAATATGGTAGCACATTGAAGTTTCAAATGATAAGTCATCTCTCCATTAATATTTGTAGCAAATATGCTTGGTAATTGCTTGTCTAAGGATTTTCATCATTGACAACACCTCCATTATAAAAATTAGTTGGCCAAGGATTTTGATTGTTATAAAAACATAGAAACTATTTCTCCACCCCTGTGTTGAGAATTACATAAGTCAAACATGGATAATTAATGTTCTAGGTTATAAGATAAATACTTGAATTTTTTTTATAATAAGTCATCAATATTTGTGATTGATCTGTTTAGAGAGTGAAAGAACCACTCCAAGGCGTGTCCCCACAAACAACATGGAAACAAGCAAAGAAAGTAGATACCAGTGTACGCTACTTCCTAACATGAAGAAAAGAATGCCTTTAGATGCTCTATTGACCTTTCCATTTTTATTTATCAAATTTAGATATCTCAAATTGAGATGGGAAAGGTAATTGAAATAAATTCATGTTGAATGGATATGGGAATATCTCATCAAATTTGTACTTTTTACCCTAATTTCTTGTTTGGTGTTTTGCAATTGTAATTTTCACCTCTTAGAAGTCCTAAAGGGTAGGAAACTTCTACTAGGTATCGAATGGCTGATTGATTTGGTTTGATTAAATAAGTGGATTTGAATTTGAATGTTTTTGAATGGGTACCTTATTAGTTGTTATACCAAAAATGTATACCCTTTTATTGGGATTATATTATTTATAGGGTACTTGATGCTGATTCATATTTGGAGGTGGATTATGAATGCATTGTTGATTAAGAGGCAAATATTATCAATATGGAACTTGTTATATAAAATATAAGAATCTATTGTGAATGAGAAGGAACATATTGTAAATTAGAAAATGTTTATGAATTGTTCACAACCTATTATGGGTGTGGGTTTAGCAACTTGATGATGAAAATTAGAAAAAAACTTCTTGATGATTAAAAAGGTAAGTTACATAATATTTGTGGCTTGTTATAATGGATTCATTGAAGGTGGTTGCTATAATTAGCTAATGGGTCTATATCACTTTTAGGATTGGATAAAATATATTGAGGTTATTTTAATGTTATATTTTGGTCCATATATTGGGAATTATTAAGTGAAGTGATAGCTAGAAAATTAGTTAAATTAGTTACGAGTTGGTCAACAATGAGCTGACTATCTTACTACACTATGGAAGCAATGATTTAGCTATGTTGGGATGGGTCTAAAAGTTGACATTTTCTTTTTTATATGACACAAGAACTTGATTTGAACTTTGTATAAGGGCCTTATTTTGACCAGAAGTTGATGGGTCAATAAGATCCTAATTTTGACTAGAGGTTACTTCGATGGGAGGGTTAAAAATATAAATGTGGAAAATATATATTTATTATTAGAAATAGTATATATAATGGGTGGAAAACACAAAATATATTTCATATATTAAAAAACATAATTTAATAATTGAGGGAGATCCTTAGGTGGAAAAAATAAGAAATTATTAGACAAAAGAAGCGGTAGATAAATTAGTGGAATTACTAGGATAATATGAGGATTTGTTCTAAAGGATATTCATAGAGTTGAAAGGGATTAAAGAAGAAGCAATACAAATGAAATTCAAATACAAGAAGATTCAAAGCCATTAAGTAAAAAACATTATACACTAAAACCTAATTTGAATGTAAATGTCAAGAAATATCTAGATAAGATGTTAGAAAGATCTATTATTACATTAGTAAAGGATACAAAATGGAATAGTCTGATGGTAATTAAAAATAATAAAACATGAGAATTAGAATATGTGTAGACTATATAGAATTGAATAAGGCATGTGTTCATAACTTATTTTTAAATCCATTAAAGAAAGAGATACTTGAAATTTTAGTGGAGAGAGAGGGAGGGATGTATATTCATTCACAAATGGGTTTTTAGACCCTCAAGTGAAAACTGGCCCACAAACAGAGTGAAATATTTTTTTTTTCAAAAGTAAAAAGGAAAAAACATCAAGGTAAAAAATCATACAAACACAAAACATTTAATAATTAAAATTAAATTAATACAAGATTCGACACTTGGGGGTTCCAAAAAAATAATTAGAATTAGATTTATGAACAATATGTAATTGGAATCACAAACCTTATTTCATAACAACAATATTAAAAATGATATTAAATAACATAGGTAGATGATATTTACCAAAGGAATAACAAAGGATTGTAATTAATTTCCCATATTACCTTAAAAAAATTTAAAATAAAATAAAATAAAAAATTGTAATCTAAAATAGGAATCATTTCAAATTACATAAAATAGTAATAGTAAGAGAGAGATACAAGATCAGAGGGAAAAATTGAAATTGAATTTGAATTTGCATCATGATCACTTTCCTCTTCATTATACTCAATCGCATTGAAAATTTCTTGATAATTTTCCTTTGAATTGATAACAAGATGTTTGCAACATTGAGCATGGGAAAGGAATCTTCATAATTTTTTTATGAATCCTCACAAGGAAGAGATCAACTATTTGACTTCTTGGTTTTGTGTGGAAGGTCAAAGAGAGGTTCTTGCAAGCATTGTGCAATCTAGATACCTCAATATATCTAAAATTGTATTGGTTTTCAATGAAGATGTCTCTAAGCCAATTAATGACATTTAACTACTATTTTTCTTGTCTATAGAAAACTAGTATGCCTTATATAAATAGGATTCCTTCCAAATGAACTATTTATAAAAACAAGATAACATTATTGTGTTTAAGATGTAAATAAACATAGCTTTTGTCATGGAGTCTACTGTATTATTAGTACCACATGTAAAATAATTGTTAAATTAAATTGAAGAGGTTGTAGTTCTAACTTTTGAGAAGGATAGTTAATTTGGTTTATTAGTGATGATATTTTATGGGGTCAAGTTTTATTATTAGGTTATTTTGATGAATAAAGTTTTATTATTCATAAATAATTTTTATGGATAGATTCTTCCTAATCATAACTACCATTGATCATGGATAACTTTGATAAACTAATTTCCCCTAATAAAAATATTTTAATTAATTTTTTTAATTATACAATAATTTTAGTACATACATTCCCTTAATCATGAAAACTTAAAGAGACTCCAACCTAGAAAATAAAAATAAAAAATTGTTGTGCATCTTTCAATCAACATTAAAATCTATAAAAAAAAAACCAAAGCAATGTTAGCCTAAAGCATCTAGATTGAAGTCCAAAATGTACTTAAACATCACTCCAGTATCCAAAATCCCACAAAGAATTAAATTTAAATTACTTTACTTTAGTGAGATAGCTAATTTCATCTTGGGATATAAGTATTATAATCCTTTTGGAAAAGAAATTAAGATTCCAGCTTACCCAACTTGACATTGATGTCGATGCTAGTCATTCACCTTAGCCAACTTACATGGGTGTGGATTTTTTTAAAGGGAGAATAATATCACCACAATTCTATTGCTTCTTCTTTCTTATGCATTGGTTCTATACCATAATCTCAATATTACAATTTTTTTATTTATAGATGACATGGTTTTGATGTTTTATTTAATAAGAGGTTTTATAAATAGTTTAATATTTTAGCCTCCTTTTATAATATTCTTATAAAATAAAAATTATAGTTTTTAACTTTTTTAAATAAAATAATTTAGATGATTCTTCTATAAAAGTGAAAGTGTTGAGGTAGTCACTTTATATATATATATATATATATATATATATATATATATATATATATATATATATATATATATATATATATATATATGGGAGTCTTCTAATCCAAACTAAATAAAAGATATTAAGTTCTCACTACCCTTGAAAATTATTATTTTAAACTTAAAGTTTAGAATATTAAAATAAGATTGACCACTTTCACTAACTAGTCACACCTATCCTCTTATATGGCTATGAATTTTGTCAACCATACATTAGAATTGAGGACCTAAAATGAAAAATGAGAGTGATTGTCACAATCTTATCCAACATATTTAGGATGAGAGATTAATTCTTCATGCTATCATCCTTATAAAATTTGTCATAACACCAATTATTTCTTGAATAATAATTCATGTAGTGACCATAATTTACAAACTCAAACATTTGGGAAACTCCCAAAATGGCCACCTTAGGTATCCATACCTTGCATTAAGATCATTTATGGACTAAACAAACAATGGAGTTGATTAATTTTGGTATGCAAGAGCATCCTCATTACTTTGCTTCATTGATCTTGATATTGACCTGCTACACCCACATAATTTCTTGGTGGATATTACTAATATCTCATAGAGAGACAAGTAATGACATTCATATTTTTATTTAGAAATCATATCTCTAGTGCACATGGTATAAACATAATGACCCACTCATCTACTTGGACTTTTATCTTTGTTTTAATGAAATTTTTTTCCAACCTTAAGAGTACACAAAAAACAATCATCTTTCAACTTGAGGGTTCTCCTTCCTCATCTCAAAGTTTTCTCCCATCATCTTCACATTGAGACATACCAACATATCCCTTAGGATCATCACATTTGTCAAATTATTTCTTTGTAATCTTAAAATATAGACAATTTTATTGTAAAATGCTCATCTTATTATGAGATGAGGGGACAATTCATCTTTAAAGTTTCTCTAGATCTCTCTAGACATTCATGGATTATGAAGACTAAATGTACTTAGTTGTCTTCTTTTGGTATATGTTTGACCTTTGAAAATGGATTTTTAAACATTAGTCACAAAATGGGGCTTCCATTAGGTTAATTACATCCTACTTCTAGCCATTTCATATCATTAGTAGGAAGAGGCCCCATAGTTATCTTCCAAACTTATATATTAGACTAGATAGACATAATAAACTCAATAATTCACATGGTCTCACACCCATCACGCACTTATTCACCACTTTGAGTGGAAGTTTTTATCTAGAGAAATAATGTTCAACTCACTTCACATGACCATCTTCTTTTTGATCTTCTTTGTGGCACCTTATTCTATTAGTCTATTACTTTCCATTAATATATTTTAGACTAAGTTTATGTTTTGTATTATTTTGGGTGTTTAACTATGGTCCACATATATTATTTACATGTATTATTTTGGCTATTCAACTATGGTCCTCCTATATTATTTACATGTATTATATTGTTTGTTCAATTGTCTTCCTCGTATATTATTTACACCGTATCTTTTACAATCTTATGGGCTAATCTTGGCCATTGGTGGACATTAATATAGAAATTATTGATAGAAGAGGAGGTGAATGAATATAAATCTAATTCTCTTAATCCATTCAAGTCAAAAAGAATTTTCTCTTCCCAGTTAGCTTTCTTATATCTATGTGAATAAACACTATCAATATGTTTATGAAGGTAAATGCCAATATATATATATATACATATACACACACACACACACACACACACACACACACACACACACACACACACACACACACACACACATATATATATACATATATATATACATACATATATATATATATATGTGTGTGTGTGTGTGTGTATATATATATATATATACATATATATATGTATATGTATATATATGTACATATATATATGTACATATATATATGTAGATATATATATGTATATATACATATATATATGTACATATATATATGTACATATATATATGTACATATATATATGTACATATATATATGTACATATATATATGTACATATATATATGTACATATATATGTACATATATATGTACATATATATGTACATATATATATGTACATATATATATGTACATATATATATATACATATATATATGTACATATATATATATACATATATATATGTACATATATATATATACATATATATGTACATATATATATATATATACATATATATATACATATATATATACATATATATATACATATATATATATATATACATATATACATATATATATATACATATATATATATAGATATATATATATACATACATATATATACATACATATATATGCATACATATATATACATACATATATATACATACATATATATACATACATATATATACATACATATATATACATACATATATATACATACATATATATATATATATATATATATATATATATATATATATATCATATTAGAAACATAGAAGTGGAAAATACATATTTCTTTTTGAAAATAACCATTTTTTTCTTGGTGGAAATTATTTTGATGTGTCTAGATTCTTATTAAGTGTCCAATCCTTAAAAGGTATGTAATTTAAAAATATTTTGAATCCCATGGGTCAGCCCATTTGTATTATTTAACTTTGCCATGAGTTATTTTCAAAAGGTATGGTATAAATATAATTTTAAGATTACTCATCATTCATCTAGAAAATACCATGTAAATACCTATTCAAGCTTAATCAATCAATAAAAAAACCAAGTTATACAACCATATTATTCTCTATTTTCATAGCAATAATAGGATTAGACATATCAAAACTCTAAAGAACCTACAGAACAATCCATGTTCAATATTTATCAAATTATAATCTATATCATTGCATGCCTTTGTACATCATATATTGTACCCTTGTGCACACATAAGCTAACACATAGGGGAGAATTACATAACTCTAAGTCCCTCTTTGGAGTGTTGGTTATGTAAACAATGTTCATTGACATAGGGGTCCTTTACCCCACTAACCCATTTTATCAAGGTATACAAATATAAGGTGAATATCTAGGGTTTCATCCATACAAAATCGTTGATAGCCTATGCATGTGAATAAATTACATCAACATAAAGGAGAAAAAGAACCTAAAAGGCTCTAGGTGGTTGTTTTACAATATAATGCATATTTTAATAAGATAACTGCATTGAGATTAGGACATAAATATTAACGCAAGTGTGCTAGGAATAATGTAAGTTTACAGATTTCGAGAAAAAATATTTCAAGAATCTGATCAATGGATTCTAATCTTGTCCTTACTTTTTCCACCTATATACTTCTTAGATTTGCCTACACATTTGAAGATAAGATAATTATTATACCTTATTCTTGTTTATGAAACCAAAGTCTTATTTTGAGTGTACTTTCTATATTTAGTATAACTCAACACTTTAATTTATAATATTCATTTATCTTAGTTTTCAATTAATTATCATACTCTAAAATATTTTTATTCACCCTTGTGTATAGGCTATTCTACCCCCTCAACCCCACACACCTAAAAAATGGTTCAATAAAGGCATGTGTTGATCACCCATTTACAACTCCATTTATAAAAGAGGAAGTAGAAAATTTTGTAGGGAAAGAGGTATATTTATTCATAGATGTGTTTTCAATGTACCATTAGGTATAAATTTCACTAGAATAAATACTAAAAACTAATTATCTAAAAGTACTAAGTACAAAAAACCAAGGTCGAAAATCATTCAAACATTGAACATGCAAAATGTATCAATTTTTTTAGGACAACATAACTTGCTTAGCTCATTTTTCCTTCTTTGCATTTGATTTGAGTTGTTCCTTTGGCATGCAAGGATCAACCACTGTTTATAGAATTATATACCAAGGTTTATGATTGCCAACATTTTATGTATTTGGGTTAATTACAACATCAATGGGTTTCTATGAGGGCACCCTATGCCAAGGCTCCAATCTAATTTTAGACAAAGTGATATCAGCCAAATTATCCTCATCTATCACTTGTACCTTTCCTCTTAATTATCAAAATTAGTTGCCTCATATGTGTAATTACAAAGCTCAGTCATGGGATGGAAACATCAATTACCTTAGGATTTTCATTGAAATTTTTTGCACCAGTATCTTCACTACCTTTTTTGGTTCCTTTTAGATGTTATAATGAATCCTATTATATCAATACCTTTGCCATATAATTTGGTACCTAAAAGTGAAAAAAGGTTGAGACTTAACTTGGGATGAAATTTCTCATTCCATCTTTAGTATAGCTTAAGGTCTTTCCTCCCCTTCTTTTTAAATAATTGGAATTCATATTTTTAAAAAAAAATTTATTAGCAAATACCTTCATGGGATAAATGCAAGCCAAATTTCCATGGGATCGGCAAGCCAAACACCAAAAAATACTTTTTTTTTAATCCATGGATTGGTCAAACATATTCCATTTTGAGTATTTTAAGCAACCCATTTTGTGTAAGGGTTTAATAACATCCATTTTTATATAGATATTAGCATAAACAATGCAGTTATTTTTCAGGTCTCAAAATAAATACAAATAATTTATTTAAAGGAATTAGTTTTTAAGTTATATGAACTCATAATATTTAATTTTTTAATTTACACATGTATCAAGTGGTTAAAAAGGGATTATATCTTGAGTCAAGAAAAAAAATCTTAAGAATAATATACCAAGTGATTAGGATGATGATGATGATGATGATGATGATGATGATGATGATGATGATGATGACGACGACGACGATGACGATGATGATGATGATGATGATGATGATGATGATGATGATGATGATGATGACGACGGTGACGATGACGACGATGACGATGATGATGATGATAGTAGTAGTAGTAGTAGTAATAATAATAATAATAATAATAATAATAATAATAATAATAATAATAATAATAATAATAAAAATAATAATAAATTAAAAAAAATGAGCCATATAGCTAACATATTATCATATCAAAAAATAAAGTAATTTTTTTTTAGAACAATATTACCTAAGCCCAAGAAAAAAAAAAGTGAACATATATAAAGTTTTCTAGACCACTGGGGAAGATAACATAACTCATAAATAAAATTGAGTCACCATGGCAAAGGCACTTGTAAGAGGGTCATCATCATTATGTGGAGATTAATAACCCAAATATTAATTTATGCATATTCCATCTAAATGAGCTCCCATCCCCTACCACCACACAACTCCCATCCTCCTTATTTATCTTTCATAAATGGTCTATATGTTGAGATGGTTAACCCTCGATAAGTGATAACATTTTCCTACCTAAGAGCCACCCAATCTGAAGTGAGGATGGGGGTACCATCCAATAACATAGACAGGGATTCTACCAACTCTGAAAGTCAAAAGATGAGTAAAATTGTTGCATTTTTCCATTATGATCAGTAGGAGGCCCATAAGAATGAAAATTTTAGTGAGATATTTTAAGATAGCCAAAAGGATAGCCCTCTATGGGAGGAACTATGCTTATAAAGCATGTGACATTTCCAAACTGGTAAATAGTTATTGCAAGTGTGAAAACTCTACCACACCTTTCCACTTGGCTCTCAATGTGAAATATGAGATTAGATAGAATTGTTATTTGTTATATATAACTAAAAGTATATTCAAAAGCATCGATGTAAACATAATAACATTTATATTTTTCAAAAAATGATACAAATTATTAGTTGTAATAACATCACATAAGTTTGTTATATATCTAGGCTATCCATATTTTTGAGAAAAAAGACCAAAAATCATGAGAAGTTCTTTGATTTATATGGATAAAAAATAAATGAATAAATAGCAAAGTATTATTATTTTTAAGAAAAAAAAAAGATATTTTTAATGATTTCATTATAAAAACATTACAAGGGTATTTAGGATATGAGATTCTCATTTGCTCTAACTATTTTACGATTGGTAGGAAAAAATAGAAAATAATTTTAATGATTTAGTGTAACAACATTACAAGAGTATTTGGGAGAAAATATTTTCATTTGATCCAACTAGTTTACAATTGGTAAGACATGTTATAGAGGAACCATGAAAAGTGGGGTTTTTTAAGCTCAAGAAGAGTTATCTTGTAAATATTAACTTGGGGAGATCCAAGAATAGGTTGCACTTGAATGTATATCTCATGAAAGGTGTACCAAATTTCCAAAGGTAAAATATAAATATAAGGTAACATCTCTTTTCTCTCCTTGAATTTATATATAAGAGTAAAAAGAACCTAAAATAATTTTCATTAAATTCATTTTTCTAAAGCTCTTTTTGCATGTTCAATTAATATGAATATACTTTATTAATTGTTATTAATCATTTTTAAATGACATAAGAAGGTTATATTTGATATACGATCTCAATTTATGCATGATGATGTAATTTATGATATATTTTCAATTTTATGGATATATTGTTTATTATTGCTTAACAATGTTTATTATATGACACTACTATTTGATCATGAATTCCACAAGGTTGATGATGATGTTATGCAGGATTTAAATTACATTTCCATACATGGGTAATCTTATTTATTCTTGAGATATGTGTGTCACTATGTTTCCTTTTGCTCCACTCATATCTCAAGGGAGGAAACCGTACTCTGCATTTTATTATTATTATTATTATCATTATTATTATTATTATTATTATTATTATTATTATTATTATTATTATTATTATTATTATTATTATTATCATCATCATCATCATCATCATCATCATCATCATCATCATCATCATCATCATCATCATCATCATCATCATCATTCTCATTTCTTAATGAAACACAAATTATCTATAAGTATATGGGAATGAGGACCTATTTATTGATAATTACAAGGTTATATATTCAATTCTCCTATATCGAATGACCTAGATACATTTATAGACATGGAGACTAATAATTTGATGGTACACATGGTTCCAAATCCACTCCAACCTCTATATATTTTGATGATATGATAAACCCTTGGAACTTCCACTATATATCAAGCAAAAAGAGATATTCTTAATAATATAATTCACATTTAATGTTTATTATTTTGATCTCACCCTTGTTTGTGGAGTAAAGGTAAGCATAGTTTTTCAAGTTCTAAGACTCAAAATCTTAACATTTAGAGACTCAAATTTATAGTAACATATGCATCATTTTATATGTTATACATTGAAGTATGTGATCATGACACCTACTTTATGGTTAAGCACACACCTCAAATTGGGGTAAAATATATACAATAAAAATAGCATCTTCAAATTTATTTTACATTATTTTATAAATGTAAATGATGGACAAGGATTTGGGTCATTATATCTTATTGAATGGGTAACATCATAATATTATATCCCACTACCTAGCCAAAAAAAATTAAAAAATACTTAATGATTTAAAAAAATAAAAAAGTATATGCACTTCATATTTGTATATATATTATAAAAAATATTTTTTGATTAATTTCAATTACCCAAACTCAAGATATTTTGAGGAGAATATGAAAGTAAATGCAACCTCTTTATGCCAAAAAGTGGGACACACTATTATGTTTTGACCTGAACATTATTGTAGTTACATATGTGGCCCTATGCTAACATCACCAAAACTAGTGGTAGGTTACATACCTATGTGCCAATTCATTTGATCCAATTGCATTCATGCATTACTTCAAAACTTTTGAATTGTTATTATTATAACTAAAAATTCACTAATAATAATAGCCAGTGACATCAGCACACTCTTCAGTTGTCACTAATTGTTATAACTTTTCAATAGACATTTCATCTATATTCATTATATAATAATGTACACTTCCATTATTTTTATGTTAGAAACATAGAATAATAAATTAGATAAGTACATAGACACCATAAATTTGATCTCTTAGGTATTGTGCATAACTTAGCATTTAATACAAACTTGATGTTACAGTTATATATTAGTTGTCATAACTTTGTTGTTTTTTCCTTGTTCTTTTAACATAATGTAATTTCATATTATCTATCATTCATAAATTCACTTCTATTCATAATAATTTTAAATATATTTAATTAGGTTATACACTAGGCATCTATTGGGCCTAGGATAAGTGGCATCAAATCATACATGCTGCATAACATTTCCAAGTGGTGTCATAATTTTTATGAACTTCATCATTATTTATATTTCCACTCATATGAGGTTATCAAATAGGAAGTTAGGGATCAATACTTGTGACCCTTAATTATATCTTATTTAATGTCCTTAAATGGGAGGAAAATTTACAATGACACCAACTTCAAAAATGTTCTATAATATGATATAAGATGCATTGTAAAGACAACATGAAGAATTGGAATAAATTCATACACATAAAGAAACAATTATCATTAATCACTATATCTACTTTACAAGTGACAAGCCCCTTGTAAAAACTTTCATTCTCATCAATCGTTGGATAAACATCATACAAGATACAAGTTAATCTATAAATCCCTATGTTTGAAGGTAAAATAGTTGTAAATTTACTCAATAACTAGATTAACAAGTTATGTATTCATATCATGCAGTTAATCTATTCTCTGGTGAAGAAAATATTACATTCACTCATCTTAAAGTTTTTTTTATCATTAATTAAATGGTGGGAAAAATATTACACTTTACATGATAATTATGACTATGAATTTAATTTAGAAACATCTATAGACACATGGAATGGTTTCATATAATCAATTAAATAAGGTTATCATCCTCTTAGAAACTATGATGAGTAGTACATTAAGTTCTCTTAGTTGTGCTAAGACAAGGAACAATCTATATAGAAACACACAAATATTTTTCATATATATTTTTTTAAACTTGAGATTTAGTATTTAGATTAAAATATTATTTTTAAATATAGGTTAGGGTTGATACCTCATATATAGATAGAAATGAATTTCTTACATATTTCTTCAATCCAAGAATCCTAAATATTTTATTGCAAGTTTGAAGAAAATGCCAAGGCCAAGACTAAGGTAGAAGTTTCAAAGTCTCATAATCAATGAATAAATCCAAACACCATCCAAAAAATAAGTAGAAATCATCAAATGATAAAACTAAGTAGTCCAAGGATGGAAAGTGGTGTTGCATTCACAACTCCAATAATTATTCCAAAGAAGAATGTCATGCTAGGAAGACTTTACTTCATAGCTTGAAGCAATAGGTAAAAGTAATATGGAATTGATAAATAGTAAATATATCATTGATTTTAATCCTAGCATCATGGTGGGTACCAAAAATTTCTCTACTGCTCCTATGAAAACAAAGGAATCAAACAGATTGTTCCATTCCAAAATGTCTATTGATGCTCAACCAATACACTTCATTATTGACAATGAAAGTTAGAAGAAACTAATTTCTTTATAATTAGTTCACATATTAGACCTGATATTAAAACCTCACACTCAACCATATTCTATCATATGGTTTAGTGTGGGATCTGAGAAATACATCACTAAGAAGTGCCAATTGGTGTACAACATCCATCCTTTTCAAGATAAAGTACTCTGAAACATCATTCTTTTACAAGTTTTTGATGTTTTATGTGGTAAACCATATGTTTACCATCAACATGTAGTCTATGAGGTAAGTCTTATAAATGTCAATGATATGAGATACCTCATACTAGAAGTAGTCCCTAAGCTAGCACTCATTAGTGTCAACCAGTGTAAAAAACTAGTCACATCCAGTAAAATGTTTGTGTTTTTTATGGTAATATCTAAACCTATGAAATTCCTAGTGGAAAAAACCAATATCCAAATTCATCTAGCCCTAATATAAAAGTAACAGATTTAAAGCTTAAGTTGGAAGAATATAAGGATATATTCCAACTACCAAAGGATATGCCTAATCAGCATGTGGTGAGGCACACTATTGATTTGACACCTAGAATCTACCCAATGCTTATTTAAAACATAGATCATTTCAAGAGAATGAATAAATTAATCAATAATTCCATGAGCTTGTGGACAAAGGAAACATTAGGTCCAAATCATCTCCTTGCAATAACCTAATTGTGCTTGTGTCAAAGAAAGATAACACATGGAGGTTTTGCATCAATTAAATATTTATAAAAAATATTAAAGTGAAGAACCAAAATCCTCTTCCAAGGATTGATTACCTACAAGACAAATTCCATGGTGCAAAATACTTCACTAAAATTTATCTTAAGTATGGGTGTCAGTAGATTATTGTTAATCCTATATACGTATGGAAGATAACTTCAAATAAGGTTTGTTTAAATGGTTAGTCATGACCTTTGGTTTGATTAATGCATTGGATACATTCACAATGATGATGAATGACATTCTAAGGTCATTCTCTAGTTTATTTTTTAAAGATACAATATTTGGGATACATAGAAGGTACACAAGGAGTGCATGTGGACTCGACCAAGATTGAAGTAATCAAGGAATGGCCACAATTGAAAAAACTCATAGAGATTTATAAGTTATTTGTATTTAAAAAATTATATGGGAGATTTTTACTAAATTTTTCTCATATGAACTAGCCTCTAAACCAAATTACCAAAGGTGGTGCTAGAGCACAGTTTATTTGGCAAGCCACACAATAGAAAACATTTTAAGAATTGAAATTTGGAATCTATTCCACAGTAGTACTTGATTTAATATACCTTTAATAATTTCCATTTGAGTGTGAGACAAAAACCTCTGCATTCAAAATTGGAGCAATCCTCACTCATATTGGTCATTTGGTTGATTTCTACAACAAAACTTTCACTAAAATAGTAATAAATTACCGAACATATAATTATGAGCTTTATATTATTTCTAAAGAATGCAAGCATTAGAATCATAATACCTTTGGAAGGGAGCCTTTGATTCACATAGATCATAAGTTACTTTAATTTTAATATACTTGGAATGAGTTACAACAAGAATGACATAGGAAAATGACATTCTTATCTTCCACAGTTCTATCTAAACATCAAGCATATGAAGGGAAGTGTCAAAATAGTCATAGACTTTATGAGCCATCCACCGGTTCAAGGTCTCCTTTCTTTACTTGATGCATGTGGAAATGAAATGAAATCATGTTTAAAAGTGTACCTATCTGACATGGATTTTGTAGATATATGTTAGAATTTATTATGTGGTTATTTAATTTTATATTTCTACTTGTTTAATAGACTTCTATATCACCTTTGACACTTGTGTGTTCTGCATGAGGTAGAGAGAAATAAAACAATATAGGAGGCTCATTTTAGCAAGGTTTTAGGAAATTTTGGAGTTGAAAAGACTCTTGTGGTGTTACAAAAGTATTTATTTCAGCAACATCTTAGGTTTGATGTATCTAAATATATCAAGTCTTATACTGCATATGCAATTGCCAAGAAAGTTAACATGAAGTAAGATTTGTATACACATATTTTTGTTTCAATGAAATCATGTAAATGTGATTCCATGGAATTTATATTAGGTTACCATACTAATAATCATGGTAATGATTGCATTTATGCAATAGTTGATATATTCTCAAAGATAAAAATTCTCTTACCCTATAAGAAAATAATATCAACTATATAAACAAATCAATTTTAATTTCAATATGCCTAGATACACTTTATAATCCTAGAAACTATCTTATCTGATAGAGATAAAAGGGTTTCAAGAAACGTATGGAAATTATTTTCATCTATGTTAGACACAAAGATGATTAAATCCATCGCCTTTCATCCATAGACTAATGAACATAAGAATGTTGTAAATAGGATGATAGTGAACCTTACAAGGGTGTAAAATTCTAAGAATAAACATAGTTGGGATGAAATCCTACCTTCCATTCAATAGATCTCTACACAACTCTACTACACACAACCCTTTTAAGGTTTTTTTGGGTTTATATCTTTTGGCACCTATCAACATAACTTATCTTGTTTCTCTATCAATAGTAGCTACTCCTATAACACAATTATTTTTGAAAAAGTTATTAAATTCATTAAGAACATTAAAAATTAAATGCAAATGATCATTCAAGAAGAAAATACAAAATACAAGCCACACCATGATAAGTATCAGAAAACATACACCATCCAAGTTGGTGATAGAGTGTGCCTACACCTATAGAAGGAAAGAATTTTGAACTTAAAAAAATATTCAATCCACTTTGGTACAAACCCTAAACCATCACCAAGAAATTAGGAGATAATGCATTCTAAATTAATCCTCCATCTTCCCTTGGGTTACATCTAGTTTTCAACACATAACTCTTGTGTCATTACTTTCCACCCCTGTTGGATACTTTAGATACTATAAAAAATCTTCAATAGATAGAGTTTGATTTGGGTTGTAACATTTCAAAATAATTATATCATTTCATTGTTGCTTTACTTAAATGGACATGTCAAAAAGAGATCCCTCTATTTTATATCATTAAAGCCAATCAAGTGACTTCCCAATGATTTTTTTTTTATAGAGGTGTAAGTTTCTAATTATTTTCCTCATTCTATTTTATAACTACATGCAATGAGGATCATTACTCATCAACAAGGGGAAACTAATATAAAGAGGATATAGGTCACTAGATCTTATTGAACATTACCATTGTTGTATATTGGGATTTGTTCTAATGTCAAAGATATCAATGGTAGCTTACACACTTACATGCCAATTTGTTTGATGCAATTTATCTTTTGTGCTAGCACAAAACTCCTATAGTGTAATTATTGTAGCTAACGACTCATAAAGAATGATAACCACTAATGTCACTAGACACTTTGGTTATGCAGTAGTTGTTACCAACTATTATAATGATTCAACTGACACTTCATCTCCCTTCATTTTATAATAATGTACACTTTCATTCTTTGTAGGTTAAATACATGCAAAAATAAATGATTTAGGAAGTACATAGACATAAGACATCTAATCTCTCAAACATTATAAAAAACTTAGGATAGCACAATTGTGATATTATAGTTCTATATCAGTTGCCATCTCTTTATTACTTTCCTTGTTCTTTGAACACAGTGTAATTTCATATTCTCTATCATTCACAAATGAACTTATATTCATAACTCTATTAAAACCATTTAACTAGGTTATCCATTGAGTATTCCTTGGGCCATGGATCACATTTGTCTATGTATGAATGATTGGTCCAAATTTGGCATTATTGAACTATTATGCTAAATTTTAGTGGCTTGAAACCCTTTTGTGCATGGATGTGAAACCTTCATATCAGCCTTATATTTTTTGTATGTTGTTACTAGGACTGCTCATATAGTCTTGATCCTTTCCATGATATTATGTATGATCTTAATACCCACAAATATCTTTATGACCTTGGGACATTTGACTATGACACCCTCTCAATTTAATGGACTGATCTACTCCTTATTTATTTTTCTCTTTATAACCATTATAAGTTAGTGATACATGTTAGTTCTACCTAAGTTTAAATTGAAGTAATCTATAAATAAACAATGGTGAAGTTTATTTGATACTAATAATTATTAAATATTAATAATTCTAATCAAACATTATATTAGAAGCATTCTAAGATTTGTCTGTTGGGGTTATTTATGTTATTCAGTTTTTATTTATTAACTTGCATATTTTTAATTATCTTTGGGGAGTTTGAGAAATAGTCATATCAAGGTAGACCTAAACCATACCTTATTCATTTCAAATTTGTTGATTTAAAGAGAACACAAGTCAAATGAACAATTATAGAAAAAGTTGGTGACATGGGAACACAAGCAAAGGAGTTTATACAAGGTCTCTTATTTGGGCGTGCTCATTATAAATGGATTTTGAAAGATAATAACTATTCTACATAATATTAAATTATAATAATATATATCTAATTTTTTAGGTTGTAATAGGAGACAATACCATCTTTTTCCTAGCTAGATCATGAACCATCTTGTAGCTCATATATTGCTACAGTTAGTTGATGTTTATATATACAAAAGTAATTTTGAATGTTATAAGTTGTCATTTATATAGATACATGTAATTTTATATATATTAATGACTAATGATGATATTTTTTTTTGTTTCATTATTGACCTTATTTGAGACTCCTCCATCTATACAGGTAGGAGTAGATATAGGCATTGCTAATGTGATTTCAATTTGTGCAAAAAATTATAGAGGTGTGAGTCAAACTTGTAAATTATGTTTAAGTGTAAATATGGATTTATTTTAATAAATTTCTTGACATAAGAACCCCCATGTTCACATTTTATATTCCTTTAAGAATTATATATGTACATACATACATATACATTTGACCTTGTAATTATTTTATACATATTATTATTTGAATTTCATTATTTTATTGAAATTTGCACATATATATAATCATAGCCTCAATTTATTTGATCATAAGGCACATGTCATCACAATAATCTGATTGCATCCTTCAATATTTCTATCTCACTATGTCACTAATCATATAGAATATGGTTGGCCTTTAGTTGATTATGGATAATTTTTATGGGTCACATATGTTATTATGTTAGTATTGAGTAGCCAAGGTAAGATTTTCAATGTCCAACTAATGGCTTTCTATCATAATTCTAAATAACTAGTGATGTTGTACTTAATATACTTATTGGTGTGTTAATTTATTCTATTCCCATTTATGGAGAGGCATGTAAATTGGATGGATGCACCATGGAGTAACACTATGATTATTAGTAATTTTTATATTATGTGATTTATTAGTTCATTGTATAATAATAATAATAATAATAATAATAATAATAATAATAATAATAATAATAATAATAATAATAATGGATGATGTTTACTAAAAAAATTAATTAGCCAATGCTACACAATCATCTAGTAGTTGTTGCTATTTTAAAATTGATTTAGAGGTGGGCTTGCATACAAAAATTAGCATGGTTCATTTTGGTAAATGGCAGAGGGATTATTTTTATTCCTATAGTTGGAGGATAGAACCTTATCTAGATTCAGATAGATTTAGACTTGTAGAAAATAGTCAAAATATTTGAACTGAAATTGTGATAGTGTTTAAATATTTTTATCAATATGGATTTACTTCTTCTATTTATCATCACTTGAATACAAATAAGGAAATTCATATTTCATATCCATTAATCACATCAAACATTGAGCATACATTGAGTGAGAATATATATTCATCCCCTTGATGTCAACTTCAATGAATACTTTGAACAATGGTCAGGGTTTTTCACAGTCCTCATTACAAATGATTAAAGCATTAGAGAGAAAGTATTCTCTCATTGATAAAAACACCCAAAAGGCATCTAAAAATGGCCTTCTTTACTCATAATATTTCATGTATAACCCTATTTAATTAGAGGTATCATTTCAACCCTTACCACCATACTTTGTGGCACTAAAATTTCCTACTTATGAGAAACATGAAGGATGACCCTAAACATGACCAAAGAATAAAAATCCTTCCAATAAAAAAGATAAAGTATGGGACCACTACATTGGCTTCATCTGATACAAAATTTAAGACCAAGCCATCTTACAAAGTTAATTCGAATGAACCAAATGTGATACCAATCAAAAAATGAACATGATAGCACCACATCGAGCTCTATGGGAGAATGCACCACAAAAAAGATAATAATAAATTCAAAATATGTCCATCATATCTTATTATGTTAGTATTGAACAACTACAGTAAGATTTTCAATGCCCAACTAAATTATGTCTTCCTATGATAATTTTAAATAACTAGTGATGATGTACTCCATATACTTATAGATGTGTTAATTTATTATATTCACATTTATGGAGAGGCATAAAAAATAGATGGATGCACCATGGAGTGACACTATGATAATTATATTATGTGATGTATTATTAGTTCATGATTGCATTATAATATGGATATGGATGAGGTTTACTAAAAAAATTAATTAGTCAATGCTATACAACCATTTGGCATTTATTTCTATTTTGAGTCTTAGTCAAATGAAAAAACTCATATTTAAAAGCCATAGTTAGAGATATACACTTTCAAGAATTCTTAGATTAAACCTAAATAACTACCACTATTTGAATGGTTTTTGGTTGTCTAATTCAATATCAAGGTTACATGAAATAGTCAAAATTATACTAAGTATGAAATATATTTTTGAACATTTGATTGTAGTTTAAGTGGAATATATAAATAACTCTTAACATGCATGCCAAGTCATTAAAATTGATTTAGAGGTGGATTTGTATATAGAAATTGGCATGGTTCATTTTGATAAATGGTAGAGGGATTCTTGTTATTCCTATTGTTGGAGGATATAACCTTATCTAGATTTAGAAAGATCTAGACTTGTAGAAAATAGTCAAAATATTTACAATGGAATTGTGACAGTGTTTAAATAGTTTTATCAATATAGATGTACTTATTCTATTTATCACCTCTTGAATATAAATAAGGACATTCCTCTTTCACATCCATTAATTAAATCCAATATTGAGCTTACACTGAGTGGTAATATATATTCATCCCCCTTGATGTCAACTTCAATGAATACTTTGAACCAAGGTGGGGATTTTTCACAATACTCATTACAAATGATTAAAGCATTAGAGGAAAAAGATTATCTAATTAAGAAGAACACATAAAAGGAATCCAAATATGTCCCACTTAATTCACAATATGTCTTGCATAACCCTCTTGCATTAGAGGTATGATTTCAACCCTTGTTACCACATTTTATGGTGTTGAAATAACCTACTTTTGAGAAACATGAAGGGTGACCCTGAGCATGACTGAAAAATGAAATTCCTTGCATTAAAAAAACTAAATTATGGGGCCACTACATTTGATTCATCTAATAAAAAATTTAATACTAATCCATCTTATAAAGTTAATTTGAATGAAGTAAAATGTGATACCAATCAAACAATGAATGAGAAAACACTACACCATGTTGTATTATAGAATGCACCACATAAAAAATTACTAGATTCAAAATATATCTGATATACTTCTTGTTGTAGTATTGAATATTTATAGTAATATTTTCAATGCCCAACTAAATTATTTCTTCCTATCATAATTTTAAATAACTAGTGATGTTGTACTTCATATACTTATAGGTGTGTTAATTTCTTATATTCACATTTATGGAGAGGTATAGAAATTAGATGGATGCACCATGGAATGACACTATGATAATTATATTATGTGATGCATAATTATTTCATGATTGTATTATAATATGCATGTGGATGAGGTTTACTAAAAAAATAATTAGTCAATTCTACACAACCATCTGGAAGTTGTTATTTTGAGTTTTAGTCAAACTAATCAAATCATAATTACAAGCCATAGTTACAGATTTACACTTTCAAGAATTATTTGTTGAAACCTAGATAAATACCACTATTTGAATGGTTTATGGTTGTTTAATTCAATATCAAGGTAACATGAAGTAGTCAAAATTATATCAAGTATGAAATGTGTTTTTGAACATTTGATTATAGTTCAAGTGGAATATATAAATAACTCTTAACATGCATGCCAAGTCATTAAAATTGTTTTAGAGGTGGATTTGTATACAATAATTGGCATGGTTCATTTTATTAAATGGAAAATGGATTATTTTTATTCATATGGTTGGGGGATAGAACCTTATCTAGATTCAGAGAGATTTAGACTCGTAGAAAATAGTCAAAATATTTGCAATGAAATTGTCATAGTGCTTAAATATTTTTATCAGTATGGATTTACTTCTATTTATCACCACTTGAATATGAATAAGGAATTTAGTAACATAACATTGTATTCAATTTTTTTTCATTTTATGAGGAAGCAAAACTAACAACTTTGGAAAACATTTAAACATAAATTCTTTAGTAAAAATATTTAAAGATTTAAACATGATAAATAAAAAAAAATAATAAACATAGTTTTTAAATACAAAAATAATTATGAATTTTTATCATTTATTGTAATTAATATTATTAAATAAGTTTATTTATATTTGTTAATTTACATGATGAAATTGTCTAATAGGGATTTGAATCCTTAAATTTTAGCCCCGATAGATTAGCCCTGAGATAAAATTCACCAATGTGATAACACGTCAACTTTCTTGAATTTACACTTGTGACTCAATCAATTAATATAAATAATTTAATAACATAATAGACATCTGATATGGTTAGATATCAAATATGATGGAGACCAATATGGAGGACATTCCTATTTCATGTCCATTAATCACATCAAACATTGAACCTACATCAAGTGGGAATACAAGTTCATCCCCCTTGGTGTCATCTTCAATGAATAACTTGAAAAAAGGTGGGGCTTTTTCAATATCCTCATTACAAATGATTAAAGCATTAGAGGAAAAAATATTTCATTGAGAAAAAAACCTAAAAGGTATCCACATATGGCCCACTTGATTCACAATATCTTTCATAACCCTCTTGGATTAGAGGTATCATTTCAACCCTTGCCACCACACTTTGTGGCACTGAAATTTCCTAATTATGAGAGAAATGAAGGGTGACCATGAGCATGACCGAGAAATGAAACTCACATTTTACAAGCTATTAAAGTATGGAGCCACTATATTGGCCTCATCTTATACAAAATTTAAGATCAATCCATCCTAAAAAGTTAATTTGAATGAATCAAAATGTGATACCAATCAAATAATGAACATGGTAGTACCACATCGAGTTGTATTATAGAATGCACCACACACAAAAATTAATAGAATCATAAAACCTTTGGTGTTTCTTATTAAGAAGCCGACCAAGTGTCAACTCATATCTCTCCCTACATTGAGGTATTATTAGAGGTTGATATGAGTAAGCCTCTTCCATAGGGATATTAATATGATGAGAATGCATATTGTGATTTCCACTAGGACCATATGCATTCTAATAACAAAGGCTTTTCCTTTTGATATAAGATTCAAGACTTATATGAGTCCCAACAAATTACACTTGATGGATATCCTACCATGGGTTTTAGATCACATATAGGGGATCATAAGAATTAGAAAACATTTAATAATCCACTGTAAGACCATATTATAGTGAAAATTATAAAAGTTCAAATATGGAAATATAAGTAAAATTATCATCAAAAAACATTGAAATTTATGGTAATGATTTAAAAATAGGCTATTTCATAATATTAAGTTGATTTTCATCCACATTTTTTGAATATATAACATTAATAGTATCTTTAAGAGAAATAAAACTATGGTTGTATACTTTATAATTCATCGTCCCTAGGCATAGTAGGCATACATAAAATATATGGTGTCTTTGGAACATATATGTCCACTTCAATTTTTAATCCAATTTCTAAACCTAAAATTCCTCTTGGTCACTTTTACTTTTCTTAGTGCCATCGTAACAAAAACATTTTTTCCATTGTAATCACTAAGACAAAATGTGATCAACCACAATTGAGCTCCTTATCTAGTGAATATAGATGCACCTTGGATCAAAACCAAGGGATTTATAGTTTTGACATGAAGATTACATGATAAGAAGATATCTATTTACATGAAAAATGCAAGCCATCAGAGACTACATCATTTCATGGTGATTTAGATTCTAATTGATCTATGTCCACAATTATATTTAATGATGAACATTAATATTTTGACATTGTTAAGGGTTTGAAATTACTAGGTTTAACTATCTATTATAATTTTACACTTTTTCTCTTTAAATAACCCCTCTCACCAATACATATATACATACATTATATGTCATGATATGTGTGTGTGTGTAAGTGAATATATATATATATATATATATATATAAAATTAATATTATATATTTTATATCAAATATATTATATTGAAATATATAATATATAACTATATTTTTATTTATAAACTATATCAACATATATATGTATTATGTAATAGTAATAATAATATTAAAATATAATATTGTAATATTATATTACACTATGTATATATATATATATATATATATCATTTTAATATTATTAAAATATATCATATAATATATAATATTGTAAATTTATATTACATTATATAATATATATTTTTAGTATGTATTTTCAATAAATATTATATATTTTAATATATTAAATATATAACTTGCCTTCAATTTGACTTGACTATTCTCGAGGTGCATTTGTGTTCAGAAATAGGTGAGAGTCCCCAACTAATTTGAAATTCAAATTTACTTTGCAAGATGGGGTCCATACAATTTTCACACATTTTTAAGAGGAATAAAAACTGCCAAATATGTCTAACCATATATATTTCTATTCCTACATATTCCTACTTTTTATTGAAAATACACTATAGAGCACTGATAGATTAGAATAGAGTAGGTTGTAGTGTGTCTACAACATTGACCATATTTGTTACTATCATTTTTGTAGATCCTTATTTTAAGATATTTAATCTTAATAGTGTTTAATATATATTTTTACTCTATCTAAAATGTATGATTTATTTGTGTTGACTTATCCCTTTTATTCATTGTTTAGCACTTTATGTTATAAAATCACTAAGATTCAAATAGTATATGTAGATTATTGTAATATTTTAAACCCTACTAGAGCATGCTCAATTATTATTGCAACAAGACTTCTACTATAGGAGCACACACATTACTACTCTTTAAGCAAATAGGATTTTCAAATTATAATATTAAAATTATATAAAACAATACAATAAATCAATGTCAAAATACTCTATCTGTATATACTTCAATCATGTTTTAATAAAACACACTACAATTTTTTAGAATGTGTGTTGAGCTTAGGGAGGCCCTGGGTTCACCCAGGTTGTAGTGAGCCCTATTGTAAAGCCTAGTATAAAAGGAAAAGGGGTGAAAGTATTCAAGTGGGGGTATAAGACAAAAATAGGCAAAATCCACTAGTTATAATTCAATATGGGTAGAATCCTTATTTGGTTTAAATTCTATGGAAAATAGTCACATAATTACTTTGCACATTTTTCTATCATCATCATCTTGTGAAAACTAACCAATTGTGTATATTTAGCCAATAAACCATGTAGTTCAAATGTCCTTCCTTCTAAATGAATGAGCATGAATAGTTACTCAAAATTCATCTCAATTATGCATAAAGTGGTGAGCCATTACAATCCAAAAAAAATGTTATCTCCATCCATGATAATGAAAAACATAAGATAATATAATAGGTAGTCTCCCATAGCTTTATACTATGTCATTTACTAGAAATATTGACTATACCCCCACCTGTAATTAGGATTTGAAATTCTAGAGCTGGGTTAATGAAATAGTTCAATTGAGTAGCCAACTTACTATTGATGGATTTGTATGTACTCCTAGAGTAAATAAATATAGCCAAATTTTATTTATTGAGGAAACCAACTACCTCAATATTAGGAATATTATTACCTAAAAGCACATGATAGGAAATAGTAAGTTGAGAATATTTAGATTCATCCTCAAGTCCTTATAGACTATTGATGTGTGTCTATGTAAGGGATGTAATACAAACAATAGAATTACATTTATCAAATTATAGTGTAGGTCCTGAAAAACCTTGGATCTTCACTCAATTTTTTTGGAGAGATTATGTGGTTACAACTTACCACCTTTTAGTCTACAAGCAAACCATGTTGTAGGGACAACATAAATATGGTAGTGACATAATCTACCTGAATTTGTTATGATGTAAATTGATTTGTATGTGCCAATATAATCCCAAACTCTTAAACAAACAAATGGATATACAACATGAGAATTAGTTTAAATGGATTCATGTTAAAAAAGTTTAAAAGGAGGGAGTAAGGCAAGGTAGAAAAGAAATTACCCTTGCAATAAAAAATACCAACATATCTCCTTATATTTTTTTTAGTAACCCAGATAGCACCCAATTAAAATTAGATTGCTCAGATATGATTCATATCTAGACTAACAATAGAATGATCTAAGGCTATGGGATGCCTATATCTAGACTAGACCTCTAGTTGTAAGGTTAGATCTTCTAAATATGTGAATTTAGGATCAATTAATAAATCTATTAGATGTTAGGATGAAAATACTAAGGAAGAAACTAAAATGATTCTTTAAACATAACAAAATTCTATGAACTTTGAAAATATTCAAGACCTTATTACTTCAATGTCTTGATTGTCAACATATTTTTTGAGTCCCTTAACTAGATGTAGGTGAAGATTTCATGGAATTTAATATTCAACTAAGTTTTTCTCCTTGAGGTATCCTTCAAAGTCCACAACTTAATCAATTCCTTTTAGACTATTATCTTAGTCACATGTTCACCATTCTTTCATTATGAAAATAAACCTTTCCTATATAGACCACTGTGAATGATGTGATGTCCTTTGTATAGACTATGACATGGTCTAAAGATGATTTGGGAGTTATGACAATACACAAAGTACCCATGAGTTGATCTTTGTATGATTATTTCCTAAGAATCTCATTACTTTGCTTGAAAGTCTATACCCTTGAAGTCTCCATTAAGCACAGCTAACCCACTTGATTATCGTAGTGATCTTAAAGCTAGTAGTAGATGTACATTTGTGTTTCTTTATCACTATTTGAACCTCAAATGTATCCTTCTTGTGCTCTATATTGAGGTTATTCATCTTAGTAGTTCATGCATTTGATGGTCCAAATAGCTTCCACAAGCCTAGAAAAGGTCTTAAGACTACCATACCCATAACTATAGCATATTTTGACTTGAAACCAATCCTATAGGTGTCTCAAGGACACTTTATTAAATAATTAAAGGCTACTTTATTCAGATTTTTGATGCACTTATTGTGCTCCTTGTGTTAGCAGGGAATAAGGGGAAAGTAATAAACTCAATTTTAAGTCCTAGAAGACATGTGGATTGAGTTGTTTATAAAACTACTACTAAAAATAACACAAATAATAGATATGTGATCACCACATTGAAAGTTGGCTAGCACACCCTTCTGAAGGGACAATGAATGTTTATGTAGTGACACTTATTCTTAATAATCTTTGTAAAATTATTTTGATTTTTCCAATTATTGCCCAAAATGTAAACAAACAATGGATATTTATAGCATGAACTAAGCTAAAGTGATTCATGGGTGGATCCAAGAGTGAGTAGTGTAGAGCAAAAAAATATTGTGCTCAAAATGATCAAAGATACCAATTATGCTAACTTTTGAGGCAAAAATACATGAAAATAACATCTACCAACTCTAGCATAATGCTTAAAGCTAAATAAATGTAGTTAAAGCTTCCAAAGAAGTAAATGCATATGTAAAAACATACTTTGCATGAATATTGCTCACTCATAATAAATTTCATGGCACATTTGATTATAAATGAGAAGAAAATAGAGTAAGTATACTATCAAATTAGTCATCCTATTGTTAAACTGAAGCTAACAGATGCATACAATGTATGCTATTACCAAATTATCTTATATAAAAGAAACTATTAGCCATCTAAAATCATGAGAATTAAAAATCATAGAAGATACAGAAGATAAAACTACAAATAATGTCTCGAATTCTTTGGCTTCTTGTATTAATTCTAGTAACGACTATTTTCTAGTTACAAATGAGGGGGAAAACCCTATTTATATGATAAAAAAATGCCTAATAAAAGTTTATGTGGGACCACAAAAGGTACCCAAATATAGCCAAGTGGCTAAAATGTTTAATTATAAAATAATATTCTTTATTTAAAATTTACAAGATAAAAAAAAAATCTTTAAGGGCCTAAAGGTGGTTCTTGGCTAGTTTGCTGCTATTGTTGTTCTTGTCTATTCTTCTTCTCTGCTTCTTTTTTGCTCCATACCTTTGCACAAGCCAAGTATTTTTGGTCTATTTGATTAAATTCTAGGACCATAGGTCAAAAAAAATTTGGCATCTCTTGGATGAGCCTGCCATGATTTGTGAGTACTAGTCTTAGTGCCTCCTCAGTTGCATCCACCTTTTCTAACATCAAATTAGAAAATTCCAAAATTCCCATTACCTAAGTATCTATATTTTCATATGTTATATCTTGATGGAATTTATTCATGAATACCTTCATTTGTGCTTTGAACTCTTTTTCATCCATGAAAGAGCTATCGGGTTCGATCACCTTAGTGACCATGGCATCTTTCAGTAGTAAGGTGATTTTAAATTCAATTTTCCCTAAGGATGTATTTTCATCCTTGATTTTATCAAGACATGTCTTCAAAATACTCCTCTTATTTATGAGGATGGTCTATTCAGGAATAATGTCTTCAAGTGGCAAAACCTTGAGGTCAAGGAATTTAATGCTTCTGGTAACTCTAACCTAGTGCTATCTTTGTCATAGAGTGTAAGTTTTTGGTCAAGTTTCATGACCACTCTGGCTTGTTGGATTCCATCTTCTTGCCTCTTATTGATCACTTTATATAAGTTAAAGAAATTAATGATAACATTTATTATTAAAATGAGAGTTTTATCTATCACTATTGGTAATGCCTACTCCTTCAATATTTTTAGTTCTTATTGCATCCCCTTCATGAAGGCAATTGTAGACTTTGCATATGCTTAAAAAATGGATATTTGGTCCTTTGTATATTATTGCACCTCTCTAGGGCTAGATTTCCTTTTCCTCATCAAAATGGAGAGAGGTTTGTCACTCTCATGGACAACAACTATAGTTGATTTTCATAGTTTAACCTGTCTTATAACCACCCTTTTCATAGTGTCTGTGGTTACATCAAACCTCATCCTAATTTGATGTGTTGAGGAGGCCACCTGAGATATTTCTTGGTTTGCTACATGTATGATATCTCTCACCAAATTTGGGGTAGTAGTATATTTTTTCCTTGTGGGAGGCAATTTTAATGGAAGTACTTGGGTAGAAGAGGAGGCCAAAGATATTGTAGGCATGTACAAATTGGTTGGGTCAAATTTCCCAAGTGATTCAAATAGGGACTTGGAAGGGCCCATGTCAAGAATGAATGAAGGCAATGTTAAAGGCCAAATCATTTTAGCATTCATGGGGATTTTAAGTGGATTGTGGAATGGGAGCATATTTGAGATGGGCCTCAATGGCCTAGTGGATATAGGGGAGCCAAAGGTAAGTGATGCACTAGTTTTAGCTCCCTGAGAAGGGATAGAACCTATAGCTTTGTCATCACTATTGCTTTAGGAGCTCGATGGAGATAGAATGTTGGTAGTGGAATGGGAGATGAAGTGGGGGATGGTTTCCCCAAAGTAAACATTGGTGGGGGATTTAAACATGGGAGTAGGAGAAACAATAGAAATAGGAGAATTTGTAATTATACTAACAAATGGGAAGGAAGGAAATTATGCATTAATTATAGTGGGAGATGGAGGAGGAATTGATCCTCTCATGATAGTTTTGGAAGACTTATTCCTTGTGTAAATTTTTTGTATATTCCTCCTAACCAATCTTTTTAGTTCTTCCATTGAGAACTCAATTGCCTATTGAGATTCCTCAAGGTCAATGACATCTAGATCTGATTGATCTAATATTTATGTGGTATATTCCTCATCAAATTTAGAGATAAGTGTAGGACCTTGAGAGGGTCTAGGTTGGCTGCTATCTTCCCCTTGCTCAAAGTTTAGAGGTAGGTTTTGTCCACTTGGAGTAACCTATAATGGAAGTCTATATGGCCTATTCCTAATGAGAGGAACATTGTCTTCTTCTTCCTCATCTTGTGCTTCCTCATAGTTGGCATTGAACATTCTCTCATGAGTTGGTGGAAGTTGGGAATTCACAATATCCTATTTTTTATTTTCCCTATCAATCCTTATTTCTAGCTTAATATTATTCCTTGCAACATTTTTTAGGACTACCTTATCATTCACTATATCCATGTAAATTCATTCATGTACCTCTTCTTGGTGCTTATATTCCATAGCCACATCCCTTTTAAATTTGAAGAGGTGCCTTAAAATGAAATTATTGTGATATCATACCCTAAAATCATCCATAGTCAATATGGATGAGTTTTTATGCCTTGAAGCTAATATAATGTCCTGCCACTCTATGATTTTAGTTCTCCCCAGCTTGTAAGGATTCTTATGGGGGGCTATCTTCTTTTTGTTCTTGAAGGTGACATTAACTCCATGTAGCATTTGATATGTACTCTCCTCTTCTCCCAAATTCATCATGGCATACATGTTGTCACTTGAACTTGCACCCAATGAAGAGATTTGACAAACTTCTCCTCGTTCAAGTGAGAAAATGGAACCACCTCAGGGCTGTGGGTATTCTTATTAGGAGGTGGATCTCTAGATTAGGGGATAACTCCCCTTAATTCATCACTAAATCTCATATCATAATACTAACACTTGGGGATGAAAAGGGATAGGGATATCATGAAAGTAAACCTAGTCTATAGGAGGTGATACACCAAAATATTTTCTCTATTCATACCTTTAGCATGCACCTAGAACTAAGGACAAGTTGCACATACACTTCATCCAATATCAATCTTCCCTCTCACATAAATGATTCAAAATGGGGTCTTGGAGATAACATAAGCTAGGAGGAACTAGAAAATAGGCATTCTAAGACACTCTATTGAGTAGCCTACTCACTACACCTACAATCTACTTTGACACTTCTTCTTGACCTACAAAAGAGAGGTTACAAACACATAAGGTACTAAGGAGGCTAACATGTGAAGGTAGACAAAACTTAAACTTGAACAATAATAACATCTATTGTATACACAAATTTGAAATATTTTGATGAGGTAAAACACTTGTCTTTATTGATGTAGGGATTTGCCATACCCAGGCAAATAGATTACATGCAATAGCCAATAAGGCTCAATTTATAGAAGAGGTGAGAAAAAGGGGAGAAGAGGATTCCAAGAGCCATAGAGACACTTGTGACTACTATAAATATAAATTAATTGTGCGTGTGAGAGAGAGATGGGGTGATCCATGAATATCAGGAGTTACAAATGTCATCTCCAATCATCCAAAACTTACAAAGTAGTTAATAAACTCCTTTCCTTAGACAAAAACTGCTCCTCATGATTTTCTCTCCAAAAATACCTTATAAATACAACTGATCAGGTCTAATGATTCAATTTAGTGGGAGGTGTTACTAAAAATCCCTCACATTTATCGAAAAGGTTCCGGATCATCCCTATCATTCTGGCCATGTACACTCATCCAAGACAATCCCAAAATGAGATTTCTTTATGAATATCTCACACTTGAACCCCAAAACCTTCCAATTTTACAAAATAATCCATGAAAAATTGGTAATGACACTTTTCAAAGGTGTGCATATCATCAATTTTAATAAATTATCCTTAAAAGGCTTTCCAAATTGAAATTCACCACTTTCTCCTAAGTGTTCATTATCTGCCCGTTAGACTGACTAAAATGAATGAGATGGTAGATATTATTATGATATTAAAAACCTAATAAAATTTCCATGAGGAATTATAAAATTTCCTAAACCTTCTCTCAAAATTGATTTGGTCTCTTGAAAGTTCTCCATGCCTGCAAAACACATAAAAATGTGAAAAATAACACTATTTTATCCTATTCTATACAGGTTCATACAACAATATGGAATGTGTATAATATATGGAGAGTAATTTTAATTGTCTAAGTGGTTTCATGACATTTACCTTGAATTTGGATGATTCATTTACCTCTTCTCAATCAGGTCCTTAAGGAGGATTTTCAAGGGTTTTGAGTGAATTTTGGTCTTAACCTTTGTTCATAAATGTTTGACATTGGAATATCATAAAAATGACATTAAGGTATCCTAAATTACCTTATTTAACTTATAAAATCACCTGCATTTCCCATGCAAATTTTGGTGGGAGTTCCAAGCACTTGAAGTTGACATTCGAGCTCCTTTTTTTCTTCCTGCTAGGATCTGAGCACACTCTAGGTTAAAAATGATCTCGTGATGGATTTACCTAAAATAAAAAGGTTTAAAAACTTCTATATATACCATAAAAACATCCTATAAACATTTTAATATATTAACAAAATCTTGAAATGGAATCTGACCCTTATTTGGCATTAGGCCTAGACCTTACCAATTAGTATGACTGCAACTTAAAACTCAATATGACTCTACAATGGTTTCCCCTACCTCATTATGGATAAAAAGCTTAAATTTTACCTCCATGAACCTAATTCAAATCATTATAACTCTTTAAAAATTTTATAATTAGAACCGATCCTTCTTTTGGTGTTAGGCCTTGGCAATGCCTAACTAGGTTTACCTATCAGTCTAGTTGCACAGGGCACCCTGATTAGTTTCAAAACATATATAAAGGTTTTTTAGGTTTAAATAGACATTTTATAACCACAAAAACATTATTTAAATCCTTTTTTGACCTCTTGTCCATGTCTCTACCTCCCTCAACAAGAAAATAGGGTTTATGCAAAGGGAAAGTGGCCCCTATCTAAGATAAAATAGGGGCACTTTCCCTGTTAGTCAAAAAATAATAATTGGATAATCTATAAAAAATAATATGGTTTTTTTGGATAATATTTGATATTTTAATTCCATTTTTTTACATTTAAACTTCCCAAATATCTCAGGTAGACTCTTGGAGTGCACACTGTCTGTAGGGGTATGAGTGTTGACTGAGTTTTGTTTATTTGGAGGATTTTTTTTACCATATGATCATAGATAGGAGTTAATATAAGTATCATAATCATATATAATTCCTCAAAATAATCCATCCATCATCTTTATCCATCCAACCTTCTCTATACTCTTGTAAATACAAGATTAAGCTTAGTTGTTGTTTGATGGAGACAATCGCCTATACTGCCTGTAGGTGAGTTAGGAATTGGTTCAGGATTTAAGAACATAATACAACTCATTATAATGTTTCTAGGATCATTTATATGGTCATATACTATTTTTATAAAGTTTAATCTCTATTTATTTCATTAATACACCTTTCTGTCAAGCTGATTGGGACAAAAGTTGACCCTAACTATAGGGTATCATGACCCATTATAAGCTAGTTTATTGTATTTATAGGCTTATATTCAAGTTTATTGAGATGAAACAACATAAATTGATAATACCTCACACTTGTATGCCAGCTTACATGCCATCAAACACCAAGAGGTTCACTACTTGACTGTCTGTAGGTGGATTGAGACATTTTGTATGGACAAGGAGTGAGTAGGGTAAGCCAAGATTGAAGTAACCTTTTCCTCAAGTGGTCCTTAGGTTGCTTATACTTCTCCACACATAACATGAGACTTATCAACCATGTGAAATAATTTGGATTTCATCTTGAAAAGTAAAACTCACTTGGTGCTTAATGACCTGTAGATGTCACAACAAGTGTTTAGTGTGTCCAAGAGCATATTGGGGCTCTTCAATTACCACCTTTCACTCACCCCTTTCCATTCAAATTATTCATAGGTGTTTCCTTGTCATAGTAATACAAGATAAAGCTATTATAATGCATAAAATTATATTTCACCTCTATTATGGAAACTTCAAAAAACTTTGAGGAGCACTATTTTATCCTTTTTGGGACTGAGAGACCAAAATAGTCCTCATTCTCTTGAGATGACTTCAAAAAACCCATTTTTGGCATTTTTTTTACCTCATTCAAGATTATAATGATATATTCAATGTGAAAGGACTCTATTTATCTTCAATTCACATGTTTTGTCACTCCTTTAGACATCCTATCCATCTATTTAAGTCACCTATAGGTGGTGATTAGTTGTAACAGGAATGAACACAAGGATAATAGAGAACATTGACGTGATCATCTCCATCAAGTGTGAACCAACTCAAACTCTTCAAAGTGTACTCTAATAATTTCCAAGGACCTAAAACCATTACCAAAGTTGTTATCCAAGCATGATGCTATCATGGAGACTCCTATAGATGTACACCTCTTGTATATGTAGACAATGAAAGAAGAGTGGATAAGGTGCATAATTTAGGCCTCATGGTTTCATTATTTGGTCATAAAATGTAATTTTATAACCTAAATCATTTTTAATATGTTCCATTCCCTCCTCCAAACATGGGAAATCTCCTTCTTTACTGATTGAGATAGCTACAAGTATGAAAGGACCAGTTTAGAAGCATCAAAAAGCCTAGAAGAGGCTTTCTTAAGCATTTGAGCTTCCAAAAACAAGAAGGATAATATATAAAATATGGATGTGTCATTGAAAACATGTGAAAACATTAAACCCATCAAAATAAAGCAAGAAAATCTAAAATAGGCTCAAAAAGAGACCCATCATGGATGCGCATGCATAAAAAGATGTCTAGAGTGTTAGCAATTGTTCATAAAGGATGAGGCACAAATATGAGACTTGTTTCTATGAAATTGAATTTAAATCATATTAATATCCACCCCCAAGACCATTCCTCCCAACTCCACCTGTACAGTCCATACCAAGTGCTTGAAGTTGGCCCTTCTTTGCTTGCCAAGAGGAAATGAAGGAAAAAAGTTGTGGATGTAATTTTTTGAATTATATATGAAAAACAAGAATTTAAAATAGTTTGGATAGGTTAATATTCACTCCACCCATGTTTCTAGTTGAGTAACAGATCATCTTTTTTGTACAAGTGCCCAAAAGGGCCTAAAAACAAGGAGAAACTCTCATTTTTTGAACATAACTAACTGTTAGAAGGCATATTACACATTTAAAATAACCTTTTTGACAAATTTTCCCTCTTGGAAGTCTGTACAAGTCAATTAATGGGCCAAAATGTGACCAAAAGGCCTCTTTTTGCACATGAAACCTAAAAATAACACATTAATGACTTGTAAACACTTTCAAACATGTTAAATACCATGTTAGGATATATTGGACATAAAATAGACATTTTACTAAGTCTTACCAAGGTTTGACCATGTTTGACTTTGGTTGAATAGGCCATTTCAAGGAAGATGAGCTTAGACAACAACTAGGACAAGGCCAAGTGAGATAATAGACCAAAATGAAACCTTATGGGACACATTGGAACCTTATTAAAAAGTTTAAAATGTTATGGGTTGACCCCATTTGAATATAAGTCAAATCTATTCAACAATTTGGCAACTCCTAGTGGTAACATGCTTGCCTATTTTAAGGACTAGTTGCCTTATCCTATCCATTTGAAAAGGGAGTTAGAACACACTTGGAAACATCAAGACCAGACCCTAAAAAGACCAAAAAGATAGAAATCCTACCTAAAACACATGCAGGGAAAGAGCATCACACATAAATACCAAAGAAAACACACTTGTGTTACTAAGAACTTAGGGGAAAGCAAGACACAACTGAAAGCAAACTAATATGTACACCTAACCTGATATGTTTTTCCTACTCCTTGATCAAAGGGGAAGCTTCTTAGGTCTCCTTCATGACTTGAAACCTCATGGTGGTAACCAACTATTTTGTTGGAGAGGTAACTTGATGACTCACCCTTCTTATTTTCCACCTTGATTGGCATGTCTTCCAATATATAAGATTCAAACATATCTTCAACATTCATGTATCCATCTTTCTCTTTGAGACATGTTTCATGTTGGTTATTCATGCTAGTGTAGTCCATCAATGGATCAATAGTTTAAATTTTATCATCATGGGCTTCATTTGGCCCATGGATCTTTTGGTATGTATCATGGACCAACTCATCCTTTTCTATCTCTTTTAGGAGCTTGTCAAACTGATCCCTAGATTCATCATGACTCTCTTGAGGAAGGGTGGCTAGTATGATGTTTGAATTGAGACAAAATTCCTCTAATTCATCCCAAAAATCATCACTTTCTTGTTCCAAATATCCCTCTTCAATGCCTCTATCACAACAACCTGATTCCTCTCCTTTTTTATAAAAAATAATGGTATCTAGCTACTCAAAAACATGATCTTGAAGCTCATCCAAATCATGTCCCATGGCTTGGTCACTATCTTCATCAAATCAAGAGGAAAATTCATCAAACAAAGGGGAAGAGAGCTCACCATGCTTACATTCTCCATCATCCAATGTTGACATGTTAAGTTTGTCAATCTCATCTTCATATTCTTAGAACATTTGCATATAGGTGTGATCTATGTCTTCTCGTTGAACCATACCACCTTAAAGAGCCACTTATTCAACCTTAGTCTCATGAAGCCCTCCTAGAACAACCACTTCTTGAGATGTGATTTGACTATGTTCTCCATCTTTGATGATGCCTTCAAAGGGAGGGTCTATGATGATCTCATCCTCATTGTCACTCATGAGAGCCTCTTAATTGGCCATAAATTGTATTCTCTCTTCTTCACTTTCCTCTCTCAAAATAGGTTCCTCCTTGAGAAGGAATGAAGTGGAGGGTTGATGTATAGGTTCATGGATTTGAAATGAAGAAGCTAGGATATGAAAGGTAGTGGAAGGTGAAAGAAATGAATATGGAGGGTGGAATGAAGGAGAGGACTTATGAATAGGCTTTGAAAAGAGAAAATCACTAGTGAGATCATATGTAAGTGCACTCTTGGGATAGTTGGAAGGAATATCATTTAAATGAGTAGGAATCTCACTTTACCAATGATGTCCTTGTGTATAGTTCATGGGAACTTCCTCTTTCACATGAAAAGGTTGATAAAAATATGATTGAAGATGATAGGCATCAACAAATGAAGGGTAGGGCTCAAATTGGGGCTGGTAGAAAGGCATTCCTTGGTAACCATTCTCATATGACTACCCAACATCTTGATGATGATTATGAAGGGAAGAAAAGGAAGGATTATAGGAATGATAAAGGCCAAATTGGAGTTGATGAAGGTCATATTGGGCTTGATAAAGATAAAAGCAATGTTGATAAAGATCATGACATAGTTGACTAAGTACTTGTTCATATTGAAGAGGAAAAGGCAAAGCTTTCAATGTTTCACCAAATTTTAGAGGGTAAAACTCAACATCAAGATCAACCATGAAAGATTCATTTGGAAACCAAGACATAGAAAAATCTATTAACAACCTCTAAATGTAATACCTAGCTTCTAAACCATTTTATTTGACTTTGGAGTTTCCATTGGTGCTTGGAAAAGTGCCTCTTAGGGCTGATGTGTTGAAGGACGACACCGAATATCCTCCAAATCTTGAAACAAGAGTCCCACTAGGAAAGCCAAAAACTATTGTCACTTGAACTTTAACCCATTGAGGAGATGGGACAAGCTTGTCCTCACTCAATTGGGATAATGAAACCACCTTAGGGTTTTGGGTATTCATATTAGGAGGTGGATCTTTAGATTAGGGGCTAGCTCCCCTTGATGCATCAATAAAGCTCATATCTTAATACTAACACTTGGGGATGAAAAGGGATAGGGATAGAATGAAAGTAAACCTAGTCTATAGGAGGTGATAAACCAAAAGGTTTTCTCTACTCATACCTTTAGAATGCACTTGAAACTAAGGACAAGTTGCACATAAACTTAATCCAATATCAATCTTCCCTCACATCAATGCTTCAACATAGGGTCTTGGAGATAGCATAAGCTAGGAGGAAATAAACAATAGGAATTATAAGACACACTATTGAGTATCTTACTCGCTACACCTATAATCTATGTTGACACTTCTTGCTGACCTACAAAAGAGAGATTACAAACACAGAAGGTACTAAGGAGGGTAACATGTGAAGGTAGACAAAAATTAAAGTTTCACAAGACTAATATCCATTGTGTACACTTACTGAAATCTTTGAATTATGTAAAACACCTATATTTATTTATTCAAGGCAAAATAATTTAGGGCTTCACCATACCTAAGAAGATAGATTACATATAATAGCCAAGAAGGCTCAATTTATAGAAGATGTGAGAATAAAGAGAGAAGAGGGGTCCAAGATCCATAGAGACACTTGTCACTACTATAAATATCAATTACTTTTGCATGTGAAAGAGAGATGGGGTGATCCATGTAATATTAGGAGTTATGAATGTCATCTCCAATCATCCAAAACTTGAAAATTAGTCAAGAAACTCCTTTCCTTGCACAAAAAAATACCCCTCATTATTTTCTTTCTTAAACTACCTTATAACTACAAATAATTAGGTATGATGATGTATTTGAGTGAGAGGGGTTACTAATAAGACCTCACATGCATTGGAGAGGTACCTAATCATCCCTATCATTCTAGCCATGAACAATCATCTAAGACAATCCTAATAAGAGCTCTCTCCATGTACCTCTCACACATGGCACCCAAAACCTTCCAATTTTTCAAAATAATCCATACACAAGGGGGAATGAAACTTGTCAAAGGTGTCCATATCATTAGTTTCAACAAATTGGCCTTAAAAGGCTTTCCAAATTGAAACTCACCACTTTCTTCTAAGTGTTCATTATTTACACATTAGACTAGCTGAAATGAGGGATATGGAAGATAGGATTATGAGATTACACACCTAATAAAATATTCATGAGGACTTATAACAAGTCCTAAACCTTCTCCCAAAAGTGATTTGGTCTGTTGAAAGTTCTCCATGCTTGTAAAACACACAAAAACATAAAAACAACACTATTTTGACCTATTTTTTATAGGTACATATAAAAAAAGGCATGTGGAGAATATATGGATATTCCTCTACATCATCCAAGTGGTTTCATGACATCTCCCTTGCATCTGGATGCTTCATTTGCCTCCTCTTCTCAATCAGGTTCTTAAGGAGGGTTTTCAAGGGTTTTGAGTGAATTCTGGTCTTAACCTTTTATCATAAATGTTTGACATTTTAATCTCCTAAAAATTACATTGATGGATCCTTAAGGACCTTATTTAACTTCTACAATCACCTTCATTTCCCATGCAAAGTTTGGTGGGAGTTCCAAGAACTTGATGTTGACATTCGAGCTCCTTTTTTCTTCCTGGTAGGGTTTGAGCAAACTCTAGGTTAAAAATGATCTCTTGATGGATTTACATAAAATAAAAGTTTTAAAAATTTCTATATATACCCTAAAAACATCTTCTAAATAATGTAATAGCTTACCAAAAACTTGAAAAGGAATATGACCCCTGTTTGGCATTAGGCCTAAACCTTGCCAATCGGTATGCCTGCAACTTGAGATTCAATATGACTCTCCAATGGTTTCCAATACCTCCTTATGGATTATAAACTTAATTTTTACCTTCATGAACCTAATTCAAATAATTATAATTCTTTACAAAATCTATAATTAGAAGTGACCCTTCTTTTGGTGTTAGGCCTTGACAATGCCTAACTAGGTTTACCTATAAGTCTAGTTACACAGGGTACCCTAATTGGTTTCCAACCTTATATAAAGGTTTTTTAGTTTTAAATATATATATTATAACTAAAAAAACCTTATTGTAATCTTTTTTTGACTTATGGTCCATGTCTCTACCTCCTTCAACAAGAAAATAGGGTTTATGCAAAGGGAAAGTGCCCCCTGTCTGAGACAAAATAGGGGTAAATTTGCATATTAGTATAAAAAAACAATTAGATAATATTTTAAAATATCAAGGGTGATCTATATCAAATTTTAGAATATAATTCCATTTTTTGACCTCCAAACTTCCCAAATCTCTCATGTAGACTCTTGGAGTGCACACTGTCTGTAGGGGTATGAGTGTTGACTATGTTTTGTTTGTTTAGAGGATTTTGTTTTACCATATGATCATGTATAGGAGTTTATATAAGTATCATAATCATATATAATTACTCCAAATAATCCTTCCATCATCTTGATCCCTCTAACCTTTTCTATACTCCTAAAAATATTAGATTAGGCTTAGTTGTTGTTTGATTGAGATAGTCACCTATACTGCTTGTAGGTGAGTTAGGCACTGGTTTAGGATTTAAGAACATAATATAAATTTTCTTGATGTTCATAGTATCATTTAGATGGTCACCTACTATTTTTTCTAAAGTTTAAGCTCTATTTCTTGCACTAATACACCTTTCTATCAGGCTAGTTGGGACAAAAGTTAACCCTGAATGTAAGGTATCATGACCTATTATAAGCTTATTTGTTGTATTTATAGGATTACTCTCGAGTTTATTAATATGACACAACATAAATTAATACTATCTCACACTTTTATTCTGCTTTATATTCCATCAAACACCAAGAGGTTCACTACCTGACTGTTTATAGGTGGACTAAGACATTTTGTATGGATAGGGAGTGAATAGGGTAAGCCAAGCTCGAAGTAACCTTCTCCTCAAGTGGTATTTAGGTTGTTTATACTACTCAACATGTCACATGATACTTCTAAACCATGTGAAATAATTTGGAATGCATCTTGAAAAATAAAACTCACTTTGTGCTTAATGACCTGTAGATGTCACAACAAGTGTTTAGTGTTTCCACGAGCATATTGGGGCTCTTCAATTACCATCTTTCACTCACCCCTTTCCCATCAAATTTTTTATAGGTGTTACCTTATCACAGGCCTAAAAAAATTAATCTATTATAATGTATCAAAGGATCTTACACCTCTATTTTTTAGAGTAAAATGTGTTCACATTATTAATGTATAATGTAATTATTGTTTGGTAAAACAATAATACATTAATATCTTATAGTTAGATTTATTAGTTGGTCAAATATATTATTAATAAAAATATATTATTTTTTAGTGAGATAATAGTCAAAGTTTATTTGAGTTATATTTGGATATTTTGATGGATATTTCATCTCCCCAAATATAGGAATAAACACACACACACACACACACACACACACACACACACACACACACACACACACACACACACACACACACACACACATGTAACATTTTGTATGGTTTTATATATGAAGTAGTAGCAGAGTAAATAATATATTGTATTTAAATTTTTTGATCTAGTGTTTGACTCTTTTTTTGTATGCAGATCTGAATCTATACTTTCATCTAGTATTATATCCATCTTGGTTTTGTTCCTGTAATGGAGTTTTGATGTTTTCTAGGGGTAGTTATTCTAATTTACAATACCCCTATATATGTTAGTTTTATAAAGAGATTGTCTTAGTATTACTTTGTAGACTGCTTAGTCACCATCTACATGTTGCATTAAGTAAATCCTATGTTTCATATGATATATACCAGTTAAAATATGTGGTAAACTAATTCAAAAACCTTATATCAGTTATATCTTGGAATTTTCAAATCCTTCTTGTTGGGTTGGTTACTAGCATCACATCATTCATTGATTATTATGTATGGCTTTAATGTGTTTTATTGATAAAGGATGTTCTATATAATGATCAAATCTGAGTAAAAAAATTCTTTAACTATCAAATTTATGCAATTACTCATCGAATCCAATTTACAATTGGTATTGACTACATAGACTAGTGTGGATAGTAGGATTAGAATCAATGTAGTTGGGTAGTTTGATTCGAACCTAGTATTTGATCCGATCTATTTTTCTAGTTTGAAATTTCATTGAAAATTGTTGATCTCAAGTAGCATGTATCATGTTATATACCAATAACTATACATGTTTTTCAAACATATTTGAATCATTGACTTACCTTGGACACTCGATCGAATTCCTTGATGTGTATATTTTCTATTTCATCCATCCACAAGCATGTTTGATCAGATTGTTTCTATAGTTATTTCTCTCTACTTGTATTGTTGGTTCATCCTTGTTTCACGATATTTAATTACATCACAAATCTGCTAATTAGTTTGGTGTTCATCAATGATTTAATCCATAAAGTAAAATCTACTACATGCAAGATGAGTTTCTTCTCCATGTGGCATTCCTTCAACCAAAATACTTGTTAGTCTTGAAAACTATGATTCAATTAGATTTTAGGTATTAATTTTTTTCTTTAGTCCATGCATCTCAATTTTATTTTAATATTAATTTTAAGTCATTTCCCTATTTGTCATTTTTTTGTCCTTCACACCATATAATAATAAAGTAGTCTTTAGTTTTAAGATGATAGATGTTGCTAAAATCTTTATAATGTCTTTTAAGATTTATGGTTATTAGTGTTATTTCAAGTCCTAAACTAGGTGTCACTTTCTACAAAGAGTTAGTTTGTAGTTTATTGTTGATCTCAAGTAGCACGTATCATATTCTATATCAATAACTATACTTTTTTTACAAACATATTTGAATCATTGACCTATCTTAGACACTCGATCGGATTCCCTGTTGTGTATATTTTCTATTTCATCCATCCACAAGCATGTTTGATCAGATTATTTCTATAGTTATTTCTCTCTACTTGTATTGTTGGTTCATCCTTGTTTCATGATATTCAATTGCATCACAAATATACTAATCAGGTTAGTGTTCACCAATGATATATATAATCCATAAATCAAACTCTACTACATGCAAGATGAGTTTCTTCTCCATGTGGCATTCCTTCAATCAAAAGACTTACTAGTCTTGAAAGCCCTGATTCAATTAGATTTTAGGTATTAGTTTTTTTCTTTAGTCCATGCATCTCAATTTTATTTTAATATTAATTTTAAGTCATTTCCCTATTTGTCATTTTGTTGTCCTTCACACCATATAATAATAAAGTAGTCTTTAGTTTTAAGACAATAGATGTTGCTAAAATCTTTATAATGTCTTTTAAGATTTATGGTTATTAGTGTTATTTCAAGTCCTAAACTAGGTGTCACTTTCTACAAGGAGTTAGTTTGTAGTTTTTTTTATTATTTAGTTTTGTACGAGTCAATATCAATGCTTTAGTTAAAATCAAGAGTTTTAATTTTTAGGTTTATGAGTTAAAATTCATTATAAAAAGAGTTAATTTTAAAATGTATCATCATTTTTAAAAATTAAAAAAATTACCTTATAGATGCATTTTTACTTGTACACAACATCCACATTGTGGGGAGGATTTCCCTTAGAAAACCATGTACCTGAGCTTCATAGATACATCACCTGAGTGAGCAACAATATACTAGAGGATAGAGGATGGAGGCTATGCAAGCCTCTCACAAGTCATCAATGATGGGGCCTTAGATGTTTTGATGGTGTATATAGTATGGTGTGCTCTTTATATTTTTCCATTGTGTGTGATTAAATAAGAACAAATATAATATTCCTGTTTGATTAATCCCTTTTGATATTTCCTTTTGTAATCCCTTTTGTAAAAGTGAGTGGGAAAACATGTATGCTGCTATGAAGTGGTCAGTGGTTCCACTAGAAAACCACATACTGAGGAGTTGGTGGTTCTCCTTGAAAACCACATAATAAGTGGTTGATGGTTCCACTAGAAAACTAGTTTTTTGGAGTTGTTGGTTCTCCTAGAAAACCAAGTAAAACATGAACAGGTACTAGATAGAGCTTATCCTATGTTCACACTAAGGGGGTGTGACTAGGATTAATAATGTTCATAAGGGGGTGAATGTTAGTGTAAAATGTGATCATATTATTAATGTATAATGTAAATATTGTTTGGTAAAACAATTGTTGTGGTGTGGAGCTAAACGCTTCAACTGTTTGTAGACACTAGAAGGAAGGATGCTGAAGAACCAGAGCCACCGGCGTCGGCAGTATGACCGACGTCGATCAAGTGCAGTGGAGAAGGAGACCGGTGATGGAAGGAAGTCGGCCGACGTCGACAGCACCAGACCAGCAGGGACCAGCGTCGGTTGCTTGTGTATTTTCAGAACTGCTATTGACGAACAGTTAGTTAGTTGAACTGAGTGTTTGCATGCTAAGGGGCTAATTTAAGTCGTGGGCTGTGTGTCTAATTTTAGTAGTTGGACTTCTATTTTTGTAAGCATGGGATCTTATTTATAGACCCATAAGGCATGTATTGTAGTGTAATTCTAAGGCAAGTAAAGGCATTGAAGCTAGCAAGGTCAAGGAGATCTACAGGTGTAAGGTCAAGGAGATCAGCTGAAGCATTCAAGGAGGGATAGCAACTCAGGTTTTAGAGTTGTTGTGTTGAGAAAGAGAGAGAGGGAAGAAGGTCTTGAGGTGTGGCAAGCCTTTGAGGTGGAGGAAGAAGTGGCATCTTCCTTATTGTATTTTCTTCTAGTAGTATTTAATACAAGAGTGTGTATTGTCTCTCAAATTCTTTGTTGTCTCAAGTTTATAGCTACTTTATCATTCTGGTATAATTCCATGTTTAATTGCATGTAAGAAAGTAATCAATTGTGCTCTAATTGGTAGAGCTATAGATCCCCTGACAAGTGGTATCAGAGCTACGGTTTGCAGGAAGCAGGGTATTGTTTTTGATTACAGGTCATTCACAGGGTTTTCTGATTGAGTGGGAGTTCAGCAATGGCAGGAGAAAGTAAGCTATGAATGGAGAAGTTTAATGGAAAGAATTATCAACACTGGAGGATGCAGATTGAGGACTATCTGTATCAGAAGGATCTGTACTTACCGTTGGGTGGGGTTGCATGCAAGCCCACAGATATGAAGGATGAAGAATGGAACGTTCTTGATCGGAAGGCTCTAGGTTCCATAAGGTTGAGCCTTGCATCATCTGTGATTTCTAGCTTATCACAGTGCAAGACAACAGAAGAGTTGATAAATTCCTTGGCGAATTTATACGAAAAGCCCTCTGCTTCTAATAAGGTATATCTTATGAAGCAGCTATTTACTTTGCAAATGCAGGAAGGTGGATCGGTACATACTCATCTCAGTGATTTCCATGGTTTGGTAAACCAATTAGCTTCAGTCAATATTGTTTTTGATGATGAGGTAAAGGCTCTCTTGATTTTATGTTCTTTGCCTGAAAGTTGGGACGGTATGGTTATGGTAGTAAGTAATTCTGCATCTGCTTCTAAAATCTTAAAAGTTGATGATGTTGTGAGTGTGATCTTGAATGAAGAAATACGCAGGAGAAGCACAGGTGAATCATCAGGGAATGCTCTAAGTGCAGAAAGCAGGGAAAGGCAAAGGGAGAAGGTTGAGCAAGGGAAATCAAGGTCGGGAAGGAGATTCGAGTCCAAAGGTATTACCTGTTGGTTTTGTGGAAAGAAAGGACATACAAAGAAGGAGTGTTGGTTGAGAGATAAAGAGAATCAACATGCAGGTATGGGAGAAGCAAAGGATGAAAATATTGTGATGCAGGATGCTCTCATACTTTCTTCAGATAGTCAGGTAGGATCATGGATTTTAGATTTTGGTTCATCTTTTCATGCATCCCCAAACAGAGATTTCTTCTACGAGTATGAACAGGGAGACTTTGGAGTTCTTTATTTAGGGGATGGTACGCCTTGTCAGATAGTTGGCAAAGGGAAAGTGCAGCTGAGATTGTAGATTGACAACACGTGGGTGTTGAAAGAGGTCATGCATGTTCCAATTCTGAAGTAGAGTCTAATTTTTGTAGGAAGGTTGGGAGATGAGGGATGCACAATAACCCTCACAGCGGATTCTTGGAAGGTTACCAAGGGAGCACTTGTTCTAGCGAGAGGTAAGAAAGTAGATACTCTTTATCTGTCTACTTGTATTACTGATTCCACTTTTGGTGTAGATTCGAAGATGTGGCCTAATAGGCTTGGTCACAAGAATAGGAAGGGAATGGAAGTTCTTGATTCAAAAGGTATGTGCACAGATACAGTTCATTGTAGAAAGAGGAAATTTGATGCCTTTGACAGGAATAAAGAAGCCTTGGTGTTTTTGGAGGAGATGAAGGATAGAGATCAGTCATAGGGGCTGAATAAGTCTGAGCAGGGCAGTATGGATAGAGGTTTGATCTAAGAAGAGCTCGTGGATGAAAATTTCATCACTTACAGGAACACACAGACACCAATGTCGGTAGCTTGGCACCAACGTCAGTCATCCAGATACCAACATTGGTCATGTGCAGACTAGCAGGGTCAGTAGGTCAGACAGGAGAAGTCTGACGTCGGTCATAAGGACTGATGTCGGCAAGAGGGACGCCAGCGTCAGCCAGGGAAACGATGTCGGCAGTCAGGGTCAGTGCAGGGAACTGACATCGGTCGAAAGCAGACTGGGAGATGGCCTAGATTGGTCACTGGAACGGATGTTGGGTGAATTACTAAGTCTCAAACACCCATGTGGAGGTCAGGAAAGGTATGTGAACCTCATATTCATTGTTCACCTTCTTTATATTGCTTACTGATAGTCACAAATTAGGAAGATGGAAGAAGCAATGCAGGTAGAATCTAGAAACAGTGGGAGCTTGGCATGGATGAGGAGTGTGAGTCCTTGGAGAACCAAATAGGTATTTGTTGGTAGTGTTGTCAGCTAGAAGAAAGCACTGGATAGAGGGATGGATTCCCATTTTAGAGAAGAGAGTGGATGGATACATGAGACAGAAGGCTATGGTATATGGTCTTGATTATGCTGCAGAACAATGGAGGTTTGACCATTGTATTTTATCTTTACCAGGTTGGATAATATTAGCTACATTATCCTGTTACTGTATTGTGTTACTTGTTGCAGGGTTTCATATACAGGGAGTTTTCTGAGCTAAGGGTAGAGTTGGTTTAGAAGTGTGTCATGGAGAATTTGGGAGCAGCAAAATTCTTTTGGCATAAGATACAAGGATTGCATCACAGGTTCATGTGGTGGTTGGTCTTCAAGAGTGACATTGAAGAGGGATACAGAGCCTAAGGAACAAAATAGATGGTGTATAGGTATAGGTACAAGTTGCAGCCATTTATCTCCAAGTGGGAGATTATTGTGGTGTGGAGCTAAATGCTTCAACTGTTTGCAGACACTAGAAGGAAGGATGCTGAAGAACCAGAGCCACCAGCGTCGGCAGTATGACCGACGTCGGTCAAGTGCAGTGGAGAAGGAGACCGGCAACGGCAGGAAGTCGACCGACATCGACAGCACCAGACCAGCAGGGACCGGCGTCGGTCGCCTGTGTATTTTCAGAACTACTGTTGACGAACAGTCAATTAGTTGAACCGAGTGTTTGCATGCTAAGGGGCTAATTTAAGTCGCGGGTTGTGTGTCTAATTTTAGTAGTTGGACTTCTATTTTTGTAAGCATGGGATCTTATTTATAGACCATAAGGCATGTATTGTAGTGTAATTCTAAGGCAAGTAAAGGCATTAAAGCTAGCAAGGTCAAGGAGATCTACAGGTGTAAGGTCAAGGAGATCAGCTGAAGCATTCAAGGAGGGATAGCAACTCAGGTTTTAGAGTTGTTGTGTTGAACAAGAGAGAGAGGGAAGAAGGTCTTGAGGTGTGGCAAGCCTTTGAGGTGGAGGAAGAAGTGGCATCTTCCTTATTGTATTTTCTTCTAGTAGTATTTAATACAAGAGTGTGTATTGTCTCTCAAATTCTTTGTTGTCTCAAGTTTTTAGCTACTTTATCATTCTGGTATAATTCCGTGTTTAATTGCATATAAGAAAGTAATCAATTGTGCTCTAATTGGTAGAGCTACAGATCCCCTGACAACAATAATACATTAATATATTATAGTTAGATTTATTAGTTAGTTAAATATATTGTTCATAACAATATATTCATTTTTAGTGAGTTATTAGTTAGAAATTGTTTGAGTTATATTTGGAGATTTTAGTGGAGATTTCATCTCTCCATATATAGGACATAACTTTCCTATATATATGTAATCTTTCATATGGTTTTATATATGAATCAGCAGCAGAGTAAATAATACATTGTGTTTAAATTGTTTGATCTGGTGTATGGCTCTTTTTTTCCATATGTAGATATGAATCCACAATTTCACTATTATGAAAACTGCAAAAACCTTTAAGGAGCACTATTTTGTCCTTTTTAAGAATGAGAGACCAAAACAATCATCATTCTCTTGAGATGACTTTCAAAAACCCTTTTTTGGCCTTTCTTTACCTAATTCAAGATTAGCATGATATCTTCAATGTGGAAGGACTCTAGATAGGTTAAATTCACATGTTTTGGCAATCCTTTAGACATCTTAGCCATCTGTTTAAGCCACATGTAGGTGGTGATTAGTTGTAACGAGTAATGAACATAAGGATATTAGAGAGCATTGCCATGATTATCTCCATCAAGTGTGAACCAACTCTAAATATTCAAAGTGTACTCTAAGAATTTCAAAGTACTTGAAACCATTACCAAAGTTGTTATCTAGGCATGATGCTATCATGGAGACTCCTGTAGGTTTACACCTCTTGTATATGCAAACAGTGAAAGAAGATTAGACAAAGTACATAATTTAGGCCTCATGGTTGCCTTATTTGGTCATAAAACACAATTTTATGACCTTAAACATATGGAATATGTTACATTCCCTCCTCTTAACATATAAAATCTCATTCCTTACTATCTAAGATAGCTGCAAGTATGAAAGGACCAATTTTGAGGCATCAACAAGCCTAAAAGAAGCTTTCTTAAGCATTTGAGCTTCCCAAAACAAGAATGAGAATAGATAACCTATGGAGAGGTCATTATAAACATTTTAAAACATTAAACCCATCAAAACTAAGTAAAAAAATCTGAAATAGGCTCAAAAGGAGACCCCTCATGGATGCACATGCATAAAAAGCTACATGGAGTGTTAGCAATTGTTCATAAAGGAGGAAGCACCAATATGAGACTTATTGCTATCAACATTAATTTAAATTATATTAATATCCACCCCTAATACCATTCTTCCTAACTCCACATGTACGGTCCATGCCAAGTGCTTGAAGTTGGCCCTTCTTTACTTGCCAAGAGGAAATGGAGGAATAGAATTTACAGATGGATTTTTTTGTATTATCCTTAAAATAATCATGGAAAAGAGTGTGGGGATGTGAAGAGTCACTCCAACCACGTTTTTAACTAAAGATCAGATCATCCATTCCATACAAGTGCCCAAAAGGGCTTTAAAGTAAGGAAAAATTCCATTTTCTAAACACAACTAACTCTTAGATGATATCTGACTATACCTCACATGATTCTAACCTCTTCCACATTTAAAATCACTTTGGTGACAAATTTTCCCTCTTGAAATTTTATACAAGTCAATTAATGGGCCAAAATGTGACCTAAAGGCCCCTTTTTGCAACATGAGACCTAAAAAATAGCAAATTAATGAATTGTAAAAACATTGAAACATGTTAAAGACCATGTTAGGACATATTTTACATAAAATTAACCTTTTACCAGTTTTTACTTGTTTAATTTTGGTTGAATAGGCCATTTCAAGGAAGATGAGCTTAGACAAGGACTAAGACAAGGCCAAGTGAGATAATAGACCGACATGAAACCCTATGGGACACATGGGAACCTTATTCAAAAGTTTAAAATGGTAAGGGTTGACGCCATTTAATTAGAATTCAAATTTGGTGAACAATACCTATGCAATCTCAAGGGAGCCTCCATTATCTATTCCATCTAGATGATAGTGCAATCTGGATAGAGGCAGAAGCTTCCCATTTTTGTCAATGTCTTTCTAACCTCTAGAGGAACCCTCAACATTTAACACTTAGTGATTAGCTTTTAAAGATTAGGGTATAAATCTCTATAAATTATCTTGATGTGGTGCTTAAAGTGGTGAATGTGCATCACTAAGTATGTTTAGGGCACAACTTTATCTCACATAGGAGACCATGAGTTATGCCCTGATTGGGTAGTCATGGATATGGCATCTAATAAATAGGTCATCATGTAGAATAGATCACCATTTTTTCAAGTGTCATTGAAAATAGTGACTTGATTACTACTAATAATATCCTATAATGAGGGGATCTACTGATCTTCCATAATTATTTTCAATAGTGGGATAGATATTAGATCTACATACCCAATCTATGCATTAACAAATATTCTATTCAATAGGATGAGACCAACCCTGACTCCCTTTCTAAACTAGTTAATGGTTACTTTACATTGGTCATCCATGAGGACCAATCTAGTTGTATATGTTACCCATAAAGCTAAAAAAATCTCTGGTTTGTGTGCCTCATACCAGTTATCAATGATGTTATGGTTGTAGTCTAGTTGTGGTAGGAGTAGGTCATAACATCTTTCAAAGTTGAGCCCTATAATGAAGGCAATGGGAGGTCTTTGGTTCATTTACTTTACTAATCCATCTTCACATCTTGAATTCCCAAAGATGTGATATATTAGGTTAGTTCATGGCATGACCTCCAGTTTGGTTATAGCCTTGTAGAGACTAGAAGTTAAGATTACAATGATGTCTGAAGCCAATTGAATAATGCGAGGCATGGTCTTAGTTTCATCAAGATCCCTAGCTCCTTTGACATTTTAATAGATGTTATTTTAATGCATGTCCCCTAAGTCTATGGCCTTGGGGATGAACTATGTCTCATTAAACACAACTAAAATATTATATTGATATATAAAATCATCATTTCCAAATGCAACACTCTTACCCATAGTGGAGGGTCTTGCATGTGCCATTTTTATGATATCTTGAGTAGCAACTAACATCTTCTTGTACTTCTCTACAATTTTTGAGATCCAATAATGGTGCTTAGGTGCAAACTATGAAGATCTCAAGCTTGGTTGAATTATAGACATAAGTGGTAGAGAACAAATGCTTAGAGATTCAAATGTAACTATAGATTAAAATAGCTAAGTTGAGTGGCCTTTTAAGGATTACTTTGATTAATACAAGGTTTGATGGCAGTTCTAGTTTGTGATGCATTAATGGTGAGTTAGGCAACTTTTCATATCTTTAAGATATTTATTTTGGCATTCAAATACATTAGAATTCAAATTTAACTCTGATTTGTCTTTGATTCTCCATCAATTTTAGCTTTAAATCTAAAGTTTTTTAGCTTTTGACATGTGGCACCTTTTGATTACTCTTAGGGGCTCTCAAAATGTAGCTTAGTGTGATGAATTTTCTATAATGTGCCATGTGGAATCTTTTTATTTGTGGTGAGCTCTTGGGTATGGCCCTCTAATTTTGTTTGGTTGTGGGAGTACCACGCATCATTCTCATAGGCAATCAAAGTTAGCATAACGGTTATTTTCAAATAAAAAGGTGACATGGTTATATCAAATCCCTTAAAAGGACCATTGTAATCAACATGGATGGTATTCTAAGGCCCTTCAAGTATCTCCTAAAATATACCTTGAAATAAAATTCCAATCATGTGCATGTTCAAGGTATCTCCTAGGGGATACCTCGAAATAAAATTTTGATCATGTGCATCAGGGTTATTGCCAAATAAAAAGGTGCCATAGTTATATTAAATCCCTTACAAGGACCTTTTTAATCAACATGGAAGCTATTCCAAGACCCTTTGATATATATCTTAGGATATACCTTGAAATAAAATTCCAATCATGTGCATGCTCAAGGTATCTTCTAGGAGATACCTCGAAATAAAATTCCAATTATGTGCATGTTTAATGTATTTCTTAAGAGATACCTCTAAGTACAAATTAAAATCATGTGTATGTTCAAGTTATCTCTTATAAATTACCTATAAATAAAATTCCAATTGTGTGCATGTTCAAGGTATCTATGAGGATACCCTTTAAAGGTACTAAAAGGACCTTCAATGTAATCCCCTAGGAGATACTTTGAAATAAAATTCCAATCATGTACATGTTCAAGGTATCTACTAGGAGAACCCTTGAAGGCTACCTTGAATGTATCTCTTAAGAGATAACTTTCAAACATGCATAAAGGTATCCTTGAATGTATTACAAGGACCTCCAAGGTATCTCTATCTAATAGGAGAACCCTTGAAGGTATTACACGAGCCTTCAAGGTATCTTCTAAAAGACACCTTGAAGGGAATTGTAGTACCTTCAAGGCCACCTTGAAGGTATCTCTTAAAGATAAGTTGGCATTAGGGTTCTTTCTAAATAAAAAGGTGCCATAGTAATATCAAATCCCTTGCAAGGACCTTTAAAATCAACATGGAAGGTATTCTAAGGCCCTTTGAGGTATCTCCTAGGATATACCTTGAAATAAAATTTCCAATTATGTGCATTAATAAATTTAGTCCATAAAATGTATAATACCATGCTTTGTTCTTTAAACTATAAAGGTTAAGGAGCAATCTGATTAGAACTTTGCTCAGATAAATATAAGAAAGGTTTAACAAACAAGGCCAACATTTAAAAGTGAGTCCCCATTCTTGAAGAAGAAAAGGGGGATGTTAAGTACAGTAGTATCTACTAGGAGAACTCTTGAAGATACTACAAGAACCTTCCAGGTATCTCCTAAAAGATACCTTGAAAGTCATTATAGTACCTTCAAGGATACCTTTAAGATGATTCCTAAGAGATACTTTTCAAACATGCATAAAGGTATCCTTGAAGGTATTACAAGGCCCTCTAAGGTATCTCTATCTACTAGGAGAATCCTTAAAGGTACTACAATACCCTTCAAGGTATCTCCTAGAATATACCTTAAGGGCATTATAGTACCTTCAAGGCTACTTTGAAGTTATCTCCTTAAGAGATACCTTTCATACATGCATAAAGGTATCCTTTAGGGTACTACAAGGCCCTCTAAGATATATATATCTACCTTAAAGGTATCTCCTAAGAGACACATTTCATACATGCATAAAGGTATCCTTTAGGGTACTACAAGGCCCTCTAAGATATATATATCTACCTTAAAGGTATCTCCTAAGAGACACATTTCAAACATGCATAAAGGTATCCTTGAAGTTATTACAAGGCCCTCCAAGATATATCTATCTACTAAGACAACCCTTAAAGGTAATAAAAGACCCTTCAAGGTATCTCCTTGAATATACCTTCAAGGGCATTTTAGTAACTTCATGGCTATTGTGAAGGTATCACATAAAGGTACCATTGATGTTATTATAATTCCCTCTTAGGTATGAAAGAAAATTCCAATCATGTGCATTTTCAAGGTATCTACTAGTATACCCATTAAAGGTACTACAAGATCTTTCAAGGTATATCTTAGAAAATACCTCGGTATGCTAATGGATGTTTGAAAGTATCTCCTATGAAATATATTTACCTTTCAAACATGCATTAGGGTAAACTCAAAGGTATTACAAATCCCTTAAAGTTATCTTTTCTTTGATATCTTGAAATAAAATTCCAATCATGTGCATGTTTAAGGAATGCTAGCATATTTTCCTAGAAATTCTCTAGAACATGAAAATTACAAGGATAGCTTGCATAGAACAAGCTAAAACAAAATAAACACTATGCACTAGGCATACACAAAAGAATCTTATGAAAACCATAATAGAGCTAGTCTATTAATCTCTATCACACATCAAAACAATATTACATTACATCTGAGAACTATATATAGTTTTTTACATAGCTCTATCTCTTCACGTTATAGCTTTATAGCATATTAAAAGAAAAGATTCATGGCATTCTTATATATATCACTTTTCTAACAAGGATGAAGACATCTAAATAATCATATAGATGACAAAATGATACCCTTTGTACATGTGTCCATAAATTATATAATTGATATTTTATGAGGGCCTACTCTACATCTAGTACTTTCCTAGACTTAAACTATTATTTCATTCGAAGGCAAAATCTAAAAATCTGATCTTGACTAAAGATAGAAAGTATTATCCTTTCACAAATGTGGTAGTAATCACTCTATGTTTTGTTTATTGGCTTAAACCCTTAGTGCCCTACTTAAGTACCCTTTTAGGTTTTCAACTAAGTAGCATACTTGCCTACCACCCTTTATATTTTTCCATAGACTAGCTAAACCAGGTGGCCATCTAGGTTAAGGGTATTTAACCAACCTAGCCTTGCTTCAAATACTTATGACTATGTTACAAAGATTTTTTTTTCTTGAATTGTAAAAATTTAACTGTGCATTTACCTACTATGGAGGTGGTACCAAAGTTTGGATAGGCAACTATGTAGGTTGCAGCTGGCTAGACTATGTCTTTTTATCTAGCTTTCTCTTCTACAAAATTTATTGGAGATCCTATGATGGAATGAACTTAGGTTCATCTATGATATGCATAATAGTTATTTCAACCTGATATAGTTCATGCTTGAACATTTTATAATTATCAAGTACTTCCCACACCATGATAAGCAAAATGCATAGTGAAATCTAAATGACCATCAAATTGTGCACATCTTCTTCTTTTGAGATGATAAGAAAGTCTCTGACATTTGACAACTTAAGTTGGATATCTAACACAATATCATCAAACTTATCTATAGTCCTTTGGGATTGAATAGCCATAAATGTGTTACACATTATCTCATTTTTTTGGACCTAGAGCTTCTTCATCACTGTATCCCTAACATCTAAAAACTATTGAAATGTGTCATTTATTTTTTATTTGATAGACTTTTGATCATTCATTACATCTTTAGCTTTATCCACCATTGCAAACTCTAGTTTAGCATAAGCCAAGGATTTATCAATGTGTTGCCTCTAATCAATCATTCCTACCTAATATACATAGTTTAAAATGCAAAAATATCTAAGACTTGTACATATTCTTATAATATTTCATAAATTCCTTCTATTTCAAAATGAATAGACTACCCTTGGGTGCATAACTTATATGCATTCACCCAATCCTTTGTTTGCTGAGTTAGCAATGTAGTGAGTTGTTTGTCCTTAGACATTACTTGATCACCAAGGGTTTGTGAAACTAGAGTAGGATAAGTGGCATTAGTGATGAGCTACCTAGCCTTAGCAATTTGATTTTATACTTCCACTTTATCCTCACAAAGCTGAAAATAATCTGTTTCAAGTCTAAAGCCTTTTCCACAATGGACTTTTATAATTCATATGATCCTTCAATTTTCTTAGACAATGATAGCTTCAAAACATCCAAAGACATCTCCATGGAAGTGGAAGTAAGCACAATGGATGTCATTCAGATTGTGGTAGGAGATTGTGTAAACTAAGCCAAAAAAGCAAGAAAGTGTTGCAATGAGATGATGTGATAAGGACATCCCATAACCATTGGGTAGATGGGAGAGACTTTGATATTTAAGTCTCCTCTAGTGTACCTAATTGGGTTGCATCTTTGTGAGATGCTTTGTGTTCTACTTCTACCTTTTCCTTAGCCTCCTTTATTTCATAGTTTATGCCTCTATGTGTTTTGCTTCTACCTTTTCTTTAGCTTGAGACTTGGATATGGTCTCAAATTGAATTTGAGCTTCCCCCTTAATCTTGTATCTGACCACAATTTTGGCCTTGGCATCTACCTTAGCCTTAGCTTTGGCCTCAACCTTAACTTTAGATTTGGCAACAACCTTAGCTTTTTTCCTTGGTAGCTTGTGCCTCTTCTTTGCATTTGTATTCCTCCTCTTTTTTACACTATTATTTATCATATTTATCTACTTCTTATTCTATTTGATTTTGTCTCTATGAAACTTGTGCCTCTTCATACTTGCATACTACCTCTTTGTGATCCCTTCTCTTCCTTTTATCTTCTGCTTCCTTGACTTTCTTTCTTTTAGCTTGAATTTCTTTAGCCTTATTTTTCTTGACCTCAAGTTCTTTAGACTTCTTTTTATTGTTCTTCCTCCTCACAATGTTGTTTGTCTTGTTCTTATAATGAATGTTAGGCTTCTTACATAGCTACTTGTTTTGTGGCATGTTTCTTCTTTTTGTTCTTCTTTAATTTTCTAATTTTCCTCTTTTCATTCTTCATAGCCTCCTCTTCATGATCTAGGGTATCCTAATAGTATCCATTTCTTCTAATGGATCCAATGTAGTGGTATCTAGATATCCCTCCATTATATATACATCATATATTTCCATATCAGAATATAAGTGCTTTAAAGATTCATATTTGATAACCACACCTCTACACATGAAGATCTTTTTCAACTTTGATAGAGGGACAAGTGTATCCTTATATCCATTGTGCCCCTAAACTTCACCTAATGGGCACTACATTTTATGGATGGCTCTTTAAAAGATACCATACATTATTATATGGTGGTTAAAGGCCTTGTTTAATTATAAGTATGTTATTTATGAATTAGTGGCCATATCGAGATTCCTTCCTCTGATAGATCTATAATTTATGCAAACAATGAACAAAATTTTGGATCTTTTTAGAAAATTTCTACCACAATTTCATACTCATCTTCTTATTAACCTATAGTAGCCACAATAATAGAGGGAGGGGGTTGTATAATATTGACCAAATGGTCACTGATTACCTTATTCTGCACTTAGCAAGTCCATACTTCTTTCCAAAAAAAGAACTCCTCCTCCTTATCATCAAAATTTTGGTTGATGTTTTTGATCATACATTGAAGGAATTCCTATCCATCAACCCCCAACATTATGAGATCCTACTCATAAGTTATCCTTGGTACATGTGGATTGTCCAACCAAGACTTGATTTTCCTTGATCTTTTTCGAGCTACTGGTGGTGAGGCTCTTTGTGAAAATCTCTTTCATTTTCCTTTTCTATTGTTGTGAGAGAGTTGTAGACTACTATGGTGTGGCCTATGGTTACATAGATAGATGTGGTTATTCTTGTTCTTACCCAAATTATTGTGCACCTAAAGGGATGGTTTGAATAGGCTATATTGATGTCTTGACTAGGGCTCTCTAGCTCCATACTTTGACTTTTGATTCAAACATTATGATGAAAAAGGGCATTGGAGTCACAGTTAACATGGCCAACTCATGCACCCTAATTTTAATGCCATTGTACGACTTGGTTATTGATACATGTTACGCTAAATATTACATGACATCTTATAGGATTTGAGGGTATGACCTAATCAAAGATAGAGCCTCAAGCCACCATGTGTTAAACTACCCTAGTTTCTCATAATATTACCTTGTATTAGTCCAAGTGATGCCTAAAAGTGAAGTAGCAAGACAAAAGTCTATAGTAACATTAACTTGGCCTAGTAGGGACTTCCATTAGGTGAAGCATAACAACAAAACTAGAAATTGATATTGGAAATATTTTGAGCTACCTAAAATTACCTTGTATATATTCATGATAATATTAGATGTGATAAACTAAGGCCAATTAAAGTTATCATTTAGGTGTATCATATGGTACATAGTGTCAATTACTCATTTGTTGCTTACTTAGCCTGGTTCATTATCTACCAAAACCTCTTTGTAATACACTCTACTAGAATGCACATTACAATGTCCTTAATGGAGTCAATTATGGTTACTTTGCCTTCCCTAGTGTGAAACATCTTCCAAACAAATGAATGAATTAATGGTGTAGTGGATTTGTATGGTAGTAAGTATTTTCCATGATTTAGGAGGCATGTGGCTCTTACTATGGTCTATGCATTGATTTAAATGGTGATAACTCTAGACAAATGAATGATCCCTCGGTTGTATCTGATAAAAAAGGTATGCATGACCTAATCTAGTTACCCAAATGTAGGCAACTTGATTATCTTCTCTACATCAAAAACCTGAAGTGGATGTTGAAGTGCAAGATCTCTTGCTTGTGCACCTAGTTGTGTTGATGAGGTAAAGAGAGTAACTTCAACAATTTCCAAAAATTTGAAGGGATTTGGGTCATTGAATTTGGTTTGTTGAAGACCTATCCCAATCCCATTTCCACCTTCTATGCATCTGTGAGTGGGATCAATAACTTGATATTATCCATGACAAAACCTATAATCTACATTATTTGATTGATTTATTCTACCAAAATTGGGGTCTCAATTTTTTTCTATAGGAGTATATCAAGAGTAGATAGTATAATACTCTTGTTTGTCAAAGTCTGTAATGTTTTGGCATTGATCATCCCCTTCATTTTAGGGCTTTCAACATCTAATTTGATCTTGCCAACCTCTTTAAACGTATTGAATACCTACATATGAGTGTTCTTCCTCATACTTAATATTTTGGCTTTGATAGTGACCTTTTTTGTCTCCCAAATATTTACATTAACCCATAACATGTGTTTGATGTGACCCTATATCAATTTGTGTAGCCACTTTGTTTAATGAATCCACCTATTGTGTCCAAAATCGATCTACCTTGAACAAGATGTAATATTTCTAAATGCCATGTCATTAATGGTATTACACAATAGTTAGTGGTCCTTATACCATACCTATCTTATCACTACCATTTTCCTAGAGTTAATTTGAGCTCAATGTAATTTTTTACCGAATTATTCCTTAATCTCCTTCTTTGGCAGAGTACAAACAATGATATTATACATTTTAGACTAACTTATTAAATGCATTTAATAAGTTATACTATGTAGGTTTTGGGACTTATTTTTATTTAGAAGTATTTTGTTTGGACATAAAGTTTAGAGTTTTGTTCATCAGGGATTGTGTTTGGGACTTATTTATTGGACATTTTGTTTAAAAGCTCTTTTCTGAAAACTTTAAGATTCAGGGTTTTTGCTTGAAACTTCTTTTCAAAAACTTTGAGATTCAAGGATTTTGATTAGCACTTGTTTGTCAAACATTTTGTCAGAACATTGTTATAAAGGATTTGTATTTTTTTGAGATTTTGATATCAAAACTTTAAATTCAGAGGATCTGTTCAGACATTTTGTTTGAATGTTGTTCTTAAGGATTTATTTTTAGACACTTTATATCCTTCAATGTTGTGATGTGAGATAAAATGCAATAAGGCTTAAGCCTAAAACCTTTTATACATCCTTTCAATATGGTTCCCTAAAAATATTTTAGCACAATGGTACCCTTTATGAGACTTCTTGAATAATGTATTGTCTTTGCCATCCAGTGCACATATTCTCTAGAAATGCTTTGAACCTTGTATTGTATAATAACATGGCCTCTTTTGGATTAAAATCCTTAGAAAATAAGTTACGATCATGAAATTCCTTTTGAATCAATGTTTGAGAAAGTCTTAAAATAATCAATTCACAATTGATGAATACAAAATGCATTTCCACTTCAGAAGGTGTTTTGTTTATTATTTTTTAATATCTCTGCACATTCACTCAGATAGCCATAAGTCAACTATCCCTCTCATGCCAAATTTATATCAAATCAATTGAAATAACCTTTGAAATCAACATTGAGGGTATTACAAGGCCCTTCATGGTATCTCCTAGGAGATACCTTGAAAGAAAATTCTAATCATGTGCATGTTCAAGGTATCCACTAGGAGAACCTATTAACTAAATTTTTTGCACCCTATTTTAAAATTTTCAAACCTCAAAAATTATGTCATCTTGCTAAAATACCTGGTAGGGTGCCCATGACTCAAAATATTCTGGTCTTATTATAACTATTCATTTTCTATGATTAGATTAAATATGGCTACTGGAGTGTTTGTCATTTTCATTAATTTTTCATTCTATAATAAATTATTTTAGGTGATTTTTATTGTCCTCTTCAACAACAAGACCACAATCATAGTTGTCTCTATTTGGCATGTTGAATAATAGGGAAAATTATGGTGGTAGCTTATTATTCGATTTTCTATCTTGAGATTGACAAATATTTCATAATCTCTTTGGTATTCAGAATTGAGAGTCTGTCACACTTTTTATGTGCACAAGGCAATGGTACCATTTTAAATTTGGTATGGTAGGATTATACCAAATTCATTTTAGATAATCTATAGATTCAGTTCTATTTTCCAATAAGATAATAAAGCAAAGTCTTAATGATCAAAGACATCAAAATTTGTAGGTCCTAGTTTTTAATATAAGTTTCAAAATAATGTATAACTTATATTGATAACTTCCAAAGGAGTGATAATAGATTACATTTCTTACCATGATGCATTTGGTGTAGAAAGATTATTATAGTTTTACTTCACATAATCTATAATTTCAATCTTGGTGACCAACGAATAATAAAATAAGGTATTAAAAAGAAATGTTTCAATAATGGAAAGCATCAATCATACAATTTATGCATAATATAAGTTTTTGAAAAAATATTCTAGCATATATGGATATCTTCCAATTCATGGTATTGATTGGATTTATGGAGTATTTTGATTACAAGACAAAAACATTAATTTAAAACTTATATCCTAGTGTCAACCCATTCTCAAGGGGCATATACATCAAATGTAAGTGAAAATAAACAAAGTTTCCATTTTTCATTTTGATATTTTGGTCAAGATGACATATGGCACATTTGTGCCAAAGTGAATAATATAAAAAGAGGGGTATTCATATTTCAATAGAGGACAACAACATTTAAAAGTATTTATTATGCTATGGGAGGTTGGAAAATTTAGTAATTATCCTCTATTTAGGACATTTAAAGTTGAGCAACAAATTAAACAAGTCATGATTTGCATCTTAGCTAAATTGGAGATCTGCTAAACTTGGATGAGCTATTTGGATGACATATGAGTACATTTTTTTTGGTAGCCTGCATTAAAATTTTGTACTATCTCCTTTAGAAGATTAAATAAGAAATAATTTTCCTTAATGGTTTTTAGTTTTTCAAAATGCAGATGATAATGAAAGCTTAGAAACATGCTTTCATGAGTTTTTAAATCAATTTGTTGAGGCAGTTTTACGGTGTGGACATAATGAAATTATGTGAGATTTTCTTTTGGAGTGCAATTTTTGTAGAAGGTGAGTTTTTTTTAATAGAAAATGCACTCAAATGGTTTGATTTTTTCTTTGTGTTTTCAAAATTTTGACATGTAAAGAGATATATTTGGGGTTTTGTTGGGTTCAACTCCATTATTTATTTTACCCATCTTTGAGTTCATTTTCAAGATAATGTTGAGATTTTTAATCTATGAGAGTGGATTTTTTGGGTTTTGCAAAATTTAGATTTAGGTATTTATCAAATTGATTTCAGGGCAGTATTTCATGATGTTGTAATTGAATAAATCCTAGTTTTGTAAGTTACATGTTGAAATAAATTTCTTAAGTGTTGGTTTCAATTCAGGGTGGGTATTTTGCTCAGAATGTTTGTGTATTTATAAACTTGGGGTTTTCATAAAGATTTTATGGCAAAATTCCAAGGTCTTTTGAGATAAAAATATATGCACTGGTGAGATAATTTTTTTAAACAAATTTTCATTCAGGTTTTGCAATCAAAATTGGTGGATTTGATGGCATGAAGATATATCATTTGCCCTTGAAATTGTTTTCTATGTGATGGATTATTCTTACCCAATATAAAATTTCATGCATGATTAGAATCATCCTAGTGTTGACAGGGTGGAGTTATTTGCAGTTGAGAAATGATATTTGTTTCTTTGATTTGTATATAATTACAAATGTCTACTATGATTTTGACTTCATTATTAATTGATTATTTTCTAAATCATTTTCATGACATAAAATCAGAGCGAAAAAATTCAATACAATTGATCATGGTATGATTTTAAGGTAAAAAAATAATGTTTTTTTATCTGAAGAACATTTTTAGTATTATTTAATTTTTTGAGACCCCATTTGATGTATCTGGTTGATTGATATAGATTGTCATAATTTAGTGAAGCTAGGCATATGTAGATGACACATGAGAAAACTTTTATGAAATTTCTTGTTTTGATTGATTTGTTTGATAGTACCTTATTATTTAAGCATGTGAATTTAGATTTATTTAGCTTTAATGATATTTGGCACAATATGTAACCTAATGTATCTTTCATTCAAGTCTAACAGTTTCAGTTTTTGATTAATTAATGAAATCTCAAATGGTCTAGTTGTATTTATTTTAATCATAACATTATGGATTGATATTTTAAGACTAATTTCCTAGAGACATTTCATTATGGGGCCCCCACTTGAGTGTTTTTTTTGTCTTTTTAAGAAAATATAATTGTTTAAATAGGTTATTATTAAGTTTGTTATGAGCTTAAAGTTTGCCTAAATATTATAACTTTATTTTATAAAGTTAATTTAACTTTAAATCATAAAGTTCCTTTTTAAAATTTTAAATTATAAGTTAGTTGTTGAACCAACTAACTACATGTGAAAGGTTATTAAATTAAAAGCAATCTCATTTTCAAAGGGAGGAAATCTTATAGGTAAATGTGATAACTCTCACTTTCATTTGTGCTTCTTTTACAAGAAGTTTATGAGATGATCATTGTCTGCAAAAGATTGACACTCAATCCAATGATATAGCCCTATCTCCTTTATTCTAGGTATATCCATGTTTAATTTCAATTATTTTATGATTATTTAGTTAATATTTGGGAAATTTAATGCTTTGATGAATACATATTTGCATTTTTATATGATGGAACCTTGCTATCACTTGAATATTGATGAACACATCATGCCTAGCATGATATAAGTTTGATGTTTACACATGCTGCAATGTCTCTTTTAAAAACTTGTAATCCATATATTTTATTTATTAATGAAATTGTTCCTTATTTGAGGTTTCTCAATCATCTTTTATTATCTGTATTGGCTTAATGTCTCCTCTATGTATTATATCTTTTAGTTTAATGTTTTTTTCTTTATTTATTTTCTAATGTTTTCTTGGTTCTTTTCTTTAGTTAGTTGTTCTCCTTTGTTTGTTTTCTTTTGTCTCTTATCGCTATGTTATTTCTCTCTTTGTTTGTAATAGCTTGATTTCATTTGTAGAAACATTTATGATATTTAAAATTGAAACATCATTTTCAGACTTAAAGTATACATATGTTTCTAAATATTCACTTATTTTGATTCACACTTTACTACTCGTTTCTTATCATAGATCTTTCTTTATGTTTTAGGTTTATCTTTGAGGTTATTTAGAAAATATTAAAGTTAAAATACATGACATTGCTTGAAAGACATACTTATTGAATCAGGTTTCTATTTTTCAAGAGATTATCTAATTAATATATTTTCTTGTTTAAACTAATTCATAATTTGGTGGATTTTTGATTTTTTATATTAAATATGTTACATTTAATGACTTAGTAGCAAGATTCAATTTATCTTTTATATCATCAAATCTAGGCACATCTTTAGTATTTATGAGTTATGATTTAAAGATTTTAAAATACAAGTTTATTCATGACTTTGTTATCCAAGACCACATTCTTTGTGAAAACACTTCATCCATCTATTACTCATTCAAACTAAAACAATTCCTCTTAAGAAAGATATTATTTTACCAAAACTTGGTCAAGTGTGTAACCAATGTGACTTGACTTTTAAAAATCCATTATGTGCCTTGCACTTATTTTTTAGTCATAAGACTCCCATGATTAGACTATTATGATTTGAATTTGACCTTTGTGATAGGACAAAGGGTTGATTTATTGATAGAATAATTTTAATGTCAATAAATTTGGTGACTTCGTTGGGGACACATTTAATTCTTTCTTGAATCATTTCACTTTTAGTTTTATAACAATAGTTGGTTTCTAGTTTATACTAATGTCTCCTTCAATATCTACTAGATATTTAGGTCTTGATTGTTATTTGAATGAACTTATTCATGCAGTGTCTTTGATCAGCTTTGATTTTGATGGCTTTTTCCAAGAATGGCATCTTCTCACTGACAGTTAAAAATAACATAGATCCTGATCTAGAAGCCTGGCTCAATTTAGTTTGGTATGAAGGTGATCCCCTTGAAATATTTTCTCAATGTTATTTTTATGAATATATTGAAATCCGTTCATCTAGTCCTAGAATAAATCTTGCTCTTATTTTATTTATGAAATTGTTACCTAAAATTTATAAACCTACTACTCTCCAATAGGAAACTAGGATGTTAGACTTTTTAGAATCACATAAATATAATTTAAATCCTCATTCAACAAATGAGAATGTCTCTCATCCTCTTGAACCAAATGATCTCACTCAGGAATGTGTTATCATTGATTGGTTGGTCAAAAATCAAGTTGACTCGAATCTAGTAACTTGGTATACATTATCCTACCATAAAGATGAAGCCATTGGTGAGTATCTATTACACTTATTGTCTAAGTACTAGGATATTTCACCTTCTTTAAAACCTAGCAAAGATTTTTTTTTTTAATAATATTTGGATGAATAAACTACCTAATAATCATAAAATGAGAATGTCTCTCATCCTCTTGAACCAAATAATTTCACTCAAGAATGTGTTATCATTGATTGGTTGGTCAAAAATCAAGTTGACTCAAATCTAGTAACTTGGTATACATTATCCTTCCATAAAGATGAAGCCATTGGTGAATATATATTATGCTTCTTGTCTAAGTACTAGGATATTTCACCTTCTTTAAAACCTAGAAAAGACTTTTTTTTAATAATCTTTGGATGAATCAACTATCTAATAATCACAAAAGGATTGCTAAATAGATTGGACTCATAGAATTTTAGATGGTCTTATAATTTGCCCATATTCAAAATCAAAGTAAACAAAAATTAGCAAATTTGTTCTTTGAATCATGATCTATTCAAATTCAAAAAGTTTTTTGAGTTAATGGTTGAATTTGAAAACAAATTTTCTGTTGTGTTTTCTATTTTCTTAGTTTATAACATGATTATCAGTTCTCATGATGAATATTTTATTCACCTACAATCAAATCAAGAATCAATTTTTTTTCCTAATCATGACATTGTTTTAGTTGAGTCTATTATTACTCCTTTCAATCATTTTCAAAATAAAAATGATAGTTCTAAATTTTATTTATCAATACATGAGAAGTTTTTGACATCCCTTCTAAGTCTTGATACTCCTCAATGCACAAAATCAAATTTGTTTGATAATAATCCTTTGAAAACTTCATTATTTGATTCCTACATAAATGGTTCTTCTCTTTTTGATGATTCAATAGTGCAACATATAGGAAATTTTATAGTTTTTGAAATACATCTTTATGATTTCAATAAGGATGAAAAAATCCAAGGCTATGAATTTCCTAATCTTCTAGATGTTTCTAAAATTAATATACTTGATTCCATGAAACTCAATCATTTTCAGACTTTTACTTTTTTAGACATTCAGATGGATGATAACATCATGAATATTGAATTTGAAAATTTTTAGTTTTCTCTACTTGAATCTAAATTTGATAAATATATAGTAAAGTTTGAACAAAAATTTTATCTTAAAAACATGTCTAAATCAGAAATAATAGCCTACAAACAAGATCTGAACATTCATAATCTTGCACTTGAATCTTTTTTGTTTGAAATTTTAGATATAACTTATAATCATATTTGTGATATCGATGACTCTTTTGTATGTCAAAACTCTAAAAAAATGATTGAAAATGATAACCAAGGTGATGTAAGTGTAGTAAATGAATGCTTCACTGAAACATTTGAGTTTGACAATGAAATGATTATTAATGAATTTTTTAATACATTGAATCAAGATGAAAGTGTATTTTTGACTTCAAAGGAAAGATTTGATTTTCTTGATAGCATAGAATCTAAAGTCTCATTTGAGTATGCAAGTTTCAAATCTGATTCTGATATTAAAAGTTTCAATTATCATCCTTTTGATAACAATCTATATTTTTTTCCAAAACCTATTGATCACATACATTCTGATTTTCTTTTTCAAAAGTCAAGAGAAAGGCAGCAAGTGAGAGATTCTTTTGTTTTTTTTAGTTTGTTTCAACATGTTTTTATTACTCTATTGTCTAGTTATTTATTTTTTTACAGGTGTTTTACTTTATGTAATGTTATCCAAAATCCTATGGAACATGATAAAGCGTCTTGGATTTTTTTTTTTTTTTTTTGTGATTTGTCATATATTTTGTGTTCCACAGTTTTTACATCATATTTTTGTTATCCTTTGGGATGTTTTACATTGGAATATTTTTGATAATGGCTAACTCCCTTTTTTCTGATAGCTATACATAATTCCTTTTTTGTAGAATAGTTTTCTTTTTGTTCATTTTATATTTTTAGTTGCTTTGTGTTTTTTTCATTTTGGTGATTGCAATTATTGGACTCTACTCACCTTCTAAAGGCTTCATCAATTTCAAGTTAATCATAGATTATTACATATACGAATGTAATTTTCCTTCTTCAAAGGGTTATTTTCTTGATTTAACTGATAAATCATTTGATAAATGAATTAAATTAGATAACTAGTTAGGTGAAAGGTGCCTACTTTCAGATTCTATGATTTAGACTAGTGTAACATGATTTATCCAACTCTCATTTCCCTATTTAATAATTCCTTTTATTCATACTATGTTAAGTTAGACAATCCATTCCTTTTATTAAATACACATTTTAAGGATTTCATGCATAATGATTTTGGAAATAACTTACCTAGGTTACACTCCCAAACTATTCATTTTTACTATTCTTATGTTACAACCCAGTCTTGCAAGCAAAACTAGCCAACAAGTTTGCCAGTGTTAACTAAAATTTTGCACTTGTTTTAAAAAAATTTAACCTAAAAAATTATGTCATCTTGATAAAATACCTGGTGGGGGGCTAATGGCTCAAAATATTTTGGTCTCATTATAGCTTTTCATTTTGTGTGATTAGATTAAATATGGTTATTGAAGTGTTTATTGTTTTCATTACTTTTTCATTCTACAATAAGTTGTTTCAAGCAATTCTTGTTATCTGCTTCAACAATAGGACTGCTATCATCATTGTCTCTATTTTTCATGTTGAATAATATGGAAAATTAGGTTAGTATCTTATTGTTAAATTTTCCATCGTGATCTTAGCAAATATTTTGTACTCTCCTTGGTATTCAAAATCGATCATCTATAACATATTTTTTTTGCACAAGGCAATGGTACTATTTTACATTTTGTATGGTAGGATTATATCAACTTCATTTTAGATAATCTATTGATTCAGTTCTATTTTCCAATAAGATAATAAATTGAAGTCTTAATGATCGAAGGCATCAAAATTTATAGGTCCTGGTTTTTAATATAAATTTGAAAATAATATATAACTTATATTAATAACCTCCAAAGCAGCGATAACAATTTACATTTATTACCATGATGCATTTGGTGTAGAAAGATTATTATAGTTTTACTTCACATACTCTAAAGATTCAATCTTGGTGACAAACAAATAATAAATTAAGGTCTTAAAAAGAAATGCTTCAATAATGGAAAACATTGAGCATACAAGTTATGCATAATATAAGTTTTTGAAATAGTATTCTAGCATATATGGATATCTTCGAATTCATGGTATTAATTTGATTTATGGGGTCTTTTTATTAAAAGACAAAAACATTAATTTCAAACTCATATCCTAGCATCAACCCATTCTAAAGGGGTGTAGACATCAAATGTAAGTGAAAATAAATAAAGTTTCCCTTTTTTATTTTGATATTTTGGTCAAGATGACATATGGCACATTTGTGCCAAAGTGAATAACATAGAAAAAGGGGTATTCACATTTCAATAGATGAAACCATCATTTAAGAATATGTATTACACTATGGGAGGTTCACAAATTTAGTAGTTATCCACTATTTGGGCCTGTTAAAGTTGATCAATAAATTAAACAAGTCATGATTTGCATCTTAGTTAAATTGGAGATCTGCTAAACTTGGATGAGCTATTTGGATGACATATGAGTACATTTGTTTTTGGTAGCTTGCATTAAATTTTGGTACTCTCTCCTTCGAAAGATTAAAAAAGAACTAAATTTCACTTCATGGTTTTTAGTTTTTCAAAATTTAGATGATAATGAAAGTTGAGAAACACACTTTCATGAGTTTTCTAACAAATTTGTTGAGATAACTTTGTGGTGTGGACATGATGAAATTGTGTGGGATTTTATTTTGGAGAATAATTTTTGTGAAATGTGAATTTTCTTTAACAAAAAATGCACTCAAATGGTTTGATTTTTTTTTGTGTTTTCATAATTTCATTAGGTAAAGAGATATATTTGGGGTTTGATTGGGTCCAACTCCATTTGTTTTTTTCCCCTTCTTTGAGTTCATTTTTGAGATAATGTTGAGATTTCCAAGCTATGATAGTGGCTTTTTTTGGGTTTTGCCAAATTTTGATTTGGGTATTTATCAAATTGATTTCTAGGTAGTATTTCATGATGTTGTGGTTGAATAAATCTCAGTTTTGCAAGTTGCATGTTGAAATAAATTTCTTACCTGCTAGTTTCAGCTCATGGTGGGTATTTTTCTTAGAATGTTTGTGTGTATATAAACTTGGGGTTTTCATAAAGACTTTATGGCATAATTCCATGGTTTTCTAAGATAAAAATATATGCATTGGTGGGATAATTTTTTCAAATAAATTTCCATTTTGGTATTGCAATTAGAAGTGGTAGATTTGATGGCATGAAGATATATCATTTGCCTTTGAATTTTTTTCTCTATGACAGAATATTCTTACCCAATAGAAAATTTCATGCATGATTGGAATCATCCTAGTGTTGACAAGGTAGAGTTGTTTGTAGTTGACAAATGATATTTGTTTCTTTGATTTATTTAAAATTACATATATCTACTACAGTTTTGACTTCTTTATTAACTGATTATTTATTGAATCAATTTCATGACATAAAATTAGAGCAAAAAAATTCAATACGATTGATCATGGGATGATTATAAGGTCATAGAATAATGTTTTGATGTCTGAAGAATGTTTTTAGTAGCATTTAATTTTGTGAGATGCCATTTGATGTGTCTAGTTGCTTGATATCTATTTTCAATTTTCATTAACGTTGGGCATACATAGATGACACATGAGTATTTTTTTTGAAATTTCTTGTTTTGATCAATTTGTTTGACAATACTTTCTATTTAAGCATACATATTTAGATTTCTTCAGCTTTGATGATATTTGACACAATATGTAATCTAATGTATCTTTGATTCAAGTCTAGCAGTTTTAGTTTTCGATTAAGTAATGAAATCTTAAATGGTCTAGTTGTATTTATTTTAATAATAACATTATGGATTGATATTTTAAGATTAGTTTGCTAGAGTCATTTCATTGTGGGGCTCCCACCTGAGTGTTTGTTTAGCCTTTAAAAAAAATTATTTAAAGAGATTATTATTAAGTTTGTTATAAGCATAAAGTTTGCCTAAAAATTATAACATTAAAGTTCCTTTTTAAAATTTTAAATTATAAGTTAGTTATTGAACCAACGAACTACTTGGAAAAGGTTATTAAAGGCAAAAAAAACATATTTTGAAAGGGAAGAATTATTATAGGTAAATGCGATAACTCTCACTTTTATTTATGCTTCTTTTCTGAGAACAAGTCTCTAAGATGATCATTATTTGTAGAAGATCGACACTTACTCAATCTGATGACATAGCCCTATCTCATTTATTATAGGTATATCTAAGTTTACTTTCAATTAGTTTCTGATTATTTAGTTAATATTTGGGAAATTTAATGCTTTGATGAATACGAATTTGCATTCATATACGTTGAAACCTTGCTATCACCTAAATACTGATGAACACATCATGCCTAGCATGACAAAAGTTTGATGTTTACACATGATACAATGTCTATTTTCCAAACTTGTAATCCATATATTTTATTTATTAATGAAATCATTCTTTGTTTGGGGTTTCTAAATCATCTTTTATTATCTGATTTGGCTTAACGCCTCATCTATGTATTATATAGTTTAGTTTAATCTTTCTTTATTTATTTTTTACTATTTTGTTGGCTCTTTTCTTTAGTTAGTTGTTCTCCTTTATTTGTTTTCTTTTGTCTCTTCTCATTGTCTTCTCTCTCTCTTTGTTTTTAGCAACCCACTTTCATTTGGAGGAAAAATTATGATATTAAAAATTGAAACATCATTTTTAGACTTCAAGTAGAAATATGATTCTAAATAAAGGGTAATTTTGAATCACACTTTACTGCTCATTTTTTATAAAATATTTATTTATTTATATTTTAGGTTTATCTTTGAGATTATTTGGAAAATATTAAAGTTAGAATATAGGACATTACCTGAAATACATATTTATTGAATCAAGTTTATATTCTTTAAGAGATTATCTAATTAAAATATTTTCTCTGTTAGATAGAATAGATTATAGTTTCTTGTTTAAACTAATTCATAATTTGGTGGATTTTTGATTTTCTATATCAAATATGTTACATTTAATGACTTATTAGCAACATTCATTTTATCTTTTGTATCATCAAACCCAAACACATCTTTAATATTTATGAGTTATTATTTAGAGATATTTGAATACAAGTTTATTCATGAATCTATTATCCAAGACCACCTTCTTTGAAAAAATATTTCATCCATCTATTACTCATTCAAACTAAAAAATTCCTCTTAAGAAATATATTATTTTCCCAGAACTTGGTCAAGTGTGTAACCAATACAACTTAACTTTTAAAAACCCATTACATGCCTTGCACTAATTTTTCAGTCATAGGACTTCCATGATTAGACTTGTATGACTCCAATTTGACCTACGTGATAGGTGAAAGGATTGATTTGTTGACAAAAAAAATTTTAGTGTCAATAGGATCCTTGAAGGTACTATAAGGCCCTTTAGGTTATCTCTTAGATGATACCTCGAAAGACATTGTATTACCTTCAAGGATACATTGAAATTATCTCCTATGAGATACATTTTAAACATGCATAAGGTTACCCTTGAAGGTATACAAGGCCCTTCAAGGTATCTCTTAGGAGATACTTTAAAATAAAATCTAATATCGTACATTTTTAAGGTAGATACTATGAGACCCCTCGAAGGTATTACAAGGTCCTTCAAGGTATCTCCTATGAGATACCTTGAAATAAAATTCCAATCATATGCATGTTTAATGTATCTCCTAAGAGAACCCCTGAAGTGCATTGTACTACCTTCAAGGGTACCTTGAAGGTATATCCTAGGTGGTACATTTCAAACATGCATAAGGGTGATCTTGAAGGTATTACAATGCACTTCAATGTATCTCCCAAATTCTAAATTACCTTAACAAAATCTTATTCAATAAATAGTCACTAAGATCTATCAACTAGAACTACTATTACACATTCTTCATTAACATAACTTTATTAACTCACAATATAGATTTTAAAAGTAGTATTACATATATCAAGCAAATTAGATACTAGATCAATGAAAATAAATGGAATAGACCACAATACAACATAAACTTGAAAAACAACTAGAAGGACTTTTTATCTATATTTTATGTCAAAATTTATCCTCTATGATTAGGGAGGGTGATACACTTTTATAGGCTTGAGATGGGGCAAAGTTAAAGTAACACTCAACATCTCATTAGAGACAAAAAATATTACAATAGGAAATACTCCAAAACAAGGCTTGTAGTTATTAGAAGGGCTACTTATGAGGTGGCAGCTATAAATGGTGGCACTTATGGACTAATAAATGCTATAACTATTGCATTTACAAATAAAATCACTACAACTATAGCTGAAGTCATTATCATAGTGTGACATGTCATTAAGGAGACCATTGTAACTAGAATATGAGTTGTAGTTAGAGAAATAATTGTAACTACAATTTCTAGTGGGGTGACCATGGATTTCATGGCCTATTTTCTCTCTTGAATTTAGATGTAGAGAGTATGGTTATCTTGGAAGTCAATTTCAATTACTTCGAAGTCCAATAGGGTCTTTTAAAAAGTTAAAGAATCTTATCCATAAAATTTCTATGTATATTTGATGATGCCCCAAGCTCTACATAAAGTGTTTCTACACAAAAAACCCTTCTAGTAAAAATCACTAGTTATTTCACTTCATCGACTATTTTATAGATAGTGCCCTCAACCTCTGCTTTAAAACTATTGGTAGATGTAGGGAGAATGTCTTCAAAAATTGGTATATATACCAAATATATATGTGGAGTGATTACATTATTGATCCTTATTTATCCCAAAATAGCCATAGCTTGCCTCTCCTTACTGTTCATATGTAGGACCAAAGACTTCATGTATTGGTTCCATTCAATTAAGGCATCTCTCCTATTAGTTATGTAGTTATACACCCAGGCAACATTAGAGGTTAATATCAAGTTCAAATGGGCATAAGATTTGTTCCTATCTACTTCAATCAAAAAATGTAGTTTATCATCCATTTTATTCATCTTCTCTACCTCTAGATATACATCTCCCTATCAGGGTTGTGACTCCCCTTTTGTATCTCTAAGTAATTGGATGATACTATATATATTCTTATCCACACCTTGTATGTTATAAATGATGTCCACCAGGGGTTGTATAGTGGTTATTATTTATAATTCTTCAATGTATTGATCATATCATTTAAAAAATTCCTTGATTTCCCCGTTATAGAATCCAAAAAGTTATAAGGGTCTTCCTAAGGTAGAGAACTCACATCAGAGGGATGCACTTTTCTCCTTTTGGACAAAGATAAGATATATTCCCTTTGGTCCAATTCCACCTCCTGCCCTTCTATAATGAGGGTCTTCTTTTTGACCCTCATGTTCTTTGTCTCCTTTTCAAAATAGAACTTGACCACTGGTTGCTTAATGACTACAAGGTTTCCCCTACCCTCTTCTTCATGTTATAACTTTTGTAGCCATTCTTGTATGCTCAAGGTTATTGATTGCTCAGTGGCCTTTGTAGGATCTGTTGGTGTAGAGGATTGAGGCTTGCTTAGAGGGATCATAGTCTTAGGGGAAGTGTGTCCTATTTATAGAAAAGGTGGGATTTCCTACCTACAACTAGTGACCTTTTTAAGGGGCACTACATCTAAAACCAACTTGCCCTTTTCCAAATTCTTTTGGGTGGTCACCATAGTATTAAAGGTGTGAGTATGTTAGTTTAGTGGCATCACCATTTTGATATATGTCTGAGATGGGGAAACATGTAAAGAAAAAATAGAGGCTGAGAATAAGATCTCAAATGGGACTAATTTTTGAATTTGGGGAGGGTTAACTATATTGGTGTAGAAGTACATGGAGTGAATACTGAGGAAATTTTTTAAGTACTTAGTGGCTGAGGCAAATGTGAGCCCAATAGTAGGTAGTAGGAAAATTATGTAGTGTAATAACCTAAATCTCATTCAAAGAATTTAGAAAATGAGAAGGAATGACAATACTAGTTAACACTACTATAAAATTTATAGAAGTTGGGGGACAAAGAATAGTGGGCTAAGGTGCTTACATGTTACATAAAAGTAACTAGGGGAAATTTTGTGGTACTTATGATTATTATCTATTGGTATGAATGACCGAAAGACAATCTAATTGATTTTACACTTATGGAAGTTATGGGTCTCAAATCTACTTCATCCTTGGTGTCTCCCTATTCTGGAAGTATCCTAGTGGAAACTAAACTAGTCCCCAAAATCATTGTACCCCTTAAATGGGCCTATTTTTATTCAATCCATTCATCCTTAGGATCACTCTAAGTAGTCTCAATTATAGATACTGAGAGTGATGTCTCAAATTCACCTTCCCATTTGCCTTCATCTAAGGGTAATTTATTCAATTCCTCATCACTATCCAATACCTCTATGAGTTCCATTATTCTAGAACCCTTCCCTCCCTTAAAGCATCCTTTCTATCCCTCATTAGGTGCCTCTTATATAGATGCATGTCATGGTGAGGTAGGAGGAGTACTGGGTTTTATTTTGTATACAATATACTCCATGGTGGGGGTGGAAGTTTGTGTAAAAGAAAGTGGAGTAGAAATTAATGAAACAAGTGTGATATTGGATGGAGATGAGGGGAGAGTGGATGGATGTAAACCAATAACTAAAGTGAGGAAGGAAGGAAGAGGAAATTCTTAACCTATAGTGAGTGGAGTAAAGAGAAACATAGATAAGGCTCTATTGGTCCCCATAATGGTGGTTACTACATAAATTAGAGGTGAACATGGAAGAGGATAATTGACTGAGGAGAGGAAGGAAGGAGTATGGACTTCCTAAACTATGGTGAGTGGAGGATTAAATAACATAGGAAAAACTCCACCATTATCGATGACATTTGAGATGCCTTATGCTACAGAGGGTAGAGAAATCATCATTTCCACTATAGTAGTTGATACAATGGAATTGGAGGGTGGTGAGTCATGAATATATTCTTGAAGGGGTGCTTGCATTTGTGTTCCCATTTATGAAAGGGCCCACTTTGGAGGCTCCAAAAACCAGTGCTCATTTTCAATATTCTTGGCCTATCTTTAGTGGTTTCATTATTATACTGTATGTTCGTAGACACCGCCATTGACATGGAGACCTTTTTCATCCTAGCATGGACCTCTATGTCTTTCAAGGTGTTCATAAACACCTCATCATGAAAATTGTGGATGTTTCCATAGTCAATATTTACCCTTCTTTTGAGTCTCTTTAGGTGTTTCCTCATGTTCTCCCTAGGGTCCCATTCTCTATAGGGTGCCCACTTAAAATCATAATGGGTTTGGATTTTTCCCACTGGTTGGAAGTGTTCCCATTTAGTGTATTAAATCTTGCTAATACTAAGGGGAGTCAGGTGCACAACTCCTTGCCTCTTATTTCTTAGTTGAGGATCCATTGAGTTAGCCAATTGGGTAATAAGTTCTTGTTTTACAACTTTATCTAGGACCAACTTAGGTAGATACATAAGTTAGGCTCTAGTGCTCTCTATCTTGATTTTGTTGTAGTCTAGATAAAGCCAATAATCCCCCATCTTGTTTATGCTCTTAATGTTTTAATTTGAGATTATATGCATATATTTACCATAGATGGCCTGGTATATCATCAGGTAAAAGGTCTCAGTAATCTTGGTCATATTCTTCTTAAACCTATGAATGTGGAGGATGTTGAACCTTTCACATATATTGATCATAAGGTTCTCTTCAAAATTCTCTCAAGGCTCATGAATAGATGCATGGATGGTTCTAGTTATAACATCCACCACATAGGACATCATATAAAAGTTGTGATTTGGGGAGCTATTAAGATTAGCTATTATGCTGATGATGTTGGAACTTATGATTACCCTATGGTAATTATATTTTTAGAGGTGAGAATAAGGTTGATTAGGGGAATCCACACCTCATTTACATAAATCATTTTGAGGAAATAATAGATTTTTTTTAATAGGGCCATGGTAATTTTGACTCTAGGTCAGAAAGTGGTAATTGGGATAGCAAAAATAAGGCCTTTTATTGTAAAAGTACTAGGTTCATGGGCCCATTCTTGTAGCTTGGTGGCTACATTATTGGAATGTATCCAGTTATTCACTAGAGTTTAGTTGTATGCCATATTAGGGGTAAGTAGCCTATAATACTTTTCAAATGCTCTACCACTAAGGTGGGCCACTAGTGTGCTATTTTGGTGAAAGTGCAAGGTTTTTCTATAAATTTTACCATTTTTAAATAAATCAAATAATAAGTCAATATAGGGAACTACCTCAAGTTTAGCTACAATGTTATGTAGATGCACTATCTTGATTGCTAACAGGTCAACTTGGTACCTCCATGAGAATGCAGAGAGTTGGTCATCTAGATTGCAATTTTTGGCCTTATTGACTTCTTCCCAAATAGAAAAGAAGTGCTTAAAATCATGTTTTAGGGAAAATTCATCAAACACTATGTTATTATATCTTTTTTTTCCTACAATTGAATACACAGATGGAGAAGGTGAACTTTGAGATGAGGAGGCCATGATTATGTGGTTATGAAATTTTTTGTTCATGTGGGTTCAAAATCAAGCTTGTAATTTGTTAGTTTAATGGGAACATGAGTTTAATTGTCTCTATAAATTGCATATATTACCTTTGGATTCACTAGATTTCCTTGTAAGGTTATTTAATTCATGTGAATTAATGGTGTCAATAGCTTTGGTGGGTTGATTTTAATTTTTATATTATAATTTCACTCAACTCACAAGATGGTGAACTCTTATCATGCTGAACTTATGAGATGGTGACACTTTGATCACACTGGACTCATAATATGGTCACACTTTGATCATTTTGGACTAACAGGATGGTCACACTTTGATCACATCATACTCAAAGGATGGTGCCACTTTCCAGGATCATATCAAGTCACCTGCCTAGGAGATTTTATACAATGCCTTTCTTGATTCAGTCTCTACATGATCAAGATGATGACATTTAACATGACCTCACTTTCCCACTTGCCTAAGGATTTCATACATTAAGTTCAATCTATCAATCTCTGGGTAAATGATATGAAGACACTTGTCATAAACATAGAGAGTCACTCGCCTGGTAACATGAAATATTTTTTGAGTGTTGAAATGTCTAGGGTTCATAGGTCCATGCCACATGTCCTTGAATATTCAAAAATGAAGTCTTAAGCTTAATTTCATGGGTACCCTTAAAGGTATTATAAGGCCCTTCATGGTATCACCTAGTACTACCTTCAAACCTTCAAGGGTACCCATATGCATTTTTGAAAGGTATCTCCTGAGAGACACCTTCAAACTTTTGGGTCCATATCAGAGGTTAAAATCACATACATGATCCCAAAATATATGAAGCTAATCATTTTCCATAATTTTTCTCAAAAACCCCATTTCCAAATATAATTTTGTATGCTAATAAAATACATAGTGTAATATTGACTTAATTAGCTATTTTTCTCTATGTGGATTTCTGATCTGATACATGTTTGAAATGTATCTCCTAAGAGATACCTTCAAAGTAGGATGAATCAAGAATTGAAGTATGTAGTATATGATATTAAAAGCTATTATTTTTTTAGACTAAAATAAACCATGTCATTAACAAAATATGTTATACACTACATTTTTAATATTTTTAGGTTTTAACGTATCTCCATGCTTATGTTATGGTATAAATATAGCTTTATCTCCTATATACAAGTATAAATTGGAATAATTTTATAAATAACCTAATTAACAACTCTTCTCATGCATTTTTCAAATGTCCAAGATAAAAAATCATATGTCAATGGCTTTCCAATGTGGAGTCTGTTTCTTTCATAAAATATGGTAAGGTCATCGATGAATAAGAATACACAAAGTGGTAAGTCCAAATACTGAATCTTTAGAACCCATAAATCTCACTTGTACATGCCATAATGAGGAAATACCTATTAAATGTGTAAGTGTTAATGTGACTAAATATTTTGATCGGACTCTACCACTTCCATTTCTTGCAACTTTTATGGATAATTTAGGGGATGTAGTTGATAATTTTATTGTATGGAGCACAAGAATGATGTAACATGTCAAAAACAAGTTTTCTATAGATAATGACATGGAAAAAAGACAAAATAATTTGAGTTCAATTCTACATATACAAGTATTACAACAAGAAAACCCTTTCTTGGATTCATTTATTTGATATATTGATGATCTTATCACATTTCAAATCCTAATAAAAAAATTTCTTGGGAAAAGTGTACATTCGTTGCACAAATGTACAACTTTTTCAAATGATGAAAAAATTACTTTTAGTTATGTTGAATTTGAAAAACCAGGGGAGATTTTTGGTTGTATTCCTATCCCAATGTTAGAAAATTAATTAGGAATTTACATAAGGCAAGCTATACAACATTATGAGACTTTTAATACATAGGTAACTAAGACATCTATCGTTAGATGGCCTTCCAATAAAATAGTGGATAATGAGACTTGTAGAGCAATCAATTTACCATACATGACACCAAAGGAGAAATAAATTGGTAACATTTAAGATGTATTGGATAATGAAGTCACTCCTTCCCTAACATTCCAAGTGTAAAGGCATCCAAAAAAATTAACATGTGCATACAAATACTTAGGCTGAAAAAAATCAGTCAAACAGTTCACTCAGCCAAGTGGAGTTTGATGAAAGCATAGATAGTGAGATTTCAATAATGTCTGTGGATAAATTTTGCACCAAAAAATGTTTTTAGTTAGGATTTTCATTTGAGATTATAAAATCTATCTGTAAGGATAAAATTTCTTTATTATACCACAATAAATAAGAGGCAACATGTCTTGGATGTCCTTTCTATCAATTTGTTTAAGAAAATAATGTCAGGATCTAGAACAACAAATAGCTCTGATACCACTTGTTAGGATTAGGAGCACAATTGATTACCTTGTATAAGCAACTAAACATGGAATTTACCCAGAAGTAATAATTAACTAGAAATTAGAAACAATAAAAAATTTGAGAGACAATACAATCTTGTATTCAACTCATCCAGAAGGAAATACAATAAAGAGATTACACTCTTCCAACACCTCTTGGGTGTACCAATAACTCTCCCTCAAGAGTTCTTTCTCTCATAACCAATTACAACCACAACTCAAACATAGAGTTGTACCCTCCACCAGTCAATAACAATACTACCAGTACCAAGTACTCAAAGTACTCCAAGTAGATCCCCTGATCTTGCACACTTGCAAATCACCTGATCTTACTTACCATGTAGATCTCCCCTGATCTTGCAACAACTTACAAATCAACTTGGTCTTGCACACCTACAAACCTGGATCTTACAATTAGAAGGATCTCTTCCTTGTCCTTGATTACAATATAGCCCCATGGGTCTCTTAAATAGATCCTGTGCAAACAATAATTAGACTTTCCAATTACAATAATTAGAAACACAGATCAAGACTAAAATTAGTCTTTACATGCAAACTGACTGTTCAACAAACTAATTGTTCGTGTAACTAACAGTTTTGGAATGCATAGGCGACCGACATTGGTCCCTATCTATTTGGAGATGACTGACATCGGCCGATTCCTGACCGATGTTAGCAACTTTGTAATTGGATATGACCGACATCAGTTGATCATGTCGATGTCAGTTTCTTTAGCACTCAGCAACCTCCTCCAATTTGCATAACAGTGAGGCTTTTAGCTCCACAACCTAACAATCTCCCACTTAGAGATAAACAACTACACCTGTACCTATACCTGTACATCATCTAATTTTTTTCCTAGCTTGTATCCTTCTTCAAGTTCAATCTTGAAGACCAACCACCACAAATCATGTGGTGCTACTCCTATCATCCAAGTAACCTGCCATATCTGAATCTACATACCCATGTAGAGAAGTGCTTGACCCTGCATAACATGTTAACCTACTGCTAGTCCCTCTCAGATACCTGAGAATCCACTGAACTGCTTTCTAGTGCTCCTTTCCAAGATTGGCCACAAACTTGCTAACAACACCCACTGCTTGGGCAACATCAGGTCTAGTACATACCATGCACTTAACCTCATCATGTGAATTGGGACACTGTTCTGAGAACTGTCCATCCATAGGTGTGCTAACTAGTTTTGCATCCTACATAATGAACCTCACCACTACCTAATTCACACAATCATCCTGAGACAACATCAACCTGTGATCTTCCCTATCTCTAGGAATACTCATGCCAAAGAATTTTGTTGCTCCCAAATTCTTCATGACATACCTCTAAACTAACTTTACCTTTAGCTCAACAACTCCCTACATGTGACCCTGCAACAAGCATACACACTACATACAGTAATAGGATAATGTAGCTAATATTTTACAACCTGGTAAAGGAAACACAATGGTTACATTGACATTGACTAAATCCATTCTTTGTCATACACCTGTCAAACCTCCATTGTCCTACAACCTGCTCAAGACCATATACCCTGGTCTTCCGTCTCACATGTCCATTCTCTCTCTTCTTTAACCTAAGAATCCATTCATCTTTCAGTGCTTTCATTTTGGTTGGCAACTCTACCAAATCTCCCATTTGGTTCTCATCCAAGGAATCAACTTCCTCATTCATGCCATGCTCCCACTATTTCTTGGATTTTGCCTACTCTACTTCTTTAAAACTTCCTGGTTCTTGACCATTAGTGAACAACAAGTAGTCTAAAGAAGGAGAATAATGAATTTGAGGCTTAATTACCCTTTTAGTCCTCCTCATGGGCATTTGAGACTCCTTGAAAGCTTGCTGTCTGCCCAAAATCCATTTTCTGGTTGACCCTAGTCTGCACCTGACTGATGTCAATCCCACCTGATCACTGATGTTGATTCCCTTACCGACGTCGGTATCCACCTGGTCACTGATGTCAGTTCCCTAAATGACATTGGTACCTACCTGATCAACATCGATTCCACCTAATCGATGTCGGTAATTGTGTTTTCTTGTGAGTGATGACTTTTTACCTGTGAGCTTACTTTGAATCATAACCTTGTCCAAACTACCCTGCTCAGAATTATTTAGCCCCTTGAGCTGATCTCTATCTATCATCTTCTCCTTGAAAACCAAGGCTTTTCTATTCTTGTCAAAAACATCATATTTCCTTTTTGTGCAATAGACCCGATCCTTTCTTGTAGCATGAGTTTCAAGAAACCTCACTTTCTTTTGTTGCTTACAGAAATCTTGATCTATGCTTCCCGAATCTAAACTCTTACCTTTTGACTCAAGAACATGCATCCCCTTCTTATTCATGTGACCAAGCCTATGGAGCCACATCTTTGCATCTACATCTAAAGTAAATAAACCAGAAGGAGAATCAGTAATACAAGTAGATAGATAAAGAGTGCCTACTTTCTTACCTCTTGCTAAAACAAGTGCACCCTTGGAAACCTTCCAAGAATCTGCTATGAGAGTTACTGTGCATCCCTCATCACACAACTTTCCTACAAAAATCAAATTCCACTTCAAGACTAAGACATGCATGACCTCCTTCAACACCCATGTGTTGCCCGTCTGCAATTTCAGCTACACTTTCCCTTTGCCAACCATTTGACAAGGCTTACCATCCCCTAAATAAATCTCTCCAAAGTCTCCCTGGACATAATCATGGAAAAATTCTCTATTTGGGGTTGCATGGAAAGAAGCACCAAAATCTAAATCCCAAGATTCCACTTTATCCAAGGAACATACAAGAGCATCATGTGCAACAACACTTGCAACATTTGCTTCTTCATTTCCTTCATGCTGATCTTTAACTAACCAACAATTTTTCTTTACATGCCCTTTCTTTCCACAATTCTAGTAGATTATTCTGCCATACCTGGATTTGGATCTCCTGCCTATCTTTGACCTTGATTTCCCTTGCTTGATCTTCTCTCTTTACCTTCCCCTACTTTCAACAATTAAAGCATTACCTGATGATTCACCTGTGCTTTTCCTATGAATTTATTCATTCAAGATTACACTAACAACATCATCAACTTTGAAGATATTTGAAGCAGACGCAATATTACTAACTACCATTACCAAACTATCCCAACTTTCAGGTAATGAGCATAAGATTAAGAGAGCCTTAATTCCATCATCAAAAGAAATATTGACTGAAACTAATTGATTTACTAATCCATGGAAATCACTAAGATGATTGTGTACTGATCCACCATCCAACATTTGTAAATTAAATAATTGCTTTATAAGAAATACCTTATTCGAAGCTGAGGGTTTTTCATATAAATTTGCCAAAGATTTTATTAACTCTATCGTTGTCTTAGCCTGTGATAAGTTGGAAATCATAGACAATGCTAGGCTCAACCTTATAGATCCCAGAGCCTTCCGATCAAGAACCTTCCATTCTTCATCTTTCATAGCCGTGGGCTTGCTTGCAACCCCACCTAATGGTAAGTACAGATCTTTTTGATATAGATAATCTTCTATCTGCATCTTCCATAATTGATAATTCTTGCCATTGAATTTCTCCATTCTTAGCTTACTTTCTTCTGCCATTGCTTTACTCCCACTCAATCAGAAACCCCTGAGAGTGACCTGTAATTAAACACAAACCTGCTCTGAACCAGGCTCTATGAACTTGCAACCCCACTCTAATACCACTTGTCAAGATCTAGAACAACAAACAACTCTGATACCACTTGTTAGGATTAGGAGCACAATTGATTACCTTGTATAAGCAACTAAACATGGAATTTACCTAGAAGTAATAAGTAACTAGAAATCAGAAACAACACAGAATTTGAGAGACAATACAATCTTGTATTCAACTCATCTAGAAGGAAATACAATAAAGAGATTACACTCTTCCAACACCTCTTGGGTGTACCAGTAACTCTCCCTCAAGAGTTCTTTCTCTCACAACCAATTACAACCATAACTCAAACATAGAGTTGTACCCTCCACCAGTCAGTAACAATACTGCCAGTACCAAGTACTCAAAGTACTCCAAGTAGATCCCCTAATCTTGCACACCTACAAATCACCCAATCTTACTTACCATGTAGATCTCCCCTGATCTTGAAATAACTTGTAGATCAACCTGGTCTTGCACACCTGCAAACCTAGATCTTACAATTAGAAGGATCTCTTCCTTGTCCTTGATTACAATACAACCCCATGGGTCTCTTAAATAGATCCTGTGCAAACAATAATTAGACTTTCCAATTACAATAATTAGAAACACAACTTAAGACTAAAATTAGTCTTTACAAGCAAACTGACCATTCAACAAACTAACTATTCATGTAACTAATAGTTCTGGAATGCACAGGCAACTGACGTTAGTCTTTATCTGTCTAGAGATGACCGACATCAGTTGATTCCTAACCGATGTCAACAGCTTTGTAACTGGTTATGATCGACGTTGGTTGATCATGCCGATGTTAGTTTCTTTAGCACTCATCAACCTCCTCCAATTTTCATAACAGTGAAGATTTTAGCTCCACAACCTAATAAATAAAAATAAAACTACCATTGATTTTCAAGGTACAAAGATCTATTTGGAAGCTTGGCATAAAATATATGGATTGAATAGAAGTAGATTTTTTGGCATTCAAAATTGCCTCAAAAATGAGGAACTAAATGCATTCCATTCAAGGAGATTTGATGAAAACCACAAAAGAAGATAATGGCGTCTAAAAATTTGTTAGACCAATTGGTGGATGATTTTTAGATGTTTCCCTATGACTAACATTCCAAGTAGATATATATGGCTCATGATAAAATGTTCAACATTTTCTAGCATCTTTCACTCAAAAATTTATGAGGCACCACATCAATGCACAACTAGCAGATATGGAATATGAGACAATATCCTAGCCAAAATTAAATAACATGTGAATAACTAATTTTTATGATGTGACCATTACCACATTTGATGACTTTTCTAGGTGCAAAACATGCATCTTATTGACTCAACAAAAATGCTCTGGGTCCCTCTCTAGAGATTAGGACAATCATATCAATCAAGAATTTGTGATGCACTCAAATAAAATACTTAATGAAAGATAAATGTATTACACACATAAATGAATGTCAGAGCAATACCCTAAAGAATACCTTAGTGTAATTTATAGAAAGGTGGAATGTGAAGAAAAATTTGTGCTAAGGATAGTGATAAAAATCAAAGTAGTTATCCATAGAATATTAGAGTTATTAATGGCAAGGATTATAACACATGGTCATGGTGTAGGTGGATATGAGCATTTTTTTACTGTATGTTCTTGGAGAGTCTAACTTTACTATCACCTCATTCAACAAGTGATTCAAGGATATGGAAATAATAATGCTAGATACTTATGGATATTTACTATATAAGCCTAGATCTTCAAAATATTAGTTGTATGATGCACTTTTATCTAACAACTACCATCCTAAATGCAAGAAATATAGAGAAGAATCAAAATCAATTGGTTCCTATAGTAAACTTCATTCCAGGCTATAACTTCAATTGGATAACTGTTGTGGGGACAAGAATAACATGCACTTCAATCCATAATTATATTTTAAAAATGTTGAACCTTATATAGAACTAATGTTACATTTTCAAATTCATAAAATCATGTTTTTTGTATAGGTATGTGTTGTAATATTTATATCTCCTTGTATATAAAGGTGTTTTACTCAATGCTAAGGTAAGATTTATCGTTATAGGACAAAACCATGAGGACATCGATGGCACATTTGGAAACCTATTTGAATATATAAATAAAAATATGTATGGAGTGTGGTAGAGATGATGGAAACTTATAGGATGTGTGAAAATACAAGAAACTTCATGACATATTTGATTGAAGAGGTAGTGGATTTCAAAGACTATGTTAATATTTACCTATAAAAAGGAAGAAATAAAATAGTAGGCTTGACAAAAGGTCAATACTTTATTATATGCATGGAGCAAGTTTAGCCCATTATACAATGTAAAAAATCTATTAGAGATATAAATTAGTCCCCCCGACGCCGCCCCCACCATTACATTATGGGGAACAAAATAAAATGGTGAGCCAAAATTTTTAGAAGGTAATCCAACAAAAATATATTTCAAAGATTTTAAATATAGATAAATGTCCCAAGATTCCATTATTGTAGAAGACTCAAATATAAGTAGAAAAAATGTGAAAAATAAATTAAATATAACTTTAATAAGTATGTACAACAATTTAATGAATTTGATTTGACTAGAAATAGTAAGTGAAAGGATCTAGCATATTGCTTACAAAACAGCCATGACATAATGAAAGAAGACATGTTCCCTTTTGAAGTTGAATGCATAAGATATTTTTGGCCTAGAACATGCTAAGACATACCTTTGCATAGAGATCTACATAAAATGGTTCATGATAAGATCTTTGATTTTGGAGTGGCATTTACAAATACTTATGTTTGTCTAGGAAATAAAAAAACAAAAATTGCATTTGATCTAGCTCAAGATGTACAAATTGGATACATGTTATTTTTCAGACCCAATGATTCTACAAGAGTGAAATACATAGTATGGGTTGTTAGATCTAAAATTAATATTGATATACTATAAACAAATGGGGATATAAAATGAAGGGTCAATATATATTGGTTCATCCCAATTCATGTAGAGAAAAAAAGATGTAGAAGAAGCAAAATTTTATTTAGGTTGCTTGGACAAGAAATGGAAGCCAAAACCAACTGACACATCTTTACCATAAAAATCATATATAGTATCTACGCTTGAAAACCAAATAAAAAAGGGAGAGTATATACACTTATTCTCAATAATTTGTTGAAAGGCATTGTAACAGACTATTTGAATGCATCATCCCATTAGGCACTATCAAAATTAGTTATAAAAGGATTTGGAAATTTGAAATGGTGTTTCCTTAATTTTATAATGAGAAATATGAATGTGTTTTTCAAAATTTAGTCAATTTTTGAGAAAGTATAATGTTTTATTTTTTTATATTTATTTCTAATGGCACTTCATATTTTGGGTCTTGGAAAATACACTTCAACATTTGAGTTTTATCTTTTCTACTATGAAAATTTAGTATTTTGATAACTATGCATTTATTTAATTTAATTTGACTATTAGAATGTCTACTTCACATTTTTATGATTTAAAATGGTCTTTATCTTTTGCATATTCCAAATAACAAGATCACATTTTGTGAATCATGAAAACATCTTTGGCTTTTTAATTTATAAAATTAAACTTCACATTTTGCATCCTTAAAAATGGTATTTAGAAAATTATCTTGGTTATTTACAAATTATAATTTACACTTCATCTTTTATGCATTGCAAAATAAACATCAACATTCCTGTGTTAGCAAAAAGGTCTTCTGGGTTTACACCTTGGAATGTCCCACTTGCATGTAAGGATTTGTTCTTAGACATTTTCATATAAACAAATGGTATTTGGATTTTTAATTTTTCAAATTACACTTCATAGAAGCACCAAAAATTGTGTTACATGGACAAATCTTGATAACTCAGCTGTGAAGAAGGATGACCAGTCTAAACAAAAGTCCTAAACAATGAATGCACCTAAGATTGCAACATGCATCATAATCTCAATTATTCAACTATGTGGGAGATTATATTAATAATATAATAATAGAACAACCATGATCAACTTATGGAATGTACACAAATACAAGATAAACTTTGAAAGTTGTGAGGACATCACTTGCTTCAGATTAAATAGATAGTTTATGATGCAATCAACTACTGACATGTGGTATCCAAATCATACCAAGTGTTTTAAGTCACATATTGACTGAGTGCCAAATTAATGAATGAATTATTTTTCCTTAAGAAATAAACCACCAAGTATTATTATTTGTAAATGCATGGTCTGTGAACTAGTTTGAATGGCCAAATAAATTTTGACTATTTTGCACATTTAGATAGATGAGATTTATTTGTAATAAGTTTGACTAAGTTTTGATTGTTTTGGATTATTTTAAATAATTTGAACTTATTGTAAATATATCATATAGACATGATTTATTTGTAATAAGTGTAAGTAATTCTTGATGAAGTCCAATTTATTTATGATATTTTTCAACTATTAATTATTTCTGATAAGTTTAAATAATTTAGACTTACTACAAATACTTTTGATAGATGTGATTTATTTGTTATAAATCTAACTTAATCTTGATATAGTACAACTTATTTTTGATAGTTTTAAAAAATTTGGACTGTTAATATGTCCATATTATCTAAAATAGTCCTTTAAGGGTGGAAACATAATATAATAATTGAGGGAGATCCTTAGGTGGAAATAATAGGAAATTATTATGTAGATGAAGAGATAGAGTGATCCATAATCTTAATCAAACAAGTGTCGTAACAACAAAAATCATACTTCCAATTATATCAAAACCTTAATACAATGATTTACTTAAAATTAACATTTTAAATGATTAGAAAATTAAAATTGATTTTTAAATATCTAAAATAGACAAAATTTAAGAGTGTAACAATAAAAAAGACAAAATCGACATAAAATACTGAACATAATTTGATAATGAATTTTAGCATAATGGCCTACATCTCCAGATCCACTCCAATGGGGCATCGCTCCTTATTAATTATATCAAAATCACATTACAATATTAATAAGTCTTCAAATTCATCTTATGAGCTTTAATTCTATCCTAGAGAAATCCTCAAAGTAATATTATTTTATTCAAGGATTTAGTATAATTTCTATTTCTCTCCACACTCTTACATGCCTTGGAATACAATCTCCATGACAAAAACTTGGTTAAAAATACAAACTTGTTTGCTTTATATAATGTTCAAACTCTATGGTGCAATGGTCAAGCCATTATCATTTTATTTCATGGAGTATGGTTCAAAACCCATCCTCACCTCTTTTGGTGGCTTATGTTAATCTAAAATCCCACATTAGGAAGGTGGAAGGTTCTTTGGTTATTGAAATACCTTGAAACTCATGATTTATAGTGCTAAGTATTTGGCATTACCACGTATTACATGGAAATTATAGTGGCATGTGGAAAGTGTATGGCATTGCATGTGAGGTATGTAGGAACCATGGGTTGGAATGTGACATTTTGTGGAGATTTGGTTGGATAGAATCTTCATAGATGGAACATGGAAATTATGTGGAGAACATGTGGCTTGGATTGGATACATGGAAAGTGAAATGTTTGTTTGGAACATTTAATGGCATGATAATTAATTACAATATATAAAATTGGATCATAGTGAATGGTGGTTAGCCACATGGTGGCTTGATGACCCACCATATGGTCCAATCTTCCCTCACCACTTGTTGTTCATTTGTTGACTATTAAATTCTCACCACTTGTCAACATCCAAACCCTAATTTTTTTACTTGCCTATTTTGATCTTCCATGTGTCATAAATTATGCATATATGATCTATTTTACGATCCATGAAATGCACTAAAAATATCTCGATGAGCCTTTCACCATGACAATGATCAAACTATATTTGATGAATTATGTTTTAGAGCAAAATATAGATCTTCCTAGATTAATCCTACCTACTAGGAGATTTTAGACCTATAAAATATGATTAATTAATAAAGAGGTGAGGGTATTTATCCCTCACACTTTTGGCATCCATCCATTTGGCTTTGTTCAAGTGCATCACTTTGAGACCAACATAAAGATATTCAACATCTCTCCTTCATGAAGTTTGAACCTTCCTATCAAGTATTGTATCTTCCTGCAATTCTATTAGATACTTAGGAGTAAAATCATCAAAATAAGGAATAGATATGATCTCATCATGATCTACAATCATCAAAGGCTCATAAAATTTCAAATTTTCCACATTCAAAACTAAATAAATCTACATATAAGATGTCAAATCCAACTAGAAAGAATTTTTACCAATCTTTTTCATAATCTAGAAAGGACCATACTAGATTGGTTTCAACTTTTAGCCTTCACCTATCAGCCTTTCCTTACTGATGTGAAGCCATTCCAAATCACCTACAACAAACTGGTGATCAACACAATGTTTGTCATGTCTTGCTTTATACTTTGCCTGATGTTTCTCAAATTGATCTCAGATAGTTTGATGTACTTGTTGTATCTTTTCAATGAACTTCTTGGATTTAATAGGATCTTTATATTCATCAGTAGCTAAATCCTATTAATAAAAAAATTTATAGGATATTTAGGCAAATATCCATAACAAACTTCAAAAGTAGATTTCATAGTAGAAGAATGAAGTGCATAGTTGTCAGCATATTATATATAACATAAATTCTCATCCCACAACTTGGGATGTTTACTACAATAACCCCAAAGCAAATGCACCACTGTGCAGTTCATGACCTCTATCTTACCATTGGTCTATGGATGAAATGCAGTGCTCTTATTAAACTTTGTATCCATTAATTCCCATAGTGTTGACTAAAATTCCCTAAGAAATCAAGAATCTTGATCAAAAGTAATAGAAGTGGGCAAACCAAAATGAACCCATATATGCTGAAAGAACAAGTGTGACATACCTTCCTCTATAATTTGCCTAGTGTAAGGAATAAAAACACACATCTTGCTAAATATATCCACTACCACATATAATTAATCATGTTTCATCTATGACATAGGCAAACCCCCTATAAAATCCATTGAAATACTTTCCCCAAGATTAGTAGGAATAGGTAAGGGAGTGTAAAGTCCCAATTTCTTGTTAATAGGTTTGCTTGTGGCATAAAGAACACACCCCTTGATATATTTGGAAACATTTTCCTATTTATGGGGCCAATAATAATATATTTTCAAATGTGAAACCATTTTGACAACTCCAAAATGATAGAAATAAGAGAAGTATGTGCTTCCCTAATCATGTGCACCCTTTCATTTTGAGGAATGCAAAGTTTACCCAAATGATACAAAATTCCATTATACATATGATAGTCTAATTCTTATACCTTTTTTCCATTCATCAAGTCTTTGTACACATCCTTAAATTCAACATCATCAACAAATTATGATTTATAACTTTCATGATTCAAATAACTATGCTGTAAAAGAATAGATGCAACTACCATAGGAGGCCTAGAAAACATGGCAATAATTTTATTTTGAATACCGCTATTATACCTAATCACAAGATGAAACTTCTATAGGAAACCCATCCAAAATAAATGCCAATACTATTATATCTTGGCCTATGACTAGAGATACTAGAGGGGCTAATGATATGTATGTATTACTATCTTCTTACCCATCAAGTAATGTTTCCACTTCTTAACACTATGAACCAATGCATACAATTCCTTGTCATAAGTCATATAGTTTATTACCAAACCTATGAAGGTCTCAGAATGATAGCATACTATCTTCTTTCCTTGCATCAAAACAACTCCCATAGAATAATCAATTGCATCTATCTTGATTTCAAATGGCTACTGCAAATCAGGAAATGTCAAGATAGGAGTACTACTAATCTTTGTCTTCAAAGTGTCGAAGGGCCTTTGATGCTTGCCTCCACACTAAAAAACCTAATTTTTACTAGTCAAAGAATGCAAGGGTGATGTAACAAGTGAGAAATTAGAAATGAATTTCCTCTAATATTATACTACACCAAGAAAAATTCTAACCTTAATTACATTATTGGGTTTAGGCCATTTAACTATAACTTCCACCTTTACAGGATCAATTTTAAATTCACCATGTCCGATAATATAACCCAATTAAACCAAAGAGGTCTTTCCAAATTCACATTTAGACAATTTCAAATAAAGTTTCTCCCTTCTTAATGCATCCATGACTTTTGTAATATGAATCATATGATCTTCCCAAGACTGACTAAAGATCAAAATATCATCTAAGTAGACTATGACAAAATCATCAAGGAATGGATTGAAAACATCATTCATAAAATTCATGAGTGTATCTGTTGCATTGCACAACCCAAAAGGCATGAAAATCCACTCAAATAATCCCTTTTTTTCTTTCTTAAAAGTAGTTTTCCAAATATCACCATCATTAATTCTAACCTGATGATAACCACTTTTCATGTCTAACTTAGTGATATAGATAACATTTCTTAAGTGATCTAAAAAATCATCAATATGAGGAAGAGGGAAATTATTCTTAATAGTAATTTTGTTCAAAGTATGAAAATCAACACACATTCACCATGTGCCATCTTTTTTTGGCACCAAAATGATAGGCGAACTAACAAGAGATGTACTAGGATGAATAACACCCTTTTCTAAAAGTTACATTACTTGCTTCTTGATTTCCTCATTTTCCACCACTAATAACCTATACATGCCAATGTTAGGAAGAGGAGAATCTTATAACAACTAAATTTCATGTTGAACCCCCCTTTTAGGGGGTAACCCTTTGGGATCCTAAAACACATCATCATAACTAGAAATAATTTCAACCAATTATTTCTTGTGTTTAGGATACCAATTTTCCATAGCCTGGGAATATTCCTTAGACTTAATCAACACGAGATAGAAATTATTGCTTGAATTGACTAGTCTTTTCATTTAGCCTACTATAACAAAGGATAGACTCGTCTTAACATGATGTGCTCTGAATATATATTTAATGCCATCTTTAACAAGCAAGTACTTATTCTCCTCCCTATAGTATATTGCTTTTCTATAATAAAGATAAATACTTCCTAAAATAATCCTACATATGTCTACAGGGACTACATCCAGATTAACTTCATCTACGAATTTGTATGCGATGACAAATTTTAATCTATAAGTTTTTTTTACTTTTAGTTTTGTATCATCACACACCCAACCAAGTGGACAGGGTTTCAGATGGGGAGTTATTTGTAGGCCTAACTTTTTAAACAATCTCTATAGAAATCAAGTTTACCTGTGATCCACTATCAAATAGAGTGTTAATCTTAATATGTTTTGCAACAAACCTAATGTGGAAAAACTCATTTCTTTTCTTATCATCATGCACAATTTTCTATTTTAAAGAGGAAGCAACATTAGATGACTTAGTGCTAGAAATAAAAAGAGATGAATAGTTCTACATACTCATAGCTATGATCTTAGTTTCATCCTTGAAGTGTGAACCTAGAACCTGAATTACAGTATTAGATTTCTTATTTTTCTTCTTAAACTTGTTAAAAAGACTTAACTTAGGATGTAATTTCCAACACTTAGATTCATCATGATTTTTCTTACAATGATTTCAAAATGGCTTACCCTCTTCTTTATGAATAGTAATAGTGGATTTTTGTTTACACTTTGCAAAACTTTGCCCTTTAGAATGCTTAACTTCAGATTGCTTATTTTTAAATTTAGGAAAATATTATTTTGTTTATTTTCCTCTAGCCTCTAAATGAATGGATTTAACACATGTTTCATCTAAACTAGTGGGATTGAGAACAAGAATCATGTGTTTCAAGTCACTATGCAACCCACCTATATACTTAAGTAGTGTTTCCTATGTATAAAGAGGAATATTCAAAAGTAAATCCTTTTTAATAAATTGTTGTGTATAATCTTGAACACTTTGGCCTTTTATTTGTCTGAAATATTGCTAATCCATCATGGCTTGCTGCATATAGCCTAAAGGATAAAATTGCTTTTTGAGTGCATCAACAAATTCACTCTAAGTGGAAATTGAGTTACCTATGTTAATCTCATTTTCCTTTAACTTACTCTCCCACCAGATGAGAGTTGTACCTCCCATTCAAAGATTAGCCAAGTGAATTTTAGCCTCATCATTTGAAATTTTTTGGACCCTACAATATAATTCAATTTTATTTATCTATTTATCCATCTTTTCTACATTAATCCCACCATTAAACATCGACAATTCAAAATTAATATCTAGATTTAGTGCAGGATGAGATTCAACAAATTTTTTATCTTTATCATCACTTGAAGAGGAGAAATGTTTCTTAGAATTTCTACCACCTCCATCATGTTCTATATTAATTAATCATTCATGGTAAAGTTCCTCGGTCATGTCCTTTCTTTCTAAGAAGGATTATGAAAAAGCTCATTCAGACTCAAAGTCATCTCCCATTTCTATAATACATCTTGATCCAATCTCTGGATCATATTCTACTGATTCTCCTTCACCCTACCAAGATCTTGACCTTGTCAACATACACTAGCAATCCACATGGTTAAATATGAATTCTTCTCTAATACCAAAAATCTGATCTATAATCGTAATCAAACAAGTGTTTTAATATCAAAAATCACACTTGTAATTAGATTGAAACCTTAATATAACAATTTACATAAAATTGACATTTTAAATGATTATGGATTTAAAATTGGATTTTAAATATCTGAAATAGATAAAATTTAAGAGTGTAACAATGAAAAAGACAAAATCAATAGAAAATACTAAACATGATTTGATAATGGAGTTTGGCACAATGGCCTATCTCTGGATCTACTCTAATGGGGGATCACTCCTTATTAATTATATCAAAATTTCTTTAGAATATTAATAAGTCTTCAAATTCATCTTACGTTCTTTAATTCTATCCTAGAGAAATCTTTGAAGAAATATTATTTTATTTGAGGATTTAGTACAATCTCTATTTCTCTCCACACTCTTACATGCCTTAGAATATAATCTCCATGATCAAAACTTTGCTTCAAATACAAACTTGTTCACTTTATATAATGCTCAGACTTCATGATACAACAAATAAGCCCTTATCCTTTTATTTCGTGGTGCATGGTTTGGAACCTATCCTCACCTTTTTTGGTGGTTTATGTTAATATAAAATCCCACATTGGGAAGGTTATTTGGTTATTGCAATACCACAAAACTTGTGGTTTATAATGCCAAGTAATTGGCATTACCATATATTGGATGGAAATTATGGTGGCATGTGGAAAGTTTATGGCATGGCATGTGAGGTATGTGGGAATCGTGGGTTGGAATGCAAGATTTTATGGATACTTGGTTGGGTAGAATCTTCATGGATGGAATATGGAAATTGTGTGGAAAACATGTGGCTTGGATTGGATACGTGGAAAGTGGAATTTTTGTTTGGAACATTTAATGGCTTAATAATTAATTACAATATAAAAAATTAGATGATAGAAAATGGTGGCAAGCCACGTGGTGGCTTGATGACCCACCATGTGGTCTAATATTATCTTTCCATTTGTTAGTCACTCATCTATTGTTGAATTCTCACCACTTGTCAACATCCAAACCCCAACTTTTTTTACTTGCCTATTTTGATCTTCCATGCATCATAACTTACACATATGGGATCCATTTTGTGATCCATTAAATTTACCAAAAAACCTCTTGATGTGACCTTCACCATGAAAATGATCAACCTATGATTTGACAACTTATTTTTTGGAGTAAAATATAGATCCTCCTAGATCATAGAGAAATTAGTGGAATTACTAAGAGAATACAAGGATCTATTCCCAAGTACATTCATAGAGTTACAAGGGATTAATGAAGAAGTAATACAAATGGAAATTTAGGAATGAGAAGATGTAAAATCTTAAAAGAAACATTATACACTAAACCTTAATTTGAAAGTATATGTCAAGAAAGAGATAGATAATATGTTAGAAAGATATATTATTACATTAGTAGAATATATGAAATGGATTATTTTGATGGCAATTTAAATAATAAAACATGATAAATTAGAATCTATGTAGACTATATGGAATCAAATAAGGCATGTATTCATGACCCATTTACAAATTTATTCATAAAATATATACTTGAAAAATTGTTGGAGAGAGAGGTATATTCATTCCTATATGGGTTTTAAAGATATCCTCAAGGAAAAAATTACCCCATTAGATACATCAAAAATTAATTTTGTAAAAGTACAAATTGCAAAGTACCAAGGCCATAAATTATACAACCATAAAACCTAAAGAAGATATCATTTTTAGGAGTCCCACCTAAATTTATTAGTCCATATTTCCTACTTTACCTTTGATTTGAGTTAATTATTTGGCATGTGGGGATCTAATATTGGGTCTAGAATTGTATACTAATGTTTTTGATTGCCTCATACCAAGTTTTTGGATGAGTGACAACATTTACATGTTTATATGAGGACAACTTGATCTAAGGCTCTAATCCACTTTTAGATGTAGTGTTATGGGCCAAAGTAACTTCATATATCATAGCTTCATCTATCATAAATTGGGTAAACCAAAACCTCTTGATTATCATAAGTAGTAATGTCAGAGGTGTAATGCATAGGCTTGGTCATGGGATTGAAAGCATACATTTACTCAAGATTTTCATTGTCCTTTTTGGTGATAGGATTTTCATTATATTTTTTAGTTCCCTTTAGAGGTTATGATGAAGCTACTAGCTCAAGACCTTTGCCATTTGATTTGGTATCCAAACCTGTAAAAGGGTTGAGACTTAACTTGGTTTAAACTTTCCCATTTACTTTTGAGTTAGTTTTAGGGTATCTTTCCCCTCATTTCAAACTATACAGAATTCATTGTTTGAAAATTAACTTCAAGTGATAATTGCAAGTCAAATTTCCATGGGCATAGAATGAAAACTATAAAAAGGCAATTTTTAGCTATCCACGGGTTGGTCAAACTCCCTTATGATGATTTTAACCAAACACTTTCATGTAAGGGGTTATTCACATCCATTTGTACACATAGATTAACATACAAAATACATTGCTTATTGTAGGTCTCAAAATAAATTCAAACCATTTCATCAAGGGAATTAATATTTAAGTTATATGAATTCATAAGCTTTAACATATGCTATTTATACATGTAGAAGATGGTTTCAAAAGAGTTATAAATTGAATCAATAAATAATTATTATAAATCATATAACAAGTAAATAACAAAACACAAAATTCAATAATGATCCATATAACTAACAAATTATCTTATCAAAAAATAACATAAACTTGCTTTTTAGACCAATATTTCCTAAGCCCTAGAAAAACATATCAAACATATACAATTTTTTAAAGACCACTAGCCAAGATAACATAACACATAAATGATTTAGTAAGTCACCATGGAAGAAGCACCTATAATATGTTCATCATCATGTGATGGTTAATAACTTAAAATATCATTTTTTGCATCTTCAATTTAAATGGTCTCCCACCCTAATCCATCACACACTTCTATGTCTTCTTATTTTCTAGAGTTGGTTTGGAAGTTGAGATGGTCAACCCTAGAGAAGGGAGAGAATGTTATCCCCAAGATCCACCCAATCCCTCATGGAGTGAGGAGGGGGAGAGCATCCAACAATGTGGAGATGGTTTCTACTAACTATCAAATTGATAAAATGAGCCCACCTATTTCCTTTTCCCTTATGATTAGTAAGGGGTCCATGAAAGCAAAAAATGTTGGTGAAATATTTTAGGGGAACTATAGGGAGATCCATTGATGGAAAGAAATATGCTTATAATGCATGTGACATTTCCCCTGTGAGAAATTAGCTGCTACAAGTCTGCAAACTTTGCTTCACATTTTCAACTTGACCCACAATGTAAAACATGACATTAAATAGAATTTTTATTTATTATATAATTTAAATTATATTCAAATGAATCATTTCAAAAATAATAGTATTTATATTTTTCTATATTTGATACAAAATGTCACCTTTAATAATATCATATAAGTTTGTTATATGTCTATGTCAACCATTATTTAGCCTTAAAAAAAAAAGTCACAAAAAGTGTTATGATTCATATGAAGAAATAAAGGCTAAATCAAGAGCTAAGTATTCTTATTTTCTAAGAAAAACTAAAAGAGGTTGTTTATGATTTTATCATATATTACAGGGGCATTTGGGATAGGAGAATCTCATTTGCTTCAATTATTTTATAATAAATAAGACATGTTATAGAGGGAACCATGAAAAGTGGGTTTTCTTAGGGGTGACTATGAAAAGTAGGTTTTATTAGGTTTAGGAAGAATTATCTCCATGTAAATTTTAATTTGAAGAGATTCAAGAATACGCTGCACTTGCAAGGAGTTATTTCTCATAAAAATGTATTAAAAATCTAAAAATAATATAACTTCTCTTTTCTCATCTTTAATTTATATAAAAAGATGAACAATTTTAAAAGTATTTTATTTGAATTCATTTTACCAAATCTTCTTTGTTGCTTCATTAATATTAATATACATGGTGATATTTGACATATAATTTCAATTAATGTATGATGATGCAATTTACAATGTAATTTTAATATTTGATGATCTATTATTTACTAATATTTATTATAATTTTATATAATTTTCCTATTCATTGAATAATTTTGTAAACCCAAATCATACTTTTATCCATTTCAAATTTGCTGAGTAGAAGGAGGTATTTTAGATCATCATAACACAATAGGGAGCAAGAGGGAAAAAATGCAATAAATTTTGGGAAATGAGTAAGGGGTCCAAATGAAATAACAAATTATTGAGTAGGAGGTATTTTAGACCATCATATGGGTGTATTAAAAATATCATGAAGATATAATAGGATTTCTGAGTATGAAGATCGATGTCATATGATCTAATCTGTCATTATGAAACCTAGTTAAATGAAGAGGCCTATAAGGTAGTATGAGAGGGATAAGAGTGTGAAGAGATGAAAAGGTGGCCATCATCTATTAGTTGAGAAATAAGGTGTTATAAAGGCCATTAAATTAATTAGGTGGATATGTTTTTGTTGATTCATCTAAGGGGTTGGTTCTTCCTTTCAAGTGGGTAGTTACTAAAGCCTAGTTAAGTAGGTACTTGGCTAGTTGGGGTTAATATTCCATGTGGAGTTGGTGCTTCAATAAATTTGGTTTTTGTCTTATATTACTATATTACATTTAGAAATATTAGTGGGTTTTCTTCCCCTTGAGTGTTTCCTAGATATGTGATGTGTTCTTGTGTTTCATGCTTATGTGGATAGTTTCTTATGCTTGTTAGATCTATATGTTTGTTTGAATGATTCATGATTGATTAAGTGTAATTGAAATAAATTTTTTTGAAGACTAATTAACCCCCCATATCTTAGTCATTGTTATTCTAACAATTGGTATTAGAGCTTGGTCCTTTGAATCAGGACTAACAACTTGAAGGATATCCTTAAATCACAAGCATGTCTAGTTAAGAAGTGCAAGGAGGTTTATCAACTAATAAGGATCCTCTCTTTAATTAGACTAACTATGAATTTTAGTGCATTATAATGAATAATTATGTAATGTATTTAGGCTATGACATATGGCAATATATTGTTGATGGAATCACCCCACCTTCTACACCACTAACTGATGTAATAGGCAATAAGTAAAGTGAGAGCAACTCTAAGGCAATGAATGCCATTTTATGTGGTAATTCAAAAGTAGAATTTTTTAAGGTCATGTATTGTGATACAACCAAAGGTATTTGGGAAAATTTTTATACCATATATGAAGGAGACACCAAAGCTAAGCTTGAAAATTTATGGACTTACCATATGCAATTTGAAAGTATGAGAATGAAGGAGGATGAAAACATTGTATCCTACCTATTAAGGGTTGATGAAGTTATGAATGTCATAGAGGTCTCAGAGAAGAAGTGAAAGAGTCTACAATTGTATAAAAGGTATTGAGATCCCTAACTTCTAAATTTCATTCAAATGTATTTGTAGTAGAAGAAATGCAATATCTACACACACTTCAAATTGATGGGTTTCATGGCATCTTAACTACCTTTGAGATGAGAATAAATTAAGGAAGACCTCCCAAGAAGGAAGTAACATTCAAAGCTAAGAAGAATTCAAATTCTAATAATATCAAGGATGAAGTATGTTTATATATTGATGATGATGAATTAATAACCATGCTTGCTAGGAAATTGAGGTTTGGATCTAGTAAGTACAAGGCTAATTTGCCTTCCAAAAATTTTAAATATGGTAAGATTTGTCACTTTACATCTAAGTTTCCTAACAAGTATAATACTGAGCATGATGAAGAACATTATGAACATCATGGTGATGATAAAAATCTTCTATAAGCCTAATAAAAATAAGAAAGTTTTTAGGAAGTATGAAGGCAAGAAAGTGTTATTCAAAAACAAGGAATTTTCTATATTAAAGAAGATAATAACTCATCTGATGTAAGTGACACAATTACATCTGATAGTGATGATGATAGTAATGAACATGACAATAATGAAATAGTATTCATGGCTATAGAAAAAAATAATGAAGGTTGATCAAAAGATAAAGGTCTTATGAATGATGAATAATTAGATGAAGAAGAGGCTGAAGTGAACCTTGAGGTAGAATTGGTGAGTGCTCTAGAGGAGTTGAATTTCTAAAGAAGGAAGAACAAAAAACTAAGATCATAGTTAATAGTTATGAGGATCAAATCAATCTCTTTGAAGAGATATTAAGCATAAACACTAATGAACATGTGGAGATTATCAAACTATTGTAAACTTAAATTGAAATTGTCACTACAAATATTAAGACCAAGGAATAAGAATGCATCAAGTTTGAAACAAAAATAGAGTACTTTAAGGTATAACTAGATTAGGCATTAGTCAAGTTGAAGACACATCAACTATTTGAGAAGAGTAATGAATTTATTGGCGATATTTTGAGTAGTCAAAGGCTTCCACATGACAAAATAGGTCTTGGGTTAAACTAAGTTCAAAAAGAGAACAAGGGGTGTTAGATATCAAAGACCTATGCATAAACTTTTAAATCTAAGGTTCAAAGTGATCATCAACAATTCAAGAGTAATAACATGAAGATACCAATTAGGCAACCCAATGTATTCCAATTATTTTTATGGTTTTATTATACTTGTCATAACTTTGGTTATAGAACAAGTGATTGTAGAATGGTGTCAAGGAATGAGTTATCATGGGAACATGAGAGCAGAAGTGATCAGTCAAGAGGTATGCACATAAATGTTATTTACTATAGTTATCATAATATAGGACACATTTTAATATTATATCCTAATGGATTTAAAAGGCCCTCAAGACCTAACAATGTATATGGAGCTCCTAGAGTTCATGAGAAATGTCAAAAAATGGTATGGAAGCCAAAGAAGGTCAAGACAGATCATATGGTAAAGATGGATTATTTAATAAGATAAAACAAGGATCAAAAGTGAAGGAATGTCAAGAACACTTGTTATTTTCATGTGTTGATGAGGAAGTCAAAGAGAAGAATAAGGATGACAAGATAGATGAGTCAAATGCTTCAATCAAGAATAAGTGGATTCTAAGGAGGGAATATCAATCTCATGATTTCAAGGTAGATAAGGAAAGTGGTTTAGATATCTAAGAATCTCCAACATTCATGTATTTTTGAGAGCCCTAAAAAAAAGGGTGAATCCATTATGCCTCATGGAGACACTGTTCTATCTATAGAAGCATGAGGTTACAGTCAAATAATGACTCATCTTGAGAGGATTTTAGGTTATTTGTGTTGTAAAATATAAGTTATTTTATATGTATCTTGTATGTATATGAGAAGTTAAATTTTATTGATATAACTAGAAGTGTGTGTACATGATTGGTATTTAAGAAATGATTTAATGATGTTGAGAAAAGTCTGTAAGTTTTGATAACTCATATGATAAGCACAAGCTGTGAGGACAAAGGGGGAACATGTTTATATAATGCTTCATAAACTCTGTGATCTTGTTACCAAGAAAGGGACAAGTAGCCTATTTAGAGATGTTTTCGAGAGTGGCTTCCATATTATGAATCAAGAGGAGAATATGGTGTTAGGGTGAGATTTTTATCTCTATGTTGTTCATCAAAATTTGGGTTCAAGGATCATATGATAGTTTTTAGAAAATCCTTTGTCATTCATGTCAAAAGAGGGAGAATGAGTAGATGGGAAAAGTATCAATTTGAAGTGATTTCAATTATGTAGTGTGTTTGACATCAATGTATTTTCCATCAATGACAAATGGGGATTTTTTTGGCATGTTTTTGTCATTGATGTCAAAAGGGTACATCATGCAAAGGAATAATAGTCATTGATGTCAAAGATATATTGAACGGTAGTAACCTATTGAGAGTGTGTTCTCAGTTGGTAGCATGATGTTGTCAAAGATGATGAGTGATCAAGATTGATATTATCATGAATTTTGTAAGCATGGAAATAAAAAATCATGGAAAGGTGAGACATGTAAAGAAAACATAGTGAAATGAATGAACAAAGGCGACTAAGCCTAGTTGACAGTATGTGATGAGATAAAATGCATTGAGAAGAGTGTGGTCAAGAGAAAATATGAAAAAAGAGATAATTTGAAGCAAATAATGTATTATGGTTGGATGAAAGTAAAATTTGATGTCAAGGATGATGTTAAAGGTGTTAAAGTGCATGGAAGAGACATGTCAAGTCATATGAAGCTTGGTCATGTGGTTTTAGGTTTGTATGAGGTTGTGTAAGATTGTTATCATCAGAAAGAGAATGATGTAGTGATATGAATAAGGTGTAATGTCTTATATTTTCTTGGTTGATATTTTTTTGAATTTATGACATAGAAAGAAAAGGTCAAGTCATCAAGTGCTTAAGTAGCCTAAGCCTAGTCATGGCATGAAGAGACCTTGTGAGAAGGTATGATCCTGATAGCTTGGTGAGACTAGTGCACATAGGTATAAATTTATGTATGAATTTATTTGAACATGTATATGAGGTATTTAAAAACTCATGATAGTTTTAGGGTGAGCCTACAGGGGTAGGACCTTCAGTCTAAGTTTGCATTTAGATCTCTCTTAAACCCTTCCTATCCTAATGAGTTATCATGATTTATTGTCAAGGCATGTGAAGGATGTATGGAAGTGTTTAAGAATGAGAGAGGTTGTATGGAATGAGAGTGAGAATTTTATTATGAAAGTGAGGTTTTGAGAGCATGAAAAGAGGTATGAAGGTCATTTTTAAGGTCTAATGTGGTTTATAGGTCATGGTCTAGAGAACAAAGAGAGAGAGAGAGAGAGAGTGGCCTAATAAAGGGTTATGATAAGATTTCAAGGTGTTTGATATTATGTAAGAATTTTTAAAGGTGAGGTATGTTGTTTCAAGTTATTTCATAAAGTTTGAGGTTCTAGTTTGAAGGATAAGGCTTGAAAATTTATTTGGAGGTCTCTTGAGTGCTCAAAATGAAGAGTTCTCAACCCGAGAAGGATTTTATTGTTCTCATCAGCTCAACAAACATTTGAATTGGAACCTAAGTAGTTCATGGTGAATGAGAAATGGTTCCCTATAAAATTAATATGCATTAGTTTTTGAATTGAGGGGCTATTCTTTATGAATGATCATTAAGAGTGGAAACTAGTTTTAACCCTCTTAGAACCCTGGTAAGGACTAGATGTTGAAGACATTATTCAAAAGTGCTTAGGAATGATTGAATTGATTTGGTAAGCTATTTGAGATTGTATTTAACTCTCCCAAGTACATCTAGGTGGTATTAATTAGAGAGAGGAGAGATAAATGTTTGAGTTACATGATTATTTTTAAAGAAGTTATTGTAGAAGTCAAATGTTGCATTAAACATAGTAAGAAAATGGATGGAGGAAGATGGTAAAGACTCATGTTTTATGTACATGAAATTTTATAGATAGGTTATAATAATTAAGTGTTATAAATTGGACATCCAAGTTATCTAATCGCTAACAAGCCTAATGGTGCAAACAATGAAAAACCTAGGCATTAGTGAGAAGATGAATTGGAATGTGTTATCATGATACAATAATGAAACCATGTGCATGGAGATATTTTTCAGCACTTGTATGATATTTTAATTCTTGGTAGAATCTTTGAAGGTTGTGTGTAGTGATAATGTTTCTCATAAGTTGGCATGTCTGGTTCAGATGAGATAGTGAGATATAAGGTCATGAGATTGGTCTACAAGACCAATATTTGACATTTGACTATATGATATTTCTATTTTAGAATGGCATAATAATATCATAGGATAATCTACATGCATTATAAGTCATTGAAAATTTATATATAGGTGTTGAAGGTTTGAGTCACCATGACTATGTTTTGAGATAATTTGGTAGTTCTAAATGAGTGAATTGTAGAGGTGTTCTTGAAGCCTTATCTTCTATGTGGAATTGTCTAATGCATTTGATGATGACCATGAGGTCATTTAGAATCTATCTATATACATAGTTGATCATATTTGAGTTCCTTAAGTATGTTTGAGCTTCATTATTATAAGATAGTTTGTTGAAGCACATAGGCTTAATAAGGCAATTTGTCCTAAAGAAGGTTTCAAGGTATGAACAAAGGATGAAGATATAAAAAAACATAGAGGAGGTAAGAAGAGTTCCTTGGATAAGTGGTTGAATGCTTTTAGATTTTTGGAGAAAGTCATCTAGGCCAAAGAGAATCAAGTTTTGGCATTAAGAGATGGACCTAATGAGACCTAAAAGTGAAATGAGGCCTAATTGAGTCATGCTAGACCAAAAGGGACTCAAATAAAATTTGATTCATGTTTAAAAGATGCCCTAAGACCTATTCTATGGCGTACCTAAGAAGTTAAGTGTGTGTGGCCAACTTAGTTATATATAAATAAGGAATGGTATATATATATATATATATATATATATATATATATATATATATATATATATATATATATATATAAGGCAATTTTAGGCCTATTTGTGTAAGCTAAGTGAAAGCAAATTAAATAACACATTGTTGAGCAAAATTAGGTCTTATAGACCATCAAGGGGGTGTAGAGAAGCTTTCATGAAGATATAACAGGTGTTATGAGTATTAATATCAAGGTCATATGACCTAATGAGTATTAAAGAGACCTAATTGAGTGAAGAGGCCTAGAAGAAAGTTTGAAAGGGATAAGAATGTGAAGAGCTGAAGAGGTGGTCATCATCTATTGGCTAAGAAATAAGGTGTTATAAAGGTGATAAAAGAAATTAGGTGGATGAGTTAGTGCTAAGTCATCTAGGGGGTTGGTACCTCATTGCAAGTAGGTGCTTGATAAATCACAGTCAAATGGGTGCTTGGCTAGTTGGGGTTGGTGCTCCATGTGGAGTTGGTGCTTCACTGATTTTTTTTGTCTTATAAAACTATAGTCTATTAATAGAGAATAGTGGGTTTTCTTACCCTTGATGGTTTCCCAAATATGTGATGTATCCTTGTGTTTCATGCTTATGTGGATAGTTACTTATGCTTGTTATATCTATATGTTTATTTGAATGATTCATGATGATTAAGTTTAGTTGAAAGAATACATCATTGTGTTTAAAACAAGATAAAAACTCATGCAAAAATCAAAATTAAAGAATACATCATTTTTATAATAAAACATAACTATATTAGACTATATTTCATTACCTTCCTTTGATTTGAGTTGTTCTTTTGGCACGTGGGGATTAACCACTATGTCTAGAATTGTGTACCAATGTTTTTGATTGCCAAAATAGTTAATTTTTTTTTATCAATGATAGAATCCATAGTTTTATTTTAGGAAACCTTGATCCAAGGATCCAATCCACTTTTAGATGGAGTGATAGTGTTGAAATTATCCTCATTTATTTTTTGGACCACAACCTCTTGATTATCACAATTAACAACCTTAGAGGTGTACTTCTTGTTGTTCCCAAAATCAACTACGCTTATTTTTAGAACAACCCCTACGAAACTTGTTTGTTTCGTCTTTCGTCTCTCTAAGCCCATTTTTGAGATAGGTTTTTCTCATTCTCATGCCTACTCAACTAACATGTTTCTAAGTTTGTGACGTCTTTTCATTACGTTTTTTCCAAAAAGGTGAAAGTTGTTACGGTCTCGATGCGAGTAGGAGACCAATTTTTGGCTTTTTCAGAGTTAGTTTTTTAATCCTTCTATTTTCCTGCAAAGGTGGTAAATTTTCCCACCATTGCATATTTTTATGCAAAGGTGGGGAATTTGCCCGCCATTGCATATTTTTATGCAAAGGTGGGGAATTTCCCCGCCATTGCATATTTTATGCAAAGGTGGGGAATTTCCCCGCCATTGCATATTTTTATGCAAAGGTGGGGAATTTCCCCACCATTGCATATTTTTATGCAAAGGTGGGGAATTTCCCCGCCATTGCATATTTTTATGCAAAGGTGGGGAATTTCCCCGCCATTGCATATTTTTATGCAAAGGTGGGGAATTTCCCCGCCATTGCATATTTTTATGCAAAGGTGGGGAATTTTTCCGCCATTGCATATTTTTATGCAAAGGTGGGGAATTTTCCCGCCATTGCATATTTTTATGCAAAGGTGGGGAATTTTCCCACCATTAAATATTTTTATGCAAAGGTGGGAAATTTTCCCACCATTGCATACCTTTCCCTCTTTTTTTTTTTTGCTATCTTTGGAAAATTTTCATTTTCCATGCCCGCTCCCCTTTTTTCACTTTTGGACCTGCTCACGTCTCATCTCTTTCAAGCGCATTTCCCTGATCCTGACCAGCAAATGTGCAGTTCTCCCACATCGCTACTTTCTTCTCCTGATTGCATAATCATGATTCCTGCTGTAGTTCCTGTGAAGGATCCCTCTTCATCGATGTCTTTTCAACAAAAGTGCTTCCAGATCACTGAAGTTTCTCTGAAGAAGTTGAAGACCATGAAGAAGACTGAAAATAAAGATTGAAGCTGTTCTTCTATGCTTTATTCAAAATGCACTTTGTAATTTTCTTGGGACATTTTTACATGCAATTTTGTAATATGTAATTACATGTAAATATTTTGGAAAAATATCCAAAAGTCAAAGATGAGTCATCTTTGACCAAGATATTTTATATATTTTATTATTTTCTATTTTTGAGGATTTTCTCCCTATATATAGTGGAGACCTCATTTGTAAATTATCTTGGAAAATTCAATAGCAAACACTCTGCTGAAATTGAAGCAACTTTTGAGACTTTGTGCTCAAACTTGTAAATCATATTTTGATTAAATAAATGAGAAGTAGTTTATTTCAGACTTTGTGTTGAGATTATTTGTGTTATTTAGGAAAAAGTTCTTATGTCTTTTTCCTGGTAACATCTTGTTTATCTGATTTAATAAGCAAAGTGGGTGTGTTATTATTATCTGAGGGCGCTTCTAGAGGGTAGAAAATAGACTTTGTGTTGCTTTTACCTTTGAGATTCTGTTATCTTTTGTAGTTTCAGGTGAAGACTTTGTACTTCACTTCACTCTACGGTTGTACTTGTTTCGAATCGGTGAAAGAAGCTATGGAAGACTTTGTGCTTGCATAAGCGTTCTGGTGGACTTTGTTACTTCAGGTGATCTCTTGTTCTTCATTTGATACCATTCCTGAAAGAAGAGGAGTGTTGTTAGCTTAAGGCCAAGATTTTCCCTCTTTTTATTCTTTGTACATTACCTCTGAAAAAAGAGAGGTAGATGCTGTTATACCACCCCCGTGTGTTATTTTCTACTTAATTATATATCCGGCACATAAGTATTAATAGGGAACCTCCCCTTGATGAGAGGAGAGATTTACCTTGTCTAGATCTGGTAAAGCCACACTCTTCGTGGTGTAAATCTCTCTTATGCTGTGGCTGATATCCCCATTTTGTCATCAGTTGACGACAAAATATTCACCCAACAGTTTTTGGCAACTCCATTGGGGATTCAGATGTGCAGTCTGAAACCTCAAGTTTTAGATTGAAGTAGTCCCTACCCTTATCCATTACATAGTCTGGCAACTCTGTTTCATGTCTTACCCATTATCATTATAGCCTTACCATCTCCCTCCATCTCTGTTATATTATCTGGTCTGTAAAACCAGAGCTGCTGGGAAGAACGTGCATTTTGAAGCCTCAAGCTTCAATTTGAAATAGTTTCGGTTCCATTTTTGTTATAAAACCTGGCAACTCCACGCTACACCAGAAGGCAGAGATCTAAAGGTGTTGTTGACCCTGTGTTTGAGTTAGCGCAACAGAGTAATTTTGATCTATTTCCGTCATCAGCTTCTCTTTGACGATCTAGGAGTTTTCCTTCTAGCCTTGTCAGGTCACCAACACAAGGTAAAACTCCTTTTCCCACTGTTAATCGCCGCCTACCTATAAACACTCCACCTAGATTCGTTATGCCACCTTTTAATCCTCTGATCATAATGGCTCAAGGCCCATGGGGTAATTCCTTTGGCCCTCTTAACTTGACCCCACCTCTGCATGAACTACCTCGTAGTTCTAGGAAAAATTTTCCTAAATTCTTTGGAGATGGAAAGGTTCATCCCGATGAGCATATTGTTGCTTTCTCCATAGCATGTGGTGTAATTGGTGTAGAATTTGAGGATGTGGCAGTAAGACTTTTTGTGGAGACTTTGCAAGGTGCTGCTGCAGATTGGTTCTATCACTTGCAGGTCGGGTTAGTGACTGACTAGAATACACTAAAGTCCATATTTGAAGCTAGATTTAAACCCGCTGAAGATGCACATGCTTTGTTAGCTCAGCTAACATAGATGAAAAAAGAATCTCAGGAACCCATGAGGGATTTCATAGCTAAATTCAACAAGTTGAGAAACCGGATTCCAACTGTGGCTCAGCCTACACTGGAAAATCTCAAGTGCTTTTTTATCAACTCGCAGCTCCCTAAAGTAAGTTTTCTATTGAGGCGAGCTAGCCCTATGGATCTAGCATTGGCTCAAAATTTGGCTACTGAGATTGAGGATGATCTTATCCTGGCAAGTAAGATCAAAAAAGACCCAAGTAAAAATAGATTCTCTTCATCTGCTGAAAGCTCTTCTACAGCTACTACAGATCCTATGGTACAAAAGTTAGTGAATGAAATGCTAGCTCTCAGAAGACAGATGGCCCAAGTTATGTCTACTTCTCTTGATTAGGATATGCCAAGGAGGACATTTCAGAATTAAGCGTACCAAGGCAATGCTGCTAGGAATCAAGGGCACCCAAATCATCTTCCTCCCCCATAAAGGAACCTCGCCCTTGAAGCCCCTCCAACCAACTCAGCAGTTGGATATCTAGAAATAGAACATGCTTCCCCTTTCCAACCTGAGTTGGACCAACAATATGATTCTAATCTCTTTGAAGAGCAAGAAGAAGAATTAGCTGGTGACTCCATCATTGGCTACCTAAATTATCGAGATGAACCCAGAAGTGAAGGGAATGCAACTGAGGGATCATATGCCGTATTCACCTGGTCCCAAAAATAGTCAGCTCGACAAGCCGATAAAGAGAAGACAGAGGAGCAACCTCGGCTAAAAGTTTCAATTGCCAAGCGGGGAACCACTCTACCCTTCCAACCAAAGGACCTGGTGACTATTGAAAAGGTACGTACCCCAAGCATCCCTGCATCCTCTACTTCAACTTCACAAACCAGCCCTCCCCATCCCAAAAACCAAAAGAGTGAACTCCCATCCTCTGTCCCTAGTCTAAATCAAAAATTTGACATAATTGAGCATGCCAAAAAGACTAAAATTGAAATGTCTAAATTTGAATTTCTACAAGCCCATCTTGAACAGTTGGACAGGGTGGCAGAATGTGTGAAAGGTACAGCCATCCCAGCAGGACAAGAAATTTTGAGGGTAACTCATGATCCCCCAAAGAATGTATCCACCCAGAATAATCTTGCCATGACTCCTCTAGTTGCTCTCGAGAAAATAGAACCTTTCTATGTTTCTCTGTTAATAAATGGTTGCAAGTTGAGCAACTGCATCATCGATTCTGGTGCATCTAACAATGTCATGCCTATTAAAGTGGCAAAATCTCTTGGTCTCACATTGACTAAAACTTTTGGGAGATGTTTCTCTATGGAGAACAAACAAGTACCACTATTGGGGCAAATCAAAGATGCTCAATTTGCATTTGAAGCATTCCCTAACAAGAGGATCAAGATGACAGTTCTGGTGGCTGACGTCCTAGCTTCATATGGCATTATACTTGGACAAAACTTTTGCAAGGATGTCGAAGGAGAATTGAGCATGGACTTATCCCAGGCAAAGATTCCTGTGAAAGGCGTGATGCAAAGGTTGCTTCCTGAGAGAGAGGCAAAGTACGTGGTCACCCAAATGTCATCTCCTACGGCTCAGATTCTGTTTGAGTCCTCAGGCAAGGGTAATTATTTTTTTACCACAGAAGAGGTTCGTGAAGAGCCTGTTAAAGCCCTTGAGACTACCAACCAAAAAATTGGTTCAACTGAAATAATGACAAGTGGGCCTGATAGTGCCAATCAGTGGCAGGTGTCAAATGAGGACAATCAAATCAGATGCTGGATAGAACCAAAAGAGCAACCAATTATGGTAGTTGACCATGTTGCTGCGTGTCATGATTAGAAAAAAGAAATCTTCACCAAGAAAACAAAGATTCATGGTTTTCGGGTCAAAAGACAGATCTTGCTGTGGAGCAAGAGGAGAAAACCAAAGGGAAGGCACAGGAAGTTGGTTTTCTGGTGGAGGTTTCCATTCACACATCATCAATTCTGGGGAGAAAATGGCCTCTTGCTAGTTTATTAGGATAGAACACCATTGTCACTGCCTCTTGAGGGGCAGCATTCAAAGTACTTCAATTCTTGAAGTACCAAATAAATTCACCTGTATATTTGTATAGTCTTTTGCTTTGTTTTGTTTGTTTTGTTTTCATTTTTGGAGCCTTTCTTTTTGAGTAGCTTGACTCTGTGGCCCAATGGCACGCTTCTAAGGCACTGGAGATTCTGAATTCTACTCCCTTCAATTACTTTTTGCAATAAAAGGCAGTTCCCCAATAGGAGCCAGCTGTTGTTCCCAAAATCAACTACACTTATTTTTAAAACAACTCCTACGAAACTTGTTCGTTTCGTCTTTCGTCTCTCTAAGCCCATTTTTGAGATAGGTTTTTCTCATTCTCGTGCCTGCTTAACTAACATGTTTCTAAGTTCATGACGTCTTTTCATTACATTTTTTCCAAAAAGGTGAAAGTTGTTACAGTCTTGACGCGAGTAAGAGACCAATTTTTGGCTTTTTCAGAGTTAGTTTTTTTATCCTTCTATTTTACTGCAAAGGTGGTAAATTTTCCCACCATTGCATATTTTTATGCAAAGGTGGGGAATTTCCCCGCCATTGCATATTTTTATGCAAAGGTGGGGAATTTCCCTGCCATTGCATATTTTATGCAAAGGTGGGGAATTTCCCTGCCATTGCATATTTTTATGCAAAGGTGGGGAATTTCCCCGCCATTGCATATTTTTATGCAAAGGTGAGGAATTTTTCCGCCATTGCATATTTTTATGCAAAGGTGGGGAATTTCCCCACCATTGCATATTTTTATGCAAAGGTGGGGAATTTTCCCGCCATTGCATATTTTTATGCAAAGGTGGGAAATTTTCCCACCATTGCATACCTTTCCCTCTTTTTTTTTTTGCTATCTTTGGAAAATTTTCATTTTCCATGCCCACTCCCCTTTTTTTGCTTTTGGACCTGCTCACGTCTCATCCCTTTCAAGCGCATTTCCCTGATCGTGACCAACAAATGTGCAGTTCTCCCAAATTGCTACTTTCTTCTCCTGATTGCATAATCATGATTCTTGCTGCAGTTTCTGTGAAGGATCCCTCTTCATCAACGTCTTTTCAACAAAAGTGCTTCCAGATCACTGAAGTTTCTCTGAAGAAGTTGAAGACCATGAAGAAGACTGAAAATAAAGATTGAAGCTGTTCTTCCGTGCTTTATTCAAAATGCACTTTGTAATTGTCTTGGGACATTTTTACATGCAATTTTGTAATATGTAATTACATGTAAATATTTTGGAAAAATATCCAAAAGTCAAAGATGAGTCATCTTTGACCAAGATATTTTATATATTTTATTATTTTCTATTTTTGAGGATTTTCTCCCTATATATAGTGGAGACCTCATTTGTAAATTATCTTGGAAAATTCAATAGCAAACACTCTGCTGAAATTAAAGCAACTTTTGAGACTTTGTGCTCAAACTTGTAAATCATATTTTGATTAAATAAATGAGAAGCAGTTTATTTCAAACTTTGTGTTGAGATTATCTGTGTTATTTAGGAAATAGTTCTTATGTCTTTTTCCTGGTAACATCTTGTTTATCTGATTTAATAAGCAAAGTGGGTGTGTTATTATTATCTGAGGGTGCTTCTAGAGGGTAGAAAATAGACTTTGTGCTGCTTTTACCTTTGAGATTCTGTTATCTTTTGTAGTTTCAGGTGAAGACTTTGTGCTTCACTTCACTCTACGGTTGTACTTGTTCTGAATCGGTGAAAGAAGCTATGGAAGACTTTGTGCTTGCGTAAGCGTTCTCCTGGACTTTGTTACTTCAGGTGATCTCTTGTTCTTTGTTTGATACCATTCCTGAAAGAAGAAGAGTGTTGTTAGCTTAAGGCTAGGATTTTCCCTCTTTTTGTTCTTTGTACATTACCTCTGAAAAAAGAGAGGTAGATGTTGTTATACCACCCCCGTGTGTTATTTTCTGCTTAATTATATATCCGGCACGTAAGTATTAATAGGGAACCTCCCCTTGATGAGAGGAGAGATTTACCTTGTCTAGATCTAGTAAAGCCACACTCCTCGTGGTGTAAATCTCCCTTATGCTGTGGCTGATATCCCCATTTTGTCATCAGTTAGTTGACGACAAAATATTCACCCAACACTTCTGAAGCCTAGTCATGGGATCTAAAGCATCAATCACATCATGATTTTCATTTTATTTTTACAATAGAATCTTCATTATATTCTCGATCTATTTACATATTTTTATTAACTCATTACCTCAAGAGCTTCATCATATGATTTGATATCTAAAATTTCCTGATGATATTCCTTGGAATTGATAATAAGATGTTTGTAAATATTTGGTAAGGGAAATCAATATCCTTAAATCTTTATGAATATTCCCAAGGAAAAGATCATTATTTTGACTTGTTGATTTTGTGTAGAAGGCCAAAGAGAGGTGCATTGATTTTTTCATAACCATTATTCCAATGCAATGGACATAAAATCATAACACAAACAAGTTTCACTTGCAAGCGTGGTGCCATCTATGCACCTTAATATATCTATAATTATATCTATGTGCTTGCAAGCATGTTGCCTATTGAATGTAGGCCTAACATAAATATGATTCCTTCCACATTAACCATTGCAATAAACATAAATTATGTTCTATGAACCCTTCTCTATTGTGAGTAGTACATGTAATATAATTGTTAAAATTAAATCTAATGTTTGTAGATATATGAGGATGATGGTTTGTTATAACATCCACTAGGGAAAACATTATTTTAGATATATGGTACATGGAAATTGTTAGATGGATAGAGTTAGGTTTGTTTTTTGGGAGAATTTGAGGGTTGTATTCCCATTGCATAATTTTTATCGATGGATTCCATATAGTCATGACTAAGATAGTTCTAGGTTGATTTTGTGATGCAAAAAATGATGACAAACTTCTAAAGGGCATAATTCTTGATATGTAGCTTCATTTGAGCCTTCCTTCATGATAAAATGATCATCTTAAAAATCTAGATGCAACCATAACCTACCTTATTTAGTTATGGATGTTTTTGATATTTTTATAAGCCATATCTGACCATCTAAGGGTCTAAAAATGTAGTTTAATATATGTTTTAGGTTTTTCTATTTTTGGAAATTGTATACTTTTAAAACCAGATGTGAACTTAAATTTAAATTTATTTGATAGGTTAATTTTAGTGTTTAGTTTATTTTTGGAGATTTTTAAATCTGCACATGCTTTCATGTGAAAATTACTAAAAATAATATATACTAAAAAGAGTAGGCTAAGATTTACTATTTTTCAGAGTTTAAAATTTTTATGTCAACACCAATTTTGAATTGACACATATCTATGCATAGTTTGTAATTATTTGAATCATTCAATATGAATCAATACAAGTTATTTAAAAATATGTCTATTGATAGTTTCATGTCTTGATAGTATTTGGGTTCATTATTTAGTATCAGAGCAATTAGAACAACTCAAAGGTGTTAAGTTATTTTCAAGTAGAGGAAAATGATGTAGAAAATGAGGCCAAAGTTTCAAATTCCATCCCTCATTCCTACCAAAATGACCGTCTCAAAAAAATTTATGCAACATTAGCCTACCCTATCTAGTTATGGAAGTTTTTAATATTTTTTGGAGGCCATACATGACTATATGAGGGTCCAAAGATATTTAATATTTTTTTCAATTTTTCTTATTTAAAAAAAATGTATATTTTTGTAATCGAACATGAACTTCAGTTGAATTACTTTAATAGTTTAATTTTATTATTTAGTTTACTTTTGAAAATTTTAAGAGGTGCACGTGCTTAGACGTGAAACTTACTAAAAATAATAACTGTTAAAAATAAAAGGTTGAGTTTGATTATTTTTTAGAGTTTTGAATTTTCAATGTCAACTGTAACTCATAGTTGAGGCTTATTTATGCATGGTTTGTAATTATTTGTGTCATTCAATATAAATCAGTACAAGTTATTGTTTTAGAAGATATGCCTATTGGTATTTTTTTTGTTTTGATAGTATTCAGGGTCATTAATCAGTGTTAGATCAATTAGAGAAATTTACAAGAGCTGAGTTATTTTCAATAAGGGGAGAATGATGCTAAAAATGTGGCTAAAATTCTATAGGCTTTACCTTTTGATATGTAGTTCCATTTTATCCCTCTTTCATGCCAAAATGATTGTCTTCAAATATTAGTGCAACCAAACATGCCCTATTTATTTATAGGCATTTTTGATATTTTTTGGAGGCTATATGTGACAATCTAAGGGTCCAAAAAATAGATTAATATTTTTTCAAAATTTTTATATGTTTAAAATTTATATTTTTTTATAACCAGATGTGAACTTCAATTGAAATTCATCCGATACATTAATTTTAGTGTTTAGTTTATTTTTGAATGTTTTTGAGTTGTATTATTTACATGTGAAACTTACTAAAAATAGTAGTTGTTAAAAATAATAGGTTGAGTTTTATTATTTTGTGAGTTTCAAATTTTGCATGTTAACTCTAATTCTGAGTTGAGGCATATTTATGCATGGTTTTTAATTATTTGAATCACTCAATACAAATAAATATAGGTTATTTTTTTAGAAGTCATGCCTATTATAATTTTCTTGTCTTGATAATATTCAGGTTCATTACTTGGTATCAGAGTAATTTGTAGGCGCTAAGTTGGTTTGAACTAGAGGATAATGATGCAAAAAATGTGGCCAAATTTTCGTATGGCATAACTTTTGATTCGTAGTTATATTTGATCCCTCTTTCATGCTAAGACAACCATCTCAAAAATATCAGTGTAGCCATAACCTGCCTTATTTAATATTGCATATTTTCAATACTTTTTGAAGGCCATACATGACCATCTAAAGGTTTGAAAATGTAGTTTAATATATTTTTCAACTCTTTTTTATTTTAAAAAATTGTATATTTTTTAACTAGATGCAAACTTCAGTTTAAATTCATCCAATAGGTTAATTTAAGTGTTTAGTTTATTTTTAGAGATTTTAAGAACTAAGTGTACTTGTATACAAAACTTACTAAAAATAGTACTTGTTAAAAATAATAGGTCGAGTTTTATTATTTTCTAGGGTTTTAAATTTCACATGTCAACTCTAATTCTAAGTTGAAGATTATTTATGCATGGTTTTCAATTATTTGAATCCTTCAATATGAATCAATACAGGTTATTGTTTCAAAACTTATGCCTATTAGTATTTTCTTGTCTTGATTATATCTAGGTTCATTATTTAGTATCAAAGAAATAATGAAAACATGCACGAGCTAAATTATTTTCAGCCAAAGGAGAATGATGCACAAAATGAGGCCAAACTTTCAAAGATCATAATTGTTGATATGTAGCTTTGTTTGAGCTCTCCTTTGTGCTAAAAAGACTATCTCAAAAATATCAGTGCAACTATAACCTACCCTATTTGGTTATAATTTTTTTGATATTTATAGGATGCCATACATGAGCATGTGAGGGTCCCAAAATGTAGTTTAATATTTTTTTATTTTTTATTTAGAAAATATATATTTTTGTAATCAGAAGTGAACTTTAGTTGAAATTCATTTAATAGGTTAATTTTAGTGTTTAATTTATTTTTAGAGTTGCACGTGCTTGTATATGAAACTTAATGAAAATAGTATTTGTTAAAAATTGCCAGTAAAATTATATTATTTTTAGAGTTTCAAATTTTGCATGTCAACTCAAATTCTGAGTGAAGGCTTATTTATGCATAGTTTTTAATTATTTGAATTATTCAATATAAATCAATACATGTTATTATTTCAGAAGCTATGCCTATTATCTTCTTATCTTGATAGTATTCAAGTTCATTATTTAGTATTAGAGTACTCTAAGAAACTCATATGAGGTGAGTTGCTTTCAACTAGAGAAGAATGATGTAGAAAATGAGGCCAAAATTTTGGAAGCCATTAATTTTGATCCATAGCTCTATTTGAGACCTCCTTCATGCCAAAATGATCATTTTGAAAATATTAATGTAGTTATAACTTACCCTATCTAGTTCTGGGCATTTTTTATAATTTTTATAGCTCTGCATGATCATATGAGAGTTTGAAAATGCAGTTTAATATTTTTTTAATTTTTAAAAATTGTATAGTTTTATAACATGATATAAAATTTAGTTAAAATTCATTCTATAGGTTAATTTTAATGTTTAGTTTATTTTTGGGGTTTTTTAGAACTATGCACACTTACATATGAAACTTAATAAAAATAACAACAGGTAAAAATAACAGGCCAATTTTTATTATTTTATAGAGTTTTAAATTTTGCATGTCAACTCCAACTCTAAGTTGAGATTTATTTATACATGGTTTATAATTATTTAAATCATTTAATATGAATTAATATAGGTTTGTCTTGATGGTATTTAAGTTCATTATTTGGTATCAAAGTAACTAGAGCAACTCACATGAGTTGAGTTATTTCCAACTAGAGGAGAATGATACAGGAAATGAGGCCAAACTTTTAGAGGCCATAAATTTTGATCCATAGTTCTGTTTGAGCCCACCTTCATGCCAAAATAACTATCTCAAAAATTTTAGAGTAGCCATAGCCTGTCCTATCTCCCTATCCATTTAAGGACATTTTAAATATTTTTTAGAGTCTATACATGACCATTTAAGGGTCTCAAAATGTAGTTTAATATTTTTTTAGGTTTTTTCTATTTTTAAAAAATGTATATTTTTGTAATCCAACATGAAATTCAACTATAATTCATCTAATAGGTTAATTTTAATGTTTAGTTTATTTTTATATATTTTTAGATCTGTGTGTGATTGTATGCAAAACTTACTAAAAATAAAACTGCTGAAAATAACAGGTCAAGGTTTCTTATTTTTTAGAGTTTCAAAACTTAAATTCTAAGTTGAGGCTTATTTGTGCATAGATTTTAATTATTTGAATCATTTAATATGAATAAATACAAGTTATTATTTTAAAAGCTATACCCATTGATATTTTCTTATCTTGATAGTATTTGACTTCATTACTTCATATCTAATAAATCATAGCAACTCACAGGAGTTGAGTTATTTTCAACCAAATGAGAATGATATAGAAAATAAGGCCAAACTTTTAGAAGCCGTAAATTTTGATTTGTAGCTCTGTTTGAGCCCTCCATGTCAAAATGATTATCTCAAAAATTTTAGTGCAATCATAACCCGTCTTATCCTATTATAAATATTTTTTAGAGTCTATACATAACTATATAAGGGACTGAAAATTTAGTTTAATATATTTTTTTGATTTTTTTTTTTAAATTTTTATATTTTTGTAATCATATGTGAACTTTAGTTGAAATTCATCTAATGGGTTAATTTTAGTGTTTAGTTTATTTAGTGAGATTTTTAGAGTTGTACACCTTTGCATGCAAAAATTACTAAAAAGAATAGCTGTAAAAAATAACAAGTCAAGTTTTATTATTTTTTAGAGTTACAAATTTTTCATGTCAATTCTAATTCTAACTTGAGGCTTATTTGTGCATGGTTTATAATTATTTGAATCATTCAATATGAATCAATACAGATTATTATTTTAGAAGTTATGTCTCTTGGTGTTTTCTTGTATTGATAGTATTCAAGTTCATTATTTGGTATTAGATCAATCAAAATAGCTCGCATGTGCTAAATTATTTTCAACTAGAGGAGAATGATGTAGGAAATGAGATCAAACTTACATAGGCCATAAATTTTGATCCATAGCTATGTTTGAGCCTTCTTTCATGCCAAAACAATCATCTCAAAAAGCTTGGTATAGCCATATCCTACTCTATCTAGTTATGGATATTTTTGATATTTTTAGAAGGCCATACATGACCATATGAGAGTCCAAAAATATAATTTAATATATTTTCTCAATTTTTTGTATTTTAAAAAATTGTAGATTTTTATAAGTGAATGTGAACTTCAGTTGATATTTGTTCAAAAGATTGTTTTTGTGTTTAGTTTATTTTTTGATATTATTAGAGCTTCAGGTATTTCCATTTAAAATTTATTAGAATAATAGTTGTTAAAAATAGTAGGTTGAGTTTTATTATTTGTTAGAGTTTCAAATTTTGCATGTCAAATCTAATTTTGAGTTGAGGATTATTTATACATGTTTTTTAATTATTTGAATCATTTCAAACAAAGCAATATAGGTTATTATTTCATAATCTACACATATTAGTATTTTATTGTCTTGATAGTATTCAAATTCATTATTTGGTATCAGGGCAATTAAAGTAACTCACAAGCGTTGAGTTATTTTCAACAAGAGGAAAATGAAGTAGAAAATGATGATAAATTTCTCGAGGCCATAACTTTTGATCTATTACTCTGTTTGAGCCCTCCTTCATACCAAAATGACTGTATTAAAAAGATCGATATAGCCATAACCTATCCTATTTAGTTATAGATATTTTTGATATTTTTTAGAGAACATATGTGACCATCTAAAGGTCAAAAAATGTAGTTTAATATTTCACATTATTTCTATTTTTAAAAATTGTATTTTTTATAATCAAATGTGAATTTTAGTTGAAAATCATCCAATAAGTTAATTTTAATATTTAATTTGTTTTTGAAGATTTTTGGAGCTACATACACTTTTATGTAAAACTAAGTAAAAATAGAAACCATGATTTTTAGAGTTTCAAATTTTACTTGTCAACTCTGATTTTGTGTTGAGGTTTATTTATGCATGGTTTGTAATTATTAAAATTATTCAATACAAATCAATACAAGTTATCATTTTAAAATCTATGCCTATTGATATTTTCTTATCTTCATCATATTCATGTTCATTATTTGGTATCAGAACAATCAGAACAACTCATAAGAATTTAGTTGTTTTTAACAAGAGTAGTATGATGCAGAAATTGAAGCCAAACTTTTAGAGGCCATGACTTTTGATTCATAGTTTTTTTTAATCCCTATTTCATGTCAAAATTACCATCTCAAAAAGCTATATGTAGCCATAACTCACACTATCTATTTATAGATGTTTTCCATATTTTTTAGAGGTCATACATGACCATCCAAGGGTTTGAAAAATTTAGTTTAATATTTTTTTTCTAATTTTTATTCTATTTTTATAAATTTTATATATTTGTAACTAGACATTTGTCCAATAGATTAATTTTAGTGTTTGACTTATTTTTGGAGCTTTTTAGATCTATGCATGCTTTAATGCAAAACTTACTAAAATTAACATCTACTAGAAATATTAAGTCAAATTTTATTAGGTTTTAGAGTTTCAAATTTTGAATGTCAACTTCAATTATGAGTTGAGGCTTATTTATGTATGGTTTATAATTAATTAAATCATCTAATACAAATCAATGCAAGTTATTATTTTAGAAGCTATGGTTATTAGTACTTTCTTGTCTTAATAGTATTTGGGTTCATTATTTGGTATGATAACAATCAAATTAATTCGTAGGAGTTGAGTTATTTTCAACCAGAAGAGAATGATGTAGAAAATGAGGCTAAATTTTTAGAAGTCATAACTTTTTATCCGTATCTCAATTTGAAACCTCATTTGGACTAAAATAACCATCTCAAAAAGCTTAGTATATCCATAACCTATCTAATTTAGTTATGAATTTTTTGTTATTTTAGAGGCTATACATTACCATTCAAGGGTCTAAATATATAGTTTAATAAATTTTTAAGGTTTTTTTTTTTTTTTTTTAAATTATATATTTTTGTAACTAGAAGTGAACATTAGTGGAAATTCATCTAATAGATTTGTTTTAGTGTTTAGTTTATTTCTAAATATTTTTAGAGTTGCACACACTTGGTTGAGAAATTTATTAAAAATAACAAGTTGAGTTTTATTACTTTTTAAAGTTTTGAATTTTACATGTCAACTCCAATTATGAATTGAGATTAATTTATGCATAGTTTGTGATTATTTGAATAATTCAATATGAAATAATACAGGTTATTATTTTATAAGTTATATCTATTTATTTTATTATCTTGATAGTATTCAGGTGTATTATTTGGTATCAAAGTAATTAGAGTAACTTGTAGAAGCTGAGTTGTTTTCAACTAGAGGAGAATGATACCAAAAATGAGGTCAAACTTTTGATCTGTAACTTTGTTTGAGCCCTTCTTCATGTCAAAATGATCATCTCAAAAAGATCATTGCAATAATATCCTACCCTCTCTGATTATTGACATTTTAAATATTTTTTGGAGGCCATAAGTGACCATTTAAAGGTTTAAAAACATAGATTAATATTTTTAAATTTTTTTTTCAATTTTTAGAAATTCTATATTTTTGTAACCAGAAGTGAACTTTAGTGAAAATTCATTTGATAGTTTAATTTTAGTGTTTAGTTTATTTTTAGAGCTTGACATCATTGAATGCAAAATTAATTGAAAATAATAGCTGTTAAAAATAACATATCAAAATTTATTATTTTTTAGAGTTTCAAATTTTGCATGTTAACTTCAATTCTAAGTTAATGCTTATTTATGCATGGTTTGTAATTATTTGAATCATTAAATAAGTATATTTTTTAGTCTTGTAAATATTTAGATTAATTATTTAGTATCATATCAATCAGATTTACTCGTAGGAGCTGAGTTATTTTCAACTAGAGGAGAATGATGTAAAAAATAAGGCCAAACTTTCGAAGGCCATAACTTTTGATTAATAGCTCTGATTGAGCCCTTCTTTATGCCAAAATGACCATATCAAAAAGATCAATGCATTCATAACCTATTCAATTAAGTTATTGATATTTTTAGAGGCCATATGTGACCATCTAAGTGTTTGAAAATATAATTTCATATTTTTTTTGAATTTTTTTTAATTTTTATAAATTGTATATGTTTGTAACCAAACATACACATCAATTGAAATTCATTTGACATGTTAATTTTAATGTATAGATTATTTTTTAATATTTTAAAAGTTGTATGTGCTTACATGCAAAATTTACTAAAAATAGTAGTTTGAGTTTTATTATTGTTTAGAGTTTTGAATTTTATATGTCAATTCTAATTTTGAGTTTATGCTTATTTATGCATGATTTTCAATTATTTGAATCATTAAATATGAATCAATATAGGTTAATATTTCAGTAGCTATGCCTATTAATATCTTCTTATCTTGATAGTATTTAGATTCATTATTTGGTATCAAATCAACTAGATCAACTCACATGAGCTGAGTTGTTTACAATCAAAGGATACTGATGCAAAAAAAGAGGGAAAACTTCCAATATTCATAACTTTTTATTCATAACTCCTTTTAAGTCTTGATTCATGTTATAATGACTATCTTGTAAAGATCAGTGCATTCATAACCTGCCCTATCTATTTATAGATGTTTTCAAAATTTTAGAGGCCAAACATGACCATCTGAAGGTCCAAAAATATAGTTTAATATTTTTATAGTTTCTTTTATATTTTAGTGTTTAATTTATTTTTAAAGAATTTTAGAGGTGGACACTTATCTGTGAAACTTATTAAAAATAGTAGCTACTAAAAATAGTAGGTTGAGTTTTATAATTTTATAGAGTTTCAAATTTTGAATGTTAACTCTAATTCTGAATCGAAGCTTATTTATGCATGGTTTAAAATTATTTGAATCATTCATTATGAATCAATACAAGTTATTATTTTAGAAATTATGCATACTAATATTTTCTTATCTTGATATTATTAAAGTTCATTATTTAGGATTAGAGCAATCAGAGTAACCTGCAAGAACTGAGTTTTTTTTTAACCAGGGAAGAATGATGCATAAAATGAGGCCAAATTTTTAGAGGTGATAACTTTTGATCTGTAGTTTTGTTTGAGCCCTATTTCATGCCAAATCAACCATCTCAAAAATATCAGTACAACCATAACCTACCCTATTCAATTATAAATATTATTTATAGTTTTTAGATGCTATACATGACCATATCAGGGTCCAAAATTGTAGTTTAATATTTATTCAATTTTTTTTTAGAAATTGTATAGTTTTGTAGCCAGATGTGAAATTTATCTGATAGATTAATTTTAGTGTTTAGTTTATTTTTTAGAGATTTTTAGAGTTTCACATGCTGGCAAGTGAAACTCAAAATAGTAGAAGCTAGAAATACAAGTTGAGTTTTATTATTTTTTTAATTTCAAATTTTACATGTCAACTTTAATTTTGAGTTGAGACATATTTATGCATGGTTTTTAATAATTTGAATCATTCAATAGAAATCAATATAGGTTATTATTTTAGAAATTATGTCTATTATAATTTTATTGTCTTGATAGTATTTAGGTTCATTATTTGGTATTAGAGCAATTAGATTAACTTGTAGGAGCTAAGTTATTTTGAGCAAGAGAAGAATGATGTACAAAATTAGGTCAAACTTTTGTATCTCATAAGAAAGGGGTTTAAGCTTAGATGTGGGCTAATCATTGCAAAGAACATAAATATTTGGTTAGATCCTAACAAAGACACGCTTAATTTTATGAATATGTCATATCCTAATGCATCCCTACTTAAATGACATCAATTCCCATCCTATAGTATCATCAATTTTTTTTACAAGGACAAGTTACGTGACCTTTTTAATTTTGAATCAAATTTACCACAGATAAAAAATATAGATCAGGCCCTCCTTCTAGCACCAATAGATCTCTCTCCTATTGATGCTTCTAGATAAACCACAAGTGCTCTCTAGTGTTTAAATAACACTTCTCATTTTAGAATCCAAAGATTCAAACCATGAGTTGTAGGTATTTGGTAATTAAGATGCCTGTGGTGGAAATATTAGTAGAGTAACATGAACTATTCCATAATACTTATAAATTTTGATGGTAGGGGGCCATATTGGTACCTTTATTGAAAAGTTTGGATAAACTGACCCAGATCCAGACCATTGAATAGATTAAAATGGTTATGAAAAATGTATTTAAGTTAATGTGATTTTTTTAAAAGGAAGCAAAAGGGAAGGTAGGGTAAGAAAAAAATAGTGATTGTTGATCTATATTATAAACATATTTAAAAGACTTCAATCTTTTCTAAGCATGATCTTAACTAGAATGCAATATAATGTATCCTAAGCTCATGTTTCACCACAAACTGTGCCTAATTCAAAAGGGGAAATGCCAATACAATTAAAATTGAATTGATTTTAAGGTTTATCACTACAATTAGATAACTAAAGCGCATCTTTGTTGCAAATTAAATGAAACAAAGTAAATTCAATTCTTTCAACTAACCTAGAATAGACAAGTTAACAACCTTGTAATTAATAATCTGGCTCAGTATTTCTTGATATAATTCATATTCAAAACATAAAAAATAATAGAGAGACTTAGTAATTTAAACATGCCAAAACTAGACAATTCTTGCACAATTATTTGATCTCTTATATTAATTACTCAAAATTGTACAAATATCTCAAAGTCTCCCCCTTTACAATTGGTAATACATGCCTTTTCATAGGAATCCAAGTAGTATACTGGTCAATTTTATAATTATAGGTGTATAAAAGATAGTTGTCTTTGTTACAACTATGATATAAGTATCTTTTATAATCCGATTGACCTATAGGTAATCACGCTAACAAAATAGAATGTGCCTTTATAAAATGAATGGGTTGCCTTGTTGGAAACCCATAGTTAAGATGCTATAGGTGGATCCCTTCACTGATGAAGGATGTTTAAGGCCTTTGTATGTTGTTCATCCACTAGGCCTAAATCCATGGCTAACCTAGTGATGCAATCCTCTTCTTGGTTTACCAACTCATCAAAATATTTATCATTCCTAACCAAAGCTTCTTTGATGCTCCTAGCTTCATTGATTCTCTCCCTTGCATTGAAGACCATGTTTAAAACTCTACTATTATGCTTTCCTGATTGTCCTTGACCCTTGCCTTTGCTTTCCTGAGTTACTAAGGTGGCTCTATGATGGAATTCTTCATCGGTTATAATCCCTAAGAGCTTTTTAATTCTAATAATGAGCTCTTTTTCTTCTTCTATGAGCTTGTCAACTTTGACATGCCAAGCATGCAAAGATTGAAGTTTATCTCCAATAATCCCTAATATGGAACTTAAATGCCCCATACTGATAGCCTTGAATTTTGGGATTTGCTTCTTAATCTAGATATCAAGGAGATGAGTAATTTTATCTTTAAAATATTGCCATTGAGTAGTAATTTCCCTAACTAAGTAATATTTATCTTGAAGGGCCTTCTACCTTGACTTCATAGACTTCAATGCCCTAAACATGTCATAAAATAACACATCCAACCTATTGATTATGGAGTTTATGACTGAGAGAATAGGTTGAGTCTGTAAATTTTCCTTTTCTTCCTTCAAGTTTTTTATTCTTTACACTAATCCTTGGACATCAACTCTAGCTTGTTGATATTGAGCCTTAATTAAACTTACCACATCCTCCTCATAGATGGGAGCTTTGCCAAGTTGCTATCCTCCAATATGTGTTAACCTTGTGAATGGCTCCACCTTCTGAAATGTGAACTCTTCTTGGCCTACCATGGCTATCCTCATTATGGTCATCTCCAAGTCTATTGTGTCTAGGTTAAATTTAAATTTAACCTCTATTTCATTGCATTTTAGAGGCTCAGGCACCTCCACACTTTTACTTCTAGAGGCTCTTGAGGTGTCAATTATTTGTTTCTCTTGAATATGTTAAATTTGCATTCCTCTCTATTCCTATTTTTTCACTATATATTTGATCCATGGCTTGATGTTGTCATCCTCAATCAAGCCAATCCATGTCAAGGCCTAGGAAGGAGAGAGGGATTAGATCTTTTTCATCTTTCCATAAACAAACTAGGTAGGAATGACTAGCCCATAAATTAGATTTTTATCACTAAAAAGATTGACTTCACTAGTGGGATGAGTGATGGTCAACCTAGTCCTTTTTCTTAGGGCCACAAGAATGAAGGCCAATTTTAATTTTCTCTTCTCCCCATCTAGTGGGATCAGAGGGATCCTCCTCTCTATCAAAATCATATGCATCTACTATGTCAATAAGGGCACCTTCCAATGTTTATCCTTTTTCAATGGAAACTATGCCAATGAATTCCAATAGGGAAGAAGGTCTTTGTGGGAGTGTTAAAGGTGCAGGGCATTCTCCAAGTCTCTCCTCTATCTTTGGTTTTTCATCCATAGCTTTACCTTTTCCTTTCATATCCCCAAGCTGCTCAACTTGGGCTTGTCCTATTGGCTCTACTTGTTGATGCTTGAATGACTATCTCTTAGTAAGTGAATTTTGATGAGTAGTCCTATATGGACTAGGAAATAAGTGATATTACAAAGGGTGAAGTTACCATCTTTATCCTAAGGGCTTGTTGTCCTTGACCAACCTGTACTCCAATTGGATGTTATGACCTCCAATTTTGGAAAGTATTTCTTTGAAATTCTTGGATTTGATGTAGATGTCATCACCTACACCTAGTTAATGTCCATTTTCAATCATTAGGACATTATTATCCTAGATTTGGTTGATTTTCCTATTCTTAGGTTCCCACATTTTGAGGTCATCCAACTAAAAATCAAAGGAGTTCCTCTTTACCACCATGAGCTCTAGTTGATTTTAATATCTGATTATGAGATTGACAATGTCTAATGGTAAGGGATGGACTTGATCTTTCTTATTTTCTTTACATGTATTATCTATACCTTGAATAATCTAAGAGGAAATATCATATGCTACAAGCTTGTTGGGGACATGAATTGGTAATCTGTAGGGCTGAATCAGGATCCACTCTATCCTTATCATGGTGTAATATGGGTAGTACCACACATCACCCATGGTTTACATTTATTTCTTGATGAGAGGATGTAGTATTGGCATAGGGATTCTTGTGATTTCCTCATAAATGGATGGGAAAACACCATCATAAATAAATTGCATTTGGTTCATGTACTTGAATATATGCAATTTAGAGTAATGGTGGGAGATTGTGGTCTTACCATTAGGGGACCAGTTTCTTATACCAAGGAAGGTTACAGAGGCTAGGAGGGAATCCATGAGGTAGGAGATCACATAAAATTTCTTGGAGGTCCTTCTTTTAGTGGCCATGAATTGCTTGGCCAGGGAAAAGCTTATCGAGTCTCCCACAAGAGGGGTTAATTTCTCTCCTAGCATAAAGTGGATATAAGATACCTAGACTTTTTTTACATAAGTAGTGTAAGGGGCATGAAGGGATATATTTATCAAGATTATGGCTATCCTAACACACTCTCTAAGTTAGACAATAAGAATTTTTCCATTAGGGGACCTGAAAATATGGGATCCTTGGATTAACTATGGTGTGAGTACTGAATCAAGGTCCTAGGTGTTAGTCCAATCTCTCAAGGATAGGAACTCAAGATAAGGCAAGAGAATCTTGTAATAGGTCTCAAATTCCATGGAGGTGGTACACGCAACCCTTTTGGTGCTTCCATCTCAAATAATCCACTCCCCATCTATTCTATAATCCATGAAAATAGGAGCAATGACATCGATATAATGCATTACCTTTGGTTTTGTTGTTGCATGGTGAAGGCATGCCATCTAAATTATAACTATATCATTATATCTTTGATGTATATTAGTGTTTATCCTTTCCTCTTGATAGATGGGTTGCAATTCTTCCATAAGGAAGAATAATTTTGACAAGTTCTTGACTCCATGGACATTTAGGGCCACCAAGTCTAGCTCAGTATCCTTGAAAACCCTTTCTTAATTTTTGAAGGTTAGACATAGCTCAGTTTTCATCTTCAATTTTTGCCTACCTACTTCCATTGATGATTAATAATTGTCTTCACAAGATTTCCAAGGATTTCAGTAAGGCACTTGTTTCTAAAAGCTTAGTTACACTATCTTGACTAGGTGACGTTAATTGAATCAACTTGAATGCTCTTTATAAAGGGTTTAGGGTTTTGAGATTTAATGGTGGATTTATTTAAACCTTAACTTCATATGTGCCTTAGATTTAATGGGACCTCTTTTCTTCATGCCATTCATGTTTTTAAGCTTAGAAGATCTTTGATTTTGACCTTTTATGGTTAAGTGGAGCCCATGTGGTAGTATTCTCGACTTTTCATGACAATTTTCATAATTTCCCTTCAAATACTAGCTATTAGCTTTTAAAATTCTCCTTTATTTTGCTTTGTTAGATCAAGATCTTGGGCTTAACATGATCTGTTGATCTGAATTCAATTTCCTATACTCCCATTATCTCATTGATCTTTAGGCTCATGGTCATGACACTTGGGACTCTCATAGATTTTTCTTATGCTACGTAGCTTTATCAGGTTCCATCTTGGTTTTATGTTGGCCATGTGTCGAGCACATAGATATTTGAAAATTCATCAATCTCTTGGCATCATTGTATAAAATTTATTGAGTGAACAATTTCCATTTATCTTTATGGGGCCCTTTTGTTGAATAGAGGCCCTCTCATTCCATTGGATCAAATCTAGTGTGCGAGCGATAATCCTTGATCTTCATGGGGACCTTTTTATTAATTGAATGATTTTATTAAGTGGGTCCCTTTAATTTTATTTTTGTGATTAACAAGTCACCATGCATCTATCTCTCAAGGATTTACGTACCTTTTAAATTTTCTCCTTATGCCTCGTATTGTTGGATCAAATCCAGTGAGTGAGCAGTTATCATTAATTATTTTATGATGTATGTTACTTAAGTAATATATTTTTTGTTAATACACTCCATCCAATCAGATCTTGTGAGTGATTGATCACCATTGGATCTTGTAAAGGACACAAGGAATAACTATTAGGCCTAAGGATATAAATACTTAGGATAGATTATTAAGACTAAGGTCAAGATTTAAATGTTGAGGCCTTAATATTAATAACCTAGTCTAATTTAGGAGACTTAAAAGGGATTGCATAAAGTACATTAATTTAGACCCAAGGTAAAATAAAGGGGAAATGAATGAATAAAGGCTTGGGTCATGTTTGAAAACATAGTAAACCCTTTTGTTAACCAATTTATTCAATCGTCCCTACCAACTTGGCTCCTACCAACATTTGAATTTAAATTGAGGGATACATAGGGTTTATGAACATCAAACCCTAAACCCTTTAAGGAACCTAAAACAACTTAAGCAACTCCATTATCCTGGTTACCTTAGAACAAGAGATTTGAAAAATACATAAATGTGCTTCACTCTGAGTGGATGATCTTCAAATTCTTTCAAAATGGGCTTCAATGTTTAGATATCTCAAAATTGGATACACAAGTCTCTCAAGGGTCCCCAATTTTTTAAATAAGTGGGGCATGTTGGTCCCAACACTTCCCATATTCTTTTCATACTAGTACTGGCTTTGTTTTATTCTCTCTATTATTGTGTATTCTCTAGGGTCTCTCATTTGAGTGTTGTTGCATCAATATATTATTTATCTTGTCTAACATTATTTTTATCTCTTTCTCCCTTGTTTCATACTAACTGATATTCCACCTACCATGTTATTTTCCCCTAACTAAAACTAAATTAAAATTATAGATCTACTGCATTAAATATGGTTTGATGGCATGGAATAAATCTAGATCTTGCTAGGTAGGTAGGAAGGAGAAAAGAATAAAATATTTTTAACAACTCTTTAAATTTTTTTGAATCCTCGAAAGGAAGAGATCAATTGTTTGACTTATTTGTTTTGTGTGGAAGGCCAAATAAAGGTGAACTCTTTCTCCCACAACTAGTATTCTAATGTAATGGACCTCAAATCATAACACAAACACATTATGCTTGAAATCATCATGCCATCCACCTACCTCAATATCTATGTAATCATATCGATGTTCAACAAAGACATCTCTGAGCTAATTGATGACATTTAAGTATTAAATTTTATATATACATAAAAATATTATCCCTATTGATTGTAGGCCTTATATAAATATGATTCCTTTTCACATTAAGGATCACTATAAAAAAATATATATTATTATGATTGAGATGTAAATAAACATAATTTATGTCATGAAGTCTAAAATATTGGTAAATTATATTGAAAGAGTTGTCATATTTATAGGTGAAGATGATGGTTTATTTGGTTTATGATATCCTATATATGGGGTTAGGTTGAGTTCTTAAGTGATTTTGATAGATAGATTATTTCTAATCTTAAATGATTTTGATGGATAAATTTTCCCTAATCGTAACAAAATTTATCCTAGGTGACTATGATAAATTTACTATATAATGACTTTAATTGATGAATTCCCTTAGTTGTGATAGCTTAAAGAGATTCCAACCCAAATATTAAAAATAAAAATAAAAATTTGTTGTGCATCTTTCAATCAAAATTAAAATTTGTAAAAATCAAAATCAATGCTAATATGAAGCATCTATAATGAGGTCCCACAATTGACATCAAATGTTATGTCCTTCACCATCACTCCAGTATAAATATCAAATAAAGCATTGAAGTTTAAATTATATTAATTTAGTGTTGATATATATGTTCATGTCAAAATTAAAGTATTATAATCCTTTTTGAAAATAAATTAAGATTCCATCTTACTCAACTTGACGTTGATGTTGATGTTTGTCATTCATCTCAACCAATTTACATGGCTATGAATCTTTTTTTAAGGAATGACAATATCACCATAATTTTATTCCTTCCTCTTTCATATACATTAGTTTTTTACTATAATCTCATTATTATAATTTTTTATTTGTATAGGACATTTTTATGATGGTACATTTAATCTTATTATTATAATTTTCTTATTTCTAAATGACATTATTCTGATTTTACATTTAGTGAGAAGTTTCATAAAAAAACATAAAATTTTAGTCTTCTTTCTTTATACTCATGCACTTCAAGTTAATTGGGGTAAAATAAAAATTGTATATTTTAACTTATTTTAATAAAAGATGATAGGTGATTCTTTTATAAAGATGAGAGGGTCAAGGTAGTCTCTTCATATGTATATTTGGGGGTCCTCTTCTCAAGACCACATTTGACATTAACTATAGGAATAGATTCCTAAATAAATAAAGGATATGTAGCTCTTATGACACTTAAAAAATATTATTTTAAACTTTGGTTTTAGGATACTCAAACAAAGGTCCATCTCTATCATTAACTAATCACACCTACCTTCTTGTATGAATGTTAAGTTTGGGGACCATATATCCAGGTATAAGACCTAAAATGAATAGAGTGTGATTATCAAAATGTTATAAAAACATATTCATGAAACTAAATTAGTCCCTTGTCCCATCATCCTTATATAATTTTGCATAACATAATTTATTTCTTAGATTGTCACTCATGTGGTTATTGTAATTTAAAAACTTAGGCATTCAGGGAACTCCAAGAATGGACACCTTAGGTATCCATCTATTACATTAAGATTATCTATAGAGATAACAAATATTAGGGTTGATTCATATTATTCTGCAAGATCCTATTCATTTCTTTTCCTCATTGATCTTGATGCCAGACCGAATCTTTGGATTCTTAGATTGTAGACAATTTTCTTTTCAAATGTTCTCTTTATTACAAGATAAGGGGATAATTAGTTTTCTTATTAAGAGGTTTTTGGTATCTCTCTATACATTCATGAATTATGAAGAATAAATATGTTTATCCATCTTCCTTTGGGAAATGTTTGGCCTTTTATAATGGATATTCATACATAAGTCATTAAAGGGGGATTGCAATAGGTTAATTACTAAAAAAATAGGATGATCTATTCCTAAGGACATTCATAAAAGGATTAAGGAAGAATCAAGAAAAATAAAAAATACCCTATAGATTTAAATCTAATGGGAAAATAAAGGTTAAAAAAGTGTAAGTTAAGATGTTAATAATAAGTATTATTAAACCAAAGGAAGATATGAAATGGATTAGTTTGATAATAATTTAAAATCTCAAACCATGATAAATTAGAATCTATGTAGAGTATAGAGAATTAAATAAGGCATTTATTCATGACCCATTTACAACTCCCTTTAAAAAGGATGAACTAGAAAATTTGGTAGGGAGAGAGGCATATGTATTCATATATAGGTTTTTAGTGTACCATGAGGTGAAAAGTGACATAGAACATAGACTATAAAATACTTTTGTGAAAGTTACAAGTACAAAACACCAAGTCCAAAAATCATAAAAACACTAAACCTTAAGAATACATCATTTTTTAGAGGGAAACATAATTTTAATAGACTTTTTTTCATTTTTGGCCTTTGGTTTGAGTTGTTCTTTAAGCATGTGGGTATTAACCTAACCTCTATGTCTACAATTTTATAGAAATTTTTTTTATCACTAGCACACTTAGTTTTCATATCAATTATAACATCCATTAGTTTATTTGAGGACACCTTGATCCAAGGATATAATACAATTTTATCCTTGGAAGCATTTTATACACCTAATTTGTTGTAAGAGCTGGGTTTTAATATTAAAAAAATAGCCTCATCTATTACCTAGACCATGGCCCTTAATTATCATAATTAGCAGCCTCAAAGGGATAATTTTAAATCTTGGTCATGGGATCAAAAGCATCAATTACTCAGGATTTTCATTTTATTTTTTTGAATAGGATATTCATTGTATTTTTGGTTCCCTTTGGATGTTTTGATGAATCCATTACCTCAATACCTTATCCATATGATTTTATATTTATAATTAATTGATAATATTAATTAGAATTAATAACAAAATGTTTGAAAACATTTAGTATAGGAAATCAATATCCATTAAATTTTTTAAATCCTCCCAAGGAAGAGTCTATTTTTGAAGTCTTGGTTTTGAATAGAAGGCCAAATAGAAGTGTATTGGTTTTCATACAACCATTCTTCCAATGCAATGGACATCAAATCATAACACAAACATGTTATGCTTGTAAGCATGGTAACATCCATGTGCCTCAATGTCTTTGTAATTATACCCAAGCACTTTCAAGTATGGTGCTTATTGAATACACGCATTACATGAATGGGATTCCTTACACATTAACCATTACAATAAACATAAATTGTATTGTGAATCTTACTCTATTCTTAGTAGTACATGCAATATATTTATTAAATTAAATGAAAGGGTTGTAAACATATGAGGATGATGGTTTTTTTATATCATCCACTAGGGAAAATAGTATTTTAGAAATTTTTTACATGGAGACCATTAGATAGATAGGTTTAGGTTTATTTTTTGGGATAATTTAAGAGTTTGATTCCCCCTAGGTAATTTTGAAGCATGGATTCCATCTAGTCATGGGTAAGCTTATTCTAGGGTGATTTTGATAGATGGATTCCCTCTTAATTGTGTTATTTTATCCAAATAAAAGATTTGATTTACAAGTAGTCATACTCAACACTACAATCCACTATATATAATTCAAAACATGGATAAAGACGCTAATATATGTGTAATCAATATTTTACAACCTAAATATATATAAAAAAATATAAAATTGACGTGCTTTTTTCATTTGATAATAAAATATATAAAATAGTAAATCAATGCAAGCATGAAGCATATGGAATGAGGTCCTATAGAAGACATCAATTTTTATATTCTTCAGCATCCCTTCAATATCCAATATCCCAATTATTTAATTCTAGTGGTGACAATTAAGTTCATTTTTGAATATTATTATTGTATTATTTTTTGAAAAGATATTAAGATTCAAGAATAACCAACTTGAGATTGATGTTGATTTTGGTTGTTCCCCTTATAAATTAGATGCATTGTGAATTTATTTCTAAGTGATGAAAAAATCACCACAATTGTGTTTATCCTCTTTCCTATGCATTGGTTCTCTCTTGTAATCTCACTATTTCATTTTTTCAATTTACAAATGACAATAGTTTGATGTCTCATTTAGTTAGAGGACTCTAGAAAACACTTGATACCCTAGCCTAATTTTTTGATATCCATGGACTTCATGAAAATTTAGGAATAACAATAATTATGGATTTTAAGACCTCTAATTACATCAAACCAACTGATTCTTATTTGAAGAGGTTAGAGGGTTGAGGTAATCTATTCATATGTTTATTTGGGGTTGTTATTCTCTAGACCAAGATTTAGATTGAACCCAGATGTAGATTTTAGACTGAATAATGGATTTGTATCTCTCACCATCATTGAAAATATTTTTTAAGCCTTAGCTTTAGGGCATTTAGATGAAGTTATGTCTCTTTCATTCACTAGTCAAACTTATCCTCTTCTATGACTATGAAATTTGGGGACCATACCTTTGAGTTGAGGATAAAAAATAAATAGAGAGTGATTGCTACAATGTCATTAAAACATATTCATGCAAAGATATTGGTCCCTCTTTTCATTATCATTACAAAAGTTGGCACAATGTTATCGAAGATGTCATTAGTTTTGGTTAACACAAATGCAAAATTGAAATCACATGAGAAAACATTTATGTATACCATAATGTTGTTGAGGCAAAATAAAATCACTCAAAGATAATATTTCAAGAGATAAGAAGCAAGTTGAGAAAAAACCCAATCTTTCATTAAGTTGAAAATCTTTCAAATGAGATGAATGCATATAGTAAATTTAGCGAGTAAATCCTCCACAAAAGGTTGTCAATAGAACAAAATAATAGAAAAGTAACTCCTCCACTAAAGGTGTTTAATGGGGCCAATAATAGATGAGTAACTCCCATACCTAGAATAGCCAGTCAAAAGAGTTACTTCCTAGTCATTCAGACAACCTACACACATAATCAAGATTATTCATGAAAGTAGGAAAAATTCAAGTTAGGGAAAAAATCACATAATAAATAAATATGGAAAAAGGAAAAAAAACCCTACCGTAATAGCCCCCATAATCATAACTTAGGTGGGAAGTGTGAAAAACAAATAGATCTTGGAAACTAGGCCTAATGATATACATATGCACAAATCAGTCTCTTATAAAGTAGAGAAAAAGATAAAACCTATAGGAAAAAATACCCCTAAAGAGAGAAATAGAAGAAGAGAAGTTTCTATAATCCCCCCTAATATGATGATGTTGTTGATGTGGACCGCACCCCAATAAGATCTCATATATGAATGAATTTGATCTCAATGAAGGGTTTGGTAAAGATATATAAAAATTGCTCTATAGACTATTAAAATCACAAGTTGATGATCTAACCATGAATAAGCTTTCATATAAATGCATGTGAATCATAATGAATCTGGTCCAATGGTTTTGAAGTATATTCTTACATATTTGTATAGTACTTTGGTTATTACAATAGATGCTTTTAGGTTTCCTAAATAGAATGCCAAACTTAGATAGAATCCCCTAATGATAAATAATCTCAGTGTCTACATTAAAAACACCCCTATACTCTATCTATATGGATGATAAATTACTAGTATTTTACTTCTTACTAGACCAACTAATAAGAAAAGAACCCAAATAAAAAATCTAACTTGGAGTGATCTTACGATTTTGAGTATGGCATACCCAATCAAAATATGTACAACCAACCTAGGGTAAATTTTAGTGGCTCGTATATAAATGAACATGGAATTTTTTGGTGAATTTATAACTATGTGTTTTGAAATTATATCAATAGTTAACAGATGATGTTTAGGCATACAGATGAATGGACCTATGAGATGTAACTTCTCATAGAAGGTATGTTAACATATGACTATAAGGAAAAATCATAGACATATGGTAGCTATGCTAATATGTTTTATAAATTTGGTCATTGAATTATTATATATTACATATTATGGAGAATAAGCTCATATTAATTTTTGATGGAGTGGAAAATTATATTTGTATGTATGAAATTGTTAGAGTGTGTATTTATCATGTTTTCTAGGTTATAGCTAGGTATATATTATTTTTCTTAGTTTGTCTTAGATGAGTATTTATCCTACATTTATATATTAGGCTAGTTTCTAGTTTTTATTTACATATTTATGCAAGGACTTCCTATTGTACTAGGATCTCTTTTTTTGAATATCATTTGATTTGAATTATTTTGCATCTCATTTGTTTGTAACATTATGTGATGATTCTCTTTTGATTAAGTCTTCTGATCTTGGATTAATAGAATGTTATTATCATTTATAAAATGGTACTAGAGCCTTGAAGGGTTTCAACCATTTATTTATTACTACAAGTTTTTTAGATAATTCCCCTTGCCAAAAAACTTCTACTTCCTTTGACATTCAGAAGGAGATTTATCATCCTTGGGCTATTATTCCTTATCTAGAAAATGAGTTATGTGGAGGTTTGCATATTACATCAATAATTGAAAGTTCCTCAAAGAAAAGGCATTGTAACTTATGAGGCTAGCTGGAATTTGGAAACCTCTAAAAGACTTTGGCATTGGAGGATATCAGTGTCTGTGTTTTCTTGCATGTAGGAGATGTTAGAAGTCTAAGTATTTAGCCTATGTTGGGGTTTGAAGAAATGCACTAGAAGATTGTTTTTTTCTTTGTAAAACATCTTTTACCCCTTATCTTATACATTTTTTTGAGTATTTTGTATTTTTATAAGGAAAATTGATAAAAAAAGATAGAGGAAGACATGTTTTTCTGCTATGAGAGATGTGTTAGAGGGAAGAAAGAAGCATGGGTATCTAAAGGAGAAGTTTGATAATAAAAACAATCTAGAGACTACATTCTCTCATGACTACATTTTTTTGTCAATTTATTCATTTAAAGCATTGAAAAGTGTCAGATTGGATGAAGGATTATGTGTATAAAGGCACTTGCGATGAGTTATCATTATTTTTTAAGAAAACATTATCTAGCTGCTATGTAAAAACTACATTTATGCCATACCAAGAAGGAGAGGTTTAATCATTTCTTGGTAGTGGAGGTTGGAGCATGGTGTAAGAGTAAGTATGGATAGAACTAAGAATTAGATTTTATAGGAGAAACATGGTTCTATAACTCAATGAACTGCATTCTTTCTCTTTACTCTATGTTGTAGACTAGCTTGGCATTGGATTTTTCCTTTCTAAGTGTGCGTTAGAACATTATATTTGTCCTTTCCCATCACCTATCTAGGCTTAAGACACCTAATCATAACCTTAAAACATTAATTAGTCTTTTCTCCTCTCAAAATAGCTAAATATTTCATTTCTTTTTTTATCAATTTGTTTTTTTCCTGAAGAGGAAGTACAGTTTGCTTGCACGCACATAGGGGTCACCTATCTAATCATTTTTTTACTTTTTTTAGATTTTATATGTTCATGGTTTAATTATGGTTCCAAAAGTTGGTTTGAATCCTACCTTAAATTCAATTTTGTTCACTAGAATCATTTTATAGTGTAATTTTTATTACTTTTTACCCATTTATGGGAATTCATAAATCTTGTATCTTTTGAACCGTAACTTAAATTTGAGTTCTATTTATTTCAAAATATTATGGTTTTCAATTATCTATCCATTGGTGTCATCACTATGTAATAATTCACTAATTTTATAGAGTTCCAAAAAATTGGGGGTCCTTAATACATTCTTTTAGGGGGTTATCTATGTTCCCATTTGTGCACCCTTTTATATTCTTTCTATTCTTTGGTGATTCACTAGCATAGATTATACTTATGGTATATATTATTTTGAGACTTTGACTACACATAATTACCATACATGGATACCTATAATGGAAACAATCATTAAATGTAAAATATTAGTCTTTAATGCTTGAAGCTCAACCATAGTTTACAAGAGAATATAAATAATTTCAACATCAATGTAAGTTTGATAAGTGTATGAGTTTGATAGAGACTTATGTGAGAGATAGTCTATTATTTCATTTAAATGGGTGTGATACTCCATTCAAAATGCAGTCTAAACTAAAAGGTTTATTTGGGAAAGTAGATCACATGAGAGCAATGCAGCTTGAAGTGAAGCTTACTTCACTCAATCATGATGTGTTCCCCTCTATATAGACTACCTCACTGAGTTTAAGAAATTTTTGACACAGTTGAAGGGGAGTGGATGAGATAAGAAATATGAAGAGTGTTTATACCTAATTATGTCCAAGTTGAGTTTTCCATTCCAAATCTTTGATTTTACCTTTTTCTCTATCATGGATGCCTTAGGTGCCACATTTAAAATCCCAAATTTAGAGTTGTTTTGTGAGAGACTTACTAGGGAGGAATCTAAATTGTCTCACCTTGAGTCTTCCACCTCCTAAAAATCCTTAGTAACATCACATCCTAAGACTATGGTAAAAATAAAGAGTAAAAATAAGGTCACTCCTCCTCCATCTCAAAGTGTATCTAAGCCCAATACCAACACATCTAAACCCAAATAATAATCCAAATTCGAAAATGAGTCTAGCCTCTTTCAATCCTATTATATGGGGACTTGTCATGAAGAGTCTAGATTTTTTAAGAGAATATAAACCATAAAAAAAAATTTAAGAAACATAATAATTTTATCTCCACTCCATTTATATCTCATGAGCATGGGAAAACACTTAATATTATTGGGAGATCATAGTCACATGTTTTAGATAGTTAGATTTTAGATACAGGTACTTCTCACCACATGAGCTCTTTCAAGGATTATTTTGTATCTCCTAGTTTGAGTTATACTTCCAACATTGATTTTAGAGATTCACACCATAGGCTGATGAAGTTTGAGATTTGTTAGATCCTCACACACTTATTTCATAAGGTGTTATTAATCATAGTTATTGACTCTATTACTTTGAGGGTTTTGATAATACCCCTATTATAGGGATGTGTTTGGTTTCTTATATAGATTCTAAGAGTAGGATTTGGCATGAGAGATTTGGACATCTCAATTATATATATTTGAAGGCATTGAGAACTCAAAGTATGGTAGATGTTATTCCTACAGTTTCATGTCTTTATGAAGTTTACCCTAGTTGTGCACTTGGGAAATATCACTAATATCTATTTCCTAAGGGTCTGACCACAAGAGATTCATCACCATTTGAGCTTGTGCATAGTGATTTGATGGTCTTTCCTACTCCTTTCAAAAAACGTAAGTATGCACTTACTTTTATTGATAATTTTTCAAGGTGTACTTGGGTTTATTTTCTCAAGTACAAGAGTAATGTATTTTATCACTTCAAAGCATTTAAATATTTGGTCAAGGAAAAGTCTTTTAGTTGCATCCAGAAGATTCATACAGATAATGGGGGGAGTACTATAACTAAATTTTTCTCTATTTTTTTTGGCATCTTGTAATATTATTCACTAGCATTCTTTTCATATAATATACAACAAAATAGATTATTAGAACATAAAAAAGGAACTTTGAAGGAGATGGCTAATTATATGATGAATTCATATGATTTACCTCCTATATATTGGCTAGAGGAAGTTAATTATGAAAATTGCATTCAAAATTTCATATAACACAAAGCACTTGATCATTTAACTCCAAAGGAGGCTTGGTCTGGAACCAAGCCTGATGTCTCATTTTCCCAAGTCTTTGGGAGCTAGCTTGGGCATTTTCACCAAATAAGAACAAGAAAGCGTTGGATATGAAGAACAAACCTTTGAGTATTGTAGGGTATTGTGAGGACATGAGAGCATATCATTTTTTAGATCCTGATACTCATGATGTTTATTTTCCAAAACATGTATTTTTTGATGATCACTTCACATATCATGATTATTCATTCTCTACCATGCCTTCTTATTCTTCTTTTGATGATTCCTCACCTCCTATTGAATGTTAATACTTTGAGGATCTAGTTCAATAGTACCCTAAAGAGGTTATAGATGTTAAGGATCATATTCTCATTGACATTTCCATAGTGCCATTATGGTCTCATACTATAGTTTCTAAGGTAACAACTTTTATGCATGATCTTCCACCCATTGGACATCATCATGGACATTCTACTAGTACTTGAATTTTGTGTCATGCATTCTCTAGGTATCTACAATATTTTGCATAGGTTGATGGGATATATGAGTGGGATGATGTAACGAAAGATAAATATTATTCTTTGATGAATTAATCATACTTGGGATTTTGTATCTCCTCCTAAAGGAATTAATTTGGTTAGGTGAAAGTGGGTATAACACACCAAGTATGCAATTGAGGGATCCATTGATAGGTACAAGCCATGTCTTATTGTAAATGGGTTCTCACAAGTTGAAGGTATTCATTAGTTTGAGACTTTTATGCCTATTACAAATACAAATTCTATTCACCTTGTACTTTCTCTTGCTACAACATAGGTTTGACCAATGTATCATATGGATGTTAAGAGTCCTTTTTAAAATGTAGACTTGTAATAGGAAATCTAAATGGAGAAGCCTATTAGGTTTTTTCATCATTTTTATCTTATTTTTCAACTTTATAGGTCTCTTTATGGCCTCAAACAACCCCCTCAGGTTTGGTATGAGAAAATGGATTCTTTTCTTCTCTATTGGCTTTATTAACTGCCACTCCAATCTCATAATGTATATCTAGTATATTGGGGAGGACATTATTATAATAGTTTTATATGTTGATGATCTAATTATAACATACAACTCCTCTTCTCAAATTTAGGCTATTCAATAAGTACTTTCAACAAATTTTGATATGACAAATCACGATCTCTTGTACTTCTTCCTTGGTTTGAATATTTCAGAGTCATATTCAAGGATTACTTTGAGTCATCAGAATTACACCCGTGATCTTATTTAGTATTTTGGCATGGCTTATTAAAAGTTAAATTTGTCTCTTTTTCAATCTAAAGTCACTCTTACTTTTCCCTTCACTACTCCACTTTGTAATCCTAAATTGTATAGGAAAATGGTTGAGAGTCTTATGTATTTGACCCATACACCAAAATTTCATTTGAACTTGAGATTGTATCTAGGTTTTCAGGTGGTCCTCATGAATGTCATTGACAGGGTGTAAGAGTATTTTGTGATATTTGTAAGTCACTACCCATTTTTTATTACACTACACTAAGGGTTCTACTTAGTTAGTTGGGTAAACTAATTCAGATGGGGTAGTTCTCCTGATGATAGGAATTCTACTTCTCACTATATATCTTATCTTGGTTCTTCACCTATTTAATGGGCACGTAAGATGCAAAAGGTTATTAAAATTTCATCTATAGAGGTTGAGTACATGGCAAAAATTATAATGAGTCAATAGGTTCTCTACCTTCATTAGTTATTGATAGTGTTTGTCTTCACATAGGATTCACATATTTTATTTTAGTGTGACAACCAAAGTGCAATTCACATATCTTACAACCCAATTGGGTACCATCGAATAAATGACTTTTAGGTACATATGCATTTCATTCATCAGCATAATTAGGATGGAGTTCTTAGCTTGGAGTACATTCTTACTTAGCATTGGGTTGTAAACATCTTCATGAAGCATTTTGCATCACCTTATTTCATTGAGTTGTGATACATTCTTGGGGTTTTATATGTTTTCCTTGGAGAGTATTTATGAATACATCTTCCTTCTTCATTTCATGGTTATATATTATACATGATAATCTCATCAAGCCTAGTTGTTGGGACTCATACTGTGGATATGCCACTATATCATTTTTGGCTATTGTTAACCCCTGGCTTCATTTGAGGGGCATGTTAGAGTATGTATTTCTCATGTTTGATAGGTAATAGCTAGTTATTTCATATTTTTCTTAGTTTTTCTTATGTGATAACTTATCCCACATTATTTAGTTAGGCTAGTTTATAGTTTTGCCTTACCTATTTATGCAAGAGCTTCTTATTATACTGAAAGCTCTTTTTATAAATATCATTTAATTTTTATTGTTTTACATCTCATTTTTTTCTAGCTTCATGTGATGTTTCTCTTTTACTAACTCTTTATATCTTGGATATTGGAATGTTTTTACCATTCCTAAGATAAATTTGCTCTAAATAGTGGGTGAACCAACCTAGAAAAATAACTTACACCTAGATAATTTAGGAATATTCACATTATTCACCATCCAATAAAATATCCAAATGTAAATTTTTAAAACCAAAATATTCATGAATTAATGAAGAATAGCCACTAAAATTTACCTTGAACTAGTTAAGTCAACCTTAATTCTAAATCTGTAATGAATCTCAAATAGGTAAGATCCCTGAAAGTAGTTCAACATCCTTTTATATTATTTCAAGTGTATCTCATGGGGTTTATGCATGAATCAAGATACAAGACCTAATACATATGAGATATTAGGCCTAGTATGATTTAGATAAGTAAGGCTACCAAAATGTTGATGATATGAAGTGGCATTGACTAAAAGTGTAGAATAGACATCCTCAAACTTGATTAGAAATAGAAAGGAAGTAATGTATGACTTACAATAAGCTATGTGAAATAGAGAAAAAATATAGAGAGAATACTTGGGATGTGCAATGGAAATCCCTAAATCAGAGTGTGAAATATTGATGCCAAGAAAGTAATGTAAAAGACCCAAGCCTGTCATGTCAAATATATCATGTAGAGTTATCTTCATCACTGTAATAGATGATGAGGAACTCATGGTGATTAAACTATCATCAACATGGAGGAATAATATTAATAAATAATCATCCTATCATAATAAGTATACATTAGGGTCTGAATGGCACATAGTGAAACATTAACTAAGGATGAATGAATCCATCCTAGATTACCAACCCCAAGGGCCTGTTTGAGGCCATAGATGGATTTTTTATGTTTTTAAACTAAGTATGAACTGTGAACAAACCTAGGTTGTTTTTACATATATATCTCCTCCTCAAGGTCTTTGTGAAAAAATAAACACTTCCCAACCATGTGTTTCAGCTATAGCTAGTATGAGTCAAATCAAATTCATCTTTGAAATAGATGTAAAGGTATCTAAGTAGTTAGTGCTCACTAACTCTTAAAAACCCTTGGTGACCAATCTCACCTTGTTCTTAGTGATTGACCCACATGATAAAAACTTGGTCTAATATATCCACTTAAATCAAACATCTTCCTTCCCTTAGGAAGTGAAGTTAAATCCTAAATGTGATTTTAGATTAAGGAATAATATAATTAATTCATAAAACTATCCCATTTAGGTATGCATAAATCCTCTTGTAATGTCCATGGATCTAAAATTGAATCAAATAAATCATGTGAACCACTCTGATAATCTCCTCAAATATTTCTATCATCTAATAGATCCCCTTCTTAAGTACCTACTCTCTAAAGTGTCAACCTATTCCAAAGGGGATTTAATGTGGGTGAGTCAAGTGTTGACTACCCATCCTTTAAAAAATAACTATATTTGTATGTGTATGATTCCCCATAACTATCTTCATTGTTAGAACTAGAAGAAGAATAAGATTCTGGCTTAGGATCCTACTCTAGATGATCTGAATCAGAAGAAGAATCATCATGTCTAAGTGAATACAATGAAAGAGAATAAGTGTTAATTTTTTAGTCTTTAGGAATATCTTGAAAGTGAACACTTATTTATATTAACAACTCATGTGTGGTTGGATGTAGAAGGTGGTACCCCTTGACACCATCTAGATATCCCATAGAGATGCAAGTCTTAGACTAAGGTTCCATAGATTTGTGTATAATATTTTGTATATATGCCATATCTGGAGATCCAAAAACCCTAAAGTGCTCAGTTTTAGGTTTCCTTTCATGCCAAGATTCAAAGTGTGTTATGCCTTTAAAATATTTATAAGGAACCCTATTTTGAACATAAAAATTAGAGTTAATGGCTTCAACCCAATACTGAGGTGCCAAGGACTTAGAGTGAATCATATAGCTAGCCATCTATTTCAAAGATTTGTTCTTGTATTTTATAAATTCATTATGTTAATGATTATAATTAACTATTCATTATAAATCAGCCCCCTATATGGTGTAAAACTACTCGAATCTATTACTTATATATTCACCTCCATTATCAGTTCAATTAACCTTGATGAATTTATTAGACTATTTCTTAACAAGGGCCTTAAAATATTAAAAATATTTAAACACTTTATATTTTTTCTTAAGAAAGTAGACCCATGTATATCTTCAGAAATCATCAATGGAAGTGAGAATGGACTTATCCATTACAAAGATAGACTAGGGAAAAGTGCAGATACATCACTACATAATAATTACAATACTTGTGAATCCCTCCAAGATTTTCCTTTGTCAAATTTTGCTTTCGGATGCTTTCCAACAAATAAACCCTCACAAATTCCCTTAGAGAATTAGACTTAGGGAAAGCTTATGACCATATGATTTTTAATAAGTTATTTAGGGTAGTGATAATTAAAATGGCTAAATTGACCATGCCATAAGTTATTATATCCATTTAAATTAGTCACCAATACAACTAGAAAATAATTGCAATAAAAATGTGAGGTGTATAACCTATCTTAGTGATCTTCCCTACTCACTACCAGTGTAGAATCACTATGCAACTCCTTGATGATAATTAAATCTAATAAAAACTCAACCCTTATGCCTTTACTAATATGAGTGATTTGATACATTGATAGGAGATTGGTTAAAAGAGAAGGGATACTTAGAACATTATTTAATTTTCTTCCTTCTATTTTAATAGAAACTCTCCGTATAATTGGTACATAACAGTCATCACCCAAACTGATGGAAGACATGCTATAAATCTCTAAGGAATAAAATTGAACTAGTGAAGAGCCTATGTGGTGAGAAACACCTAAGTCAATAACCCATGAATATGTTGAATTTACAACTACTAAAAGATCCTTACCCTTTTCTTTCCCTTTCCCCTTTCCCTTTATCTTATTATAATCAGAAACACCTATGTTTTCCTTCTCTAGGAGATGAGTTAAGTGATCTATTTACTTCTTAATGAACTTTTTTTCATCATGACCATTTTTTGTTTCAATAGGCAAACTTAATATTATATTTCTTATGTTTATCACCAAAATATGATGCTTTAGTGTTGGTTTTGGTAGTGGTTGATTCTTTCTTCTTCTTCTTCTTCTTCTTCTTCTTCTTCTTCTTCTTCTTCTCTTTGTTTGAAGTCTTTGTTTTCCCATTCCTAGTAAATAGTGCTTGAGGGTTTGTGGAGTTCAATGCGCCCATATGGATGATCCTGTCTTCTTCTTTGGTTAAGTTGGAAATGAATGTATCTAAAGAGGACATTTTCCATGCAGTACCCAAAGCACTTTCAGTGTCATGGAAAGTAGAGACAAAGATTGAATAATGAGGACATAGTTTAAAGAGTATATAAAGAATAAGTTGGTCATATTATTTATTCATCCCACATTACTTCAAATAGAATCTTGAGTGATTGAACTTAGTGAATAAATCCTAAAGGGTGTCAATGTCACAAGGACTTAGGGTAATGAGTTCATTTTCAAATTTGTGACTTCTCATCATCTCTTGATACCTAAATAGTTAACCCAAAATGGGCCATACATCATGACTTGATTTGGTAGGCTCTAAGTCAAATAGGAGATCATGTACTAAAAAAATACATAATAGACCATAGGTTTCATCACTATGGTTATACCACTTAAATTTCTCTACATCTATGCTAGGTTTAGTTTCATCACCCATAGTTATCATATGGAAATCCTTAATCATTAGAATGATTACGATATTGATTTTCCATTCATGAAAGTTAAAGGGAGTTCCTTGGTTGATTAAACTTGAATCCATTTTAGTGTTGAGTTAATTGTTAGTAATATTGCAAGTTGTTTTCCTTTTTGCATAAATGAAAGTACAAGTAGAAATAAAGAGTAACTCAAAATAATGTATACCCCCATAAACTATCAAAATTATGAACCCCTCATTGAGTTTTAAAAAAAATGTACACTCAAAATACATTGATGAAAACTGATAATCCATCTAGAGAAACCAGTGTAAATGTCAAAAAGGCATCATAAGCAAGATGAGACAAGGATGTGAACACAACAAAAAATGTATCTAAGATGATTACACAATGTGAGCAAGTGAAAATGTGAATAATAATCTATGTTTTAAATATTTCACATAATATATTTATTTTATGAAAAACCAAAAAAAATACTCCACTAAAAATGCTAAACTTGACCAATAAAATAAAATTAGCATATTTGATCATGTTTTAAATCAAACTATTAAAAAAATTGATTCAATATGTTATATTTTTGAAAAACTTTGGAATTTTTTTAAATATACTTATCTTGAATAACTCACATGTGAATAAAGAATTGAAATTTAAATTATTTTAGTTTAGTAGTGATAACTATGTTCATGTTAGAATATAAGTATTATAATCCTTTTTGAAAATAAAGTAAGATTCTAACTTACTCATATTAACATTGAAGTTGATGTTTCTCATTTATCCCAACCAATTTACGTGGCTATGAAATTATGTATAAGGAATGACATTATCAACATAATTATATTCCTTCCTCTTTCATATCCATTGGTTTTTTATCATAGTCTCATTATCGTAAAAAACATATTTTAGAGGGCATTATTCTAATGTTACATTTAGTGAGAAGTTCCATGAACAACTTGAAATTTTAATCTTAATTTTATATATACATGCACTCCAAATTAATTTGGGTAAAAAAAAATTATAACTTTTAAATTCTTTCAATAAAAGATGACATGTAATTATTTTATAAAGGTTAAAGGGTTGAAGTAGTCTCTTCATATGTATAATTTGGGATCCTCTTCTCAAGACCAAATTTGATGTTCACTATAGGTGTAGATTCAAACTAAATAAATGATATGTAGTTTTCATGACCATTAAAAAAATATTATTGTAAACTTCACTTTAGTATATTTAGACAAAGATCAATCTCCTTCACTAACTAGTCACACTTACCCTCTTGTATGACTATGAAGTTTGAGGACCATACATTAAAGTTGAAGATGTAAAATGAATAAATAGTGATTGTCATAATGTTATCCAAACATATTCATTCCAAGATATTAGTCCCCCATACCCTCATCCTTGTATAATTTGGCATAACATTACTTATTAAATTATCAATCATGTGGTGATTGTGATTTATAAAATCAAACATTTGGGGAACTCCCAAAATAGCCACCTTTAGTATCCATACCTTGCATTAAGATTGTGTATAGAGAAAACAAGTTTTAGGGTTGATTTTTGTGTGTATACAAGAGCCTCCTCATTTATCTTGATGTCAGACTAGATTTTTGGATTCTTAGCCTGTAGACCATTTTGTTTTCAAATGTGCTCCTTATTACAATATAATGGGATAATTTTTTTCTCCTAAGAGATTCTTTCTATCTCTCTAGACATTCATGAATTATGAAGACCAAATATGTTTATCCCTCTTTCTTTGGGAAACTTTTGGACATTTATAATGGATATTCAAATGTAAATCACCAAGGGGGGCTTGTAATTGGTTAATTACTAAGAAAATAGGATGATTTATTCCCAAGGACATTCATAAAGGGATTATGTAAGAAGCAAGTCAATTAAAAAGACCTTATACGTTTAAACCTAATGTGAAAATAAAGTATAAGAAAGAGCAAGTTAATAGTTTAATAATATATATTATTAAACCAATAGGGGATACGAAATGGATTAGTTTGATAATAGTTTAAAATAACAAAGCATGAAAAATTAGAATCTATATAGACTATAGGGAATTAAATGAGGCATTTGTTCATGATCCATTTACAACTCCCTTTAAAAGAGAAGAACTAGAAAATTTGGTAGGGAGAGAGGCATATTTATTCATAGATATGTTTTTAGTGTACCATGAAGTAAAAATTACCATAGAAAATAGACTAAAAACTACTTTTATGAAATTACCAAGGCCAAAAATCATATAAATACTAAATAATTTTCTAGAGAAAAACATAACTTTATTATACTTTTTATAATTCTTTGCCTTTGGTTTGAGTTGCTCATTTAGCTTGTGGGTGCTAACCACTATGTCTAGAATTTTATACCAATGTTTTTTATTGCCTATGTACTTACTTTTCATCTCAATGATAACAAACATTGGTTTTTTTTATGACACATTACTAGAAGGATAAAATCTAATTTTAGATGGATTATTATTGTCAAAATTAGCCTCATATATTACTTGGACCATAACCTCTTGGTTGTAATAATTAGTGGCCTAAGAGGGGTAATTTTAAATCTTGGTTATGGGATCAAAAGCATCAATTACCTCAGGATTTTTATTTTATTTTTTTGAATAGGATATCCATTATATTTTTGGTTATTTTTAGATTTTTCAATGAATCCATTACCTCAAGTCCTTCACCATATCATTTGGTATCTAAAATTACATGATGATCTTCATTTTAACTGATAAATAGATATTTTTAAACATTCGATAGGGGAAAGCAATATCCATAAAACTTTTTGAATCCTCCCAAGGAAGAGATATTTTTTTGACTTATTAGTTTTTCATGGAAGGCCAAAGAGACAAGAATTTATTTTAGGAAAATCATTATTCCAATGTAATAGACATCAAATCATAACATGAACATGTTACACTTGCAAGCATGGTATCATTCATGCGCTTCAATATCTATGAAATTATATTGATGCATTTGAAATCATGGTCCCTATTCGATGTAGGCCTTACATAAATAGGATTCCTTCCACATTAAAAAATAAATAAACCTAAATTTTGTGTCATGAACCTTAATATATTATCATTAGTACATGTAATATATTTTTTAAATTACATCCAAGGGTTGTAAACATAGGAGGAGGATGGTTTATTATGGCATACACTAGGGAAAAAAATATTTTAGATATATATTATATGGAAACCATTATATGGATAAGTTAAAGTTTATTTTTTGGGAGAATTTGAGGGTTAGATTCCTCTTGGGTAATATTTATAGATGGCTTCCCTCTAGTCATGGATAAACTAGTTATCGAATGATTTTGATAGATGGATTCCTTCCTAGTTGTGTTAACTTATCAAAATAAAATATTTTATTTATAAGTAGTCTTACTCAACATTTTAATGCACTAGATATAATTAAAAACATTAATAAATATGACAATATATTTGTAATCAAGATTTTCTAACCTAAATACAAAAAATAAAATTTAAAAATTGTTGTGCTTCTTTCATTTTTATAGTAAAATATATAAAATGCCAAAGTAATGATATCATGAAGTATATAGAATGAATTACCACAAAATACATCAAATATTACATAAGTCACCATCCCTCTAATCTTCAGTATCCCAATTATTTAGTTTTAGTGGTGAAAACTATGTTCATTTTAGAATATTAATCTTGTAATCATTTTTGAAAAGAAATTAAGACTCTATCTTACCCAACTTGACATTGATATTGATGTTGGTTGTTCCTATTATAAATTTACATGCATTGTGAATTTATTTCTATGGAATGAAAATATCACCATAATTGTGTTTCTTTCTCTTTCTTATGCATTGGTTCTCTCTCGTAATCTCACTATTGCATTTTTTTTCAATTTGTAGATGACATTATTTTAATGTCTAATTTAGTGAGAGGTATTCAAAAAAGACTTGATATCCTAGCTTAATTTTTTTATATACATGGACTTCAGGGTAATTTTTTAAGAATAATAATTATGGATTTTAACACCTCTAATTGAATTAGACTAGGTGATTCTACCTTAAAGAGTTGATAGGGTTGAGGTAGTCTCTTCATATGTTTATTTGGGGGTGTTATTCTCTATACTGTGTCTTATATTGAATTTAGGTGTAGATTTTAGGCTGAAAAATGGATATATATAGATCTCACCATCATTGAAAACCATCTTTTGCAGCCATAGTTTTAAGGCATTCAGACGAAGATCTATCTCTTTATCTCACTAATAAAACCTACCCTCTTGTATTACTATGACTTTTTTGGACCATACATTTAATTAGAGGAAAATAATGAATAGATATTTATTGCCCTAATGTCATCCAAACATATTCATACAAAGATATTAGTCCATCCTATCATTATCCTTATAAGATATTGAACAATGCTATTAGATATGTTACCAATTCTAGATAATTTGAATGCAAAGGTGAAGAACACAACATATGAAGCTTGTGCACACCATAATGTTGTTGAATCATATTGAAATCACTCAAAGATAATATTTCAAGAGATAAAAATCAAGTGAAGAAAACCTAATCTTTCATTAAGTTAAAAATCTCTTAAATGAGATGAGTACATATAAGAAAGTAAACAACTAACTCTTCCATAAAAGGTGGTCAGTAGACCAAAAAAATAGATAAGTAAATCATCCAAAAAGTGTGGTTGATAGGGTGAATAATAGATAAATAACTCCCATACCCAGAATAGCTATTCAAGGGAGTTACTTCCTAGTCATCTAGTCAACCTGCATACATAAGTAATTTTCTCCATGAAAGTAGGAAAAGTCCAAGTGAGTGGAAAAAACATAATAAATAAATATGGGAAAATAAAAAAACCTACTTTAACACCCTCCCCATAAGCACAACTGAGGTGGGTAGTGTGAAAAATAAATTGTTTATGGAAAATAGGCTTGATGAGGTACCCATGTACAAAGGGATCTATCATAGGTCATAGAAAAGGAGAAACCCTATAGGAAACCATCTCCCCCACCCAGCCCCTCCCCCCCCCTCCCCCCCCCCCCAGTGCCGCATCATTTGAAAAGAGAGACATAGAAGATGAGAAGAGGCTAGAATCCCCCCCAGGAGGATGATACTACTCCTAATGTATATTTCACCCCAAGAAGAGTTCATAGATGAATGAAATTGCTCTTAGTGATTTGGTAAATATATCTACAACTTGGTCTAAATACTATTAAAAATCAAGTTGATGACCTAACCATGAATAATATCTTGATAAAATGAACATGAATCTTAATGGTTTTAGCTTGGTAGTGCTAAAATATAATCTTGCATATATGTCTAGGAATTTGGGTGTAACAATAGATGATGGTGGGATACCTGAATTGAATGCCAAAATTAGATAGAATCCCTTGAATCCAAATAGCCTTAGGGGATGTGTTAACAACTCCCCTATACTCTACCTTTGTGGATGATATAGCAATAACATTTTGCTTCTTTATATAACAATTGATAAGACAAAAACCTAAATAAAATATATAATAAAAAGTGGACTTGTGATTCTGAGTATCACCTACCCAATATAAATCTATAAAACTAACCAAGCCAATATTTATGCTAAATATATAATGAATCCCAAATCTATAAGAGCATTAAATGTAGTGCAAGATCCTCTTATATAAGTTTTAGTGTTTTTCATGGGGTTCCTACATTAATTTGGAGACAATTCCCATGACATATGAAATATCAAGCCTAGAATGAGTCAAATAAATAAGGATACCAATAAGTTTTTGATAATGAGTGGCATTGACCAAAGGTGTAGAATAGTAAGCTCAATCTTATATCCTAATAGAATGGGAGTTGGATATGGCTTATAATCAGCCATGTGAAATCGATCTAAAATATACAGAGCATATTTGGGCTATGTAAGTGAAATGCTTTAATTAGAATGTGAAATCTTGATGATGATAAATTAATGTAGAAGACCTAGGACTATCATGTCAAATCTATCTCATAGAGCTATCTTCACAAATTTGATAAATAATGGGGAACTCCCTATGATCAAAATATCATTAAAATAAAATATTAGTATCAATATAAATTCATCCTATCATAATAAGTATACATTAGGGTTTAAATGACACCTAGTGAAACCTGAAGTAAGGAGGAAGGAATCTATCTTGGCATACTAATCCTAAGAGGTCTCTTTGAGTCCATAGATATATTTCCTAAGTCTAAAAACTAAAGATGTATCCTAAACAAACTCATGTGGATACTACATGTACCTCTCTTCCTCAAGGCATATATGAAGAAATGCATAATTCACATCCATTTATGTACATTTAAACCATGTGTTGTGGCTATAGCTAGTGTGAGTTGGATATAATTCATATTTATAATAGGTGTAAATTTCTCTAAGTAGTCAATGTTGATGACCCTAAAAAACCCCTTGGAAACAAATATCATCTTATACTTATTGACAAACCCATTTGCTTCAAACCTGGTCCAATATATCCACCTTCATTGAACCATATTCTTTCCCTTAGGAAGTGAAGTCAAATCCTAAGTTTGATTTTTGATTAAGGACTAATATTATTCATGCATAGCTCTATCCCACTTAGGTATGCCTGAAGGCTATCAAAATTTATATGGATTTGAAACTAGAGTAAATATTGAAAGTGGATCACTCTGATAATTTTGTAGAGTATGTCTATCATCTATTGGATCCCCTGTCCAAGTACCTACACTCTAAAGTGTCTACCTAGCCTAAAGGACCCTGAATATGGGTGAGTTAGGTGCTGAATATTCATCCTCTCAAACATGATTAGTGGTGGATTTGGATAACTCCTCATCACTATCCTCACTATGATAACTAAAAAAAGAAACATAAGATCCTAAATTAAGAACTTGCTCTGGATGATCTGAGTCAAAAGAAGAATCATCAAGTCTAAATGAATCTAAAGAAAGAGAAGAAGTTTTAAGTGTTAAGTCTTTAGGACTCTCCTAAATTTACAACATATTTATATGAATAAATCATCTTTAATTGGATTTAGAAGGGATTAATCCTTGACACCATATGGATATCCTAAAAATATGCAAGGCTTAGACTAAGGTTGCATAGCTTTGTGTATCTTCTTTGGTATGCATACCATAGCTGGAGATCTAAAAACCCTAAAGTATTCAACTTTTGTTTTCCTTCCATGCCAAGATTTAAAAGGTATTATGCCTTTTAAATCATTTTTAGGAACCCTATTATAAATATAACAATCATAATTAATGGCTTTGGCCTAATACTGAGGTTCCATAGACATAAAGTGAATCATACAACTAGCCATACATTTCAAGGATATGGTCTTGCATTTTGTAACTTTGTTTTGTGATAGACTATAAGTAATTTTTCATTTCAAATAAATCCTCTATGTGGTGAAAAACTACTAAAATATGATGTTGACATATTCACCTCCATTATTAGTTCATATAACCTTGATGTATTTCTCAAATTATTTCTCAACTAGTGCCTCGGAGTCTTCAAATTTTTCAAACACTTCATATTTTTCCTAAGAATTTTGATCCATGTATAACTCAATAAATCATCAATGAAAATGAGAATGTAATTATCCCTTATAAATGACATATTGGGAAAAGGCCAAAATACATCACTCTGTAATAAATCTAATCCTTATGAAGCCCTCCATGATTTACCTAGAGTGGTGGTTCTAACTAGGTGGTAACGATAGCAAACTCAAAATTTGAAAATACCATAGATGAGAGATACCTAGAATCAACATATAACTAGGGTCAAATAGTCTTCCAAACACAAAACCATCTAATGTTGAGTTGAGGTGAAATACATAGGCTAATATCAAACCTAGAAATCAAATTTGAGGATGTGTGGAATCACACATGTCTTTTGTAGGAAAATATACCAAGGCACATGCAACATGTAGTCATAAAGAAACCAAAAATACTATGGTAATGGCTTCTAATGAACTAGATTTTAAAAAAAAATTACTCCACCAAAGATGAAAAATCCTACAAATATATTGTATACCCAACTTATTTTACACATAAAAATATCATGATTTCAAAAGATTTTTTAAAATTACTAAAAATATATACATATGATTACCATGGGTGGCTTTGATACCATATCATAAATGTCACCAGTTCAAGATAATGCAAATGCAAAGGTTGAAATAACATGAGATGAATCTTATGCACACCACAATATTGTTGAATCAAAATGAAATCACTCAAAGACAATATTTCAAGATATAAAAATCAACTAGAGAAAAACCCAATATTTCATTAAGTTGAAAAGCTTTCAAATGAGATGAGTACATTTATGAAAGTAAACAACTCCTTCATAAAAGGTGGTTGATAGGTCCAAGAATAGATGATTAACTCCCATACATTTAATATCTAGTCAAGGAAGTCACTTCCTAGTCACCCAATCAACCCACACACAATCAAGCTTATCCATGAAAGTAGGAAAATTCCAAGTGAGGGAAAAAATCTGTAATAAATAATTATGGTAAAAACTAAAACCCCTACTCTAATAAATGCCTCTCATTTATTTAGTGATATTTCATGTGGTGAATTCACCAAATTATATTAATTGGAAAACTCTCAGGGTGGTTATCCAAGGTTTACATACATTTATTTCAAAATGTCAATAGATCAAGAAAACTATGGGGTTGGTTTATGTTGGCATGCAAAATCCCCCTCAATCTTCAAATAATATAAATACTAAATATAAAGGATACATCATTTTTGGAAGTATAAAACAATTTGCTTATCCCATTTTCCTTCTTTTCCTTTGATTTGATGGTATGTGGGGATCAATTGTTGTGTTTAGATGTGTATAACATAGTTTATTAGCTACAACATAATAATTTTTTAGATCAGTGAAAACATCCATATTTATATTTAATAGCACCCTACTTTAGGGCTCCAATCCACTTTTAAATAGAGTTCTATGGGTAAAACTAATCTCATCTATCCCTTGGACCGCAACACCTAATTATCATAATTTATGGCCTTATAAGGGTAATTTTGAAGCTTTGTCATGGGACCATAATCATCAATTACCTCAGGTTTTGAATTTAATTTTTGGTGCTAGGATTGTTATCATGTTTTTTGGTTCTCTTTATATGTTTCGATGAATCCTTTACCTCAATACCTTCACAATTTTATTTGGTACCTAATTTTATAAAAGGGATGAGACTTAACCTAGTTTTAAATTTAGCTTTCCATTTTGAGTTGAAATTCATATTTTCTAATAAATTTGTTAGAAAAATTACATTCATGAAACAATTGTGTTGGCAGGATTATTCATTGGAGTTTAGAACATAAAATCTAACTACAAAATAACATGCTCATATAATGACATCTGACAACTATAAACCTCATTTTACTGATCGATTTTACTTAGTGACATCGCATAGAAAATTATAAATGGATAGTCACGATGACCAAATGTAATGGTTTGAATAAAATATTTTTTTTAACATTAATTTAAAAATGAAGGAAATATGGCATGATTTGAGAATATATGTTGATGTATAAATTTTTAATCAATGTTTATGAATTAATATAAATTAAGTTACATGTCATTATATTTGTTATACATTGTTAGTATTTTATTTAGTTGTGTATAATATAGGAAATATACTAGATTAATGAAATAAAGATACTCATCTTAATAAATTAGTATCATTTAAAACATCAAACTATAAACTCATGACATAACACATAGTTTACGTCAACATTTGACATCCCAGACCAAGTTTTAGACAAACTAATGTTCAATGGAAAATACCCACTAAAGCTTTGGAATCATTTGTAAGAGATATAGAACACTAATGGGAGATGAGAATATAAATATATATTCAATATAAGGAAAATAAAATAGAGACTAAATTTGATCAAATTGAGCATAAATTTTATCAATCCCAAGATAAGGAGTCTTGGGAAACATTTATAGAGTTATGGTGGTTCTAGATCTTTATATTAGCATATATAACCAAGGGTTTAAGGTTAAAAATTTAGAAACCTATTTAGTGTAAAAAGGATAAATTATAAAAAATTAAATAAATAGATGAAACCTAGAAGTAGGTAGTACATTATGGGTTTGAAACCACGTTAGCCTCATTTATATTATCATGCAAAATTTTAGGGTGGACAACATTTGATGCAAAGAAGTTAGATTTCCTAGAATCTTCAAGATGAATATTTGTTGAAAAATTATCAATATTAATCCTCATGTTATTTATTGAAGGTAGGTTAATAAGAAGTGGTAAATGGGTCCTGTAAGGGTCAAGCACCCAGGGGATGATGGAAGGTAAGAGGGGGAATCTGAAGGAAGATGACTATTGAGAAAATATAATCCATGATGACTACAGGGATAAATGGAATAAAAATAATGGAAGAAATAAATAAAATATTAGAACAATGATTATTGATAAGAAAGAGATTATATAATATAAGAGAAACTATAAAAGGAAAATAAATAAAAAAATAAAGATGGAAAGAGGGTAAATAAGAAAGTAAAGAAAGAAAATGTGTAAAGATGAAATATGAAATGAAAAAGAATAAATTAGAGATATAATAAGATCAAAAGGACAAAAGTAGAGCAAAAAGGAAAATAGGGAATAAAGAGAAGTGAAATGGGAAAATTAGAGGAGTAGATGAAATTGACAACATAAAAAAAAAATTAGAAGAGAGATTTGAAAAATAGGAAACGAAAAGAGATGAGAGATTATGATAGTTAAGTTTAAATAAACTATAAAGGAGACATCAAGGGAGGTTATTGCAGAAAGGAAATATGAAGAGTAAGAGTCAAAATATGTTATAGAATAATATTTGACGATGCAAAATTTAGAATTAATTTTGACAACACCCAAAAAAAAATGGAAGGAATATTGGAAATAGATAGAAAATGGATGTAAGACGCATATATTATGAATATTAATTTAGTGTAACATATGAATGAATAAATCAAATCATTGGAATTAATAAAACATTTTAGATTTAAAAAATGCATGGAGGAATCTTTGGAAGCAAAAGGCCTAAGAATATCTCCATGAAATAAAAGAAATTTGAGTTTGAAAAAAGTCGAGACATAAGGAAGTATACAAATACGTGAGTATGAAAGTAGAGAGACAATATATAAAGGAGTGTAAAGAGAAGGAATTAATACACCATAAAATATATATTTGTAAATATCAACTAAAATTTTAATAGAAGTTATTATATAAAATAAATGGAAACATGATTTCTAAAGAAAAAGAGAGTGGATAGAAAGAGTAGATAATATATATGAATATAATGAATAAATATTAATAAATGATAATATGGAATAAATTGGTAAAAACCAAAATGAAAATGAGATAGATAAGATGTGTCCCCCTAGATGGAGGAGATTACTCGAAGAGATAAGCCCCCTGAAACAACTCATGTTGTTTCAAAAATTGATAGAAATGTCATTTTAATAAGGTTTGTGTGTGTGTGTGTGTGTGTGTGTGTGTGTGTGTGTGTGTGTGTGTGTGTGTGTGTGTGTGTGTGTGTGTGTGTGTGAGAGAGAGAGAGAGAGAGAGAGAGAGAGAGAGAGAGAGAGAGAGAGAGAGAGAGAGAGAGAGAGAGAGAGAGAGAGAGAGAGAGAGAGAGAGAGAGAGATTAATCGAAGAGATAAGCCCCCCTGAACCAACTCATGTTGTTTCAAAAATTGATAGAAATGTCATTTTAATAAGGTTTGTGTGTGTGTGTGTGTGTGTGTGTGTGTGTGTGTGAGAGAGAGAGAGAGAGAGAGAGAGAGAGAGAGAGAGAGAGAGAGAGAGAGAGAGAGAGAGAGAGAGAGAGAGAGAGAGAGAGAGAGAGAGAGAGAGAGAGAGAGAGAGAATGCACAAAACAAAATTTTTGAGAAGGGATAATGAGATATTTTTAATAAGTACTCAAATCCAAACATGAACATGTTTTATGTGAAAGTGTAATGGCATCCACCCACATCAATATCTAAGAAATTATATCTATACTAAAAGAATACATATCTTATCCACTTGAATAAATTTAATTGATGTTCTCTCTCTTTATGCCTATTGAATGTATGCCTTAGATAAACAAGATTCCTTTCATATTAAGCATTATTATGTATAACATAATACTATTCTACTTTAGATGTAAATAGACATAATTTGTATGTCATGATGTATAATATATTATCATTAATACATGTAATATAATTATTTAATTAAATATAAAGGGTTATATTTCACTCATGAGGATGAGGATGTGTTATATCATCCATCAGGGTACAAATTCTTCTAGATATTTAGTATATGGGAATTATCAAACTGATAGATTCCCCTTAAGCATGGTTATCTTAGCCCCTAGATGACTTTGATGGATGGATTCCCCTAGTCTAGGTAGCTTAATAAAAATAAGTATTTTATTATAGGGTTAAATTTGATGGATGGATAATAGTCAAAGAAAGGCTTTGATTATAAAAATCCAATAACATGAACAAAAATAATGATATATTTAATTGAGAAATTATAACCCAAATATAAAATAAAAATAAAAAATTGTTTTTGCATCTTTATATTAATTTTAAAATCTATAAAAATCAAAATCAACACTAATATGAAGCATTTAGAATGAGGTCCCATAATAGACATCTCATGTTACCTACTTCATGAGCATTCTAGTCTCCAATATCCCACAAGACATTGAAATTTATATTATATTAGTCTAGTGTTGATAGCTATGTTCATGTTTTAATATAAGTATTATAAACCTTCTTGAAACAAAATTAATATTTTAGCTTACCCAACTTGACATTGATGTTGATGTGGGTTGTTCATGTTAGCCAATTTACATACATTCTAATTTTTTCTATGGATTAAAAGTATAACCATAATTATTTTGCTTCCTCTTTCATATGGATTGGTTTTTTTATCATTATATCACTATTGAAATATTTTATTATTGGTGAAATTATTTTGTTATCTTATTGAGTGAGAGGTTTCTAGAAATAATTTGATGTTTTAGATTCCTTTTTTTGATATTGATATACTTCAAGTTAATTTGCGTAAAACTTTTTTTTATCTTTTAACATCTCTAAATGAAAAAATCTAGTTGATTATTTTATAGAAGAGAGAGGGTTGAGTTAGTATACTCATATGTATATTTGGAGGTCCTATTATCTAGACTACACTTTAGGTTGATTGTAGATGTAAAATCTATACTAGATAAGGGATAGTATCTCTCATCATGCTCAAAAACTATTTATTTAAAATTTATTTCCTTGGCATTCAAATAATGATACACCTCTTTCAATCACTAATCCCACCTACCCTACTATATGGATGTGAGTTTTTGGTACCACACCTTTGATAGAGGACCTAAAATGAATAGATAACAATTGTTATCCAAGCATATTATGCCAAGAGACCAATCCCTCACACCATCATCATTGCTAAATTTAGGATAACAAAACTTATTTCTTCAATGATTTTTCATGTGTTGACAATGATTTAAGACAATCAAACAATTGGTAAACTCCTAAATTGGTCACCTTAGGTATCCATACCTTGCATTCAAATAATATATGGAGAAATAACACTATGGGGTTAACTCATGTTGGTATGAAAGAGCCTCCTCATTGCTTTGCCTCATTGATCTTAATATTGATTGTCCACCTCCACATATCATTATATTGGATGATAAACAATGGCATTTGTATTTATATTTAAAAATTCTACCTTTAGCACACATGCTCTCCCTAAAAATCCACTCACCTTAAATATTCAACACTACTCAAATGTTTATCTTCACTTCACTAATGGTTTAATTCAACCTCTAGGGTACATAAAAATACAGTCACATTGTATATTTAGGGTTCTCCTTTCAAAACTTAGAGTTTTATCTCATCATCTTCGCATTGAGACATACCACTTTATCCCTTGGGAGCATTATATTTTTCAAAATCACTCTTTAGAGTCATAAACCATATACCATTTTAAAAAAAATGTTATATTTATTATGCAATAAGGGGACATTTAGTTTTCCTCTAAAGATATTATATGTATGTCTATAGACATTCATGAATTATGAAGAATAAATATTTTTAGCCCTCTTCCTTTGGGAAATGTTTTCAAATAAAAGTCACTAAGGGGGGAGTTCACCAAGATAATTACATCCTAATTCCAACCATATTCATATCATTACTATGAATATATTCATGGCTATCTTCTAAATTTATATGTTAGATCAACAAGATGTAGAAGACTCAATGATTCACATGGCCTTAGACTCATCACACACTAGTTTGACATTTTGAGTATTAAAATTGCTTATCTAGAGAAAAAAGGTTAAAACTAATTTGTACAACCCTCATATTTTTGATATTTTTTATGGTTTCTTATTCCATTAGATGGTTGATTTCCACTTACTCATTTTCGATCAAGTTCCTCATTTGTATTCTTTTTGGTGTGAAACTATGTTTGTCCTATGTTTTTTACATTGTATCATTTACAATCCCATAGATGAGTCCTGGACTTTGGTGAAAATTGATATATAAATTATTGGAATGAATAGGAGGTGAATGAATATAAATTTAATCTTCTCAACCACCTCATGTGAGAAAGAATACCCTCATATTACCATTTAATTTTTTTATATCTGTGTGGATAAACATTATCAATATGTTTACAAATTTAAATTTTGAAAATGCATATTTATTATAGAAATGTAGATGCTAACACACACACACACACACACACACACACACACACACACACACACACACACACACACACACACACACACACACACACACACACACACACACACACACACACACACACACACACACACACACACACACACACACACACACACACATGCTACACACACACACACACACACACACACACACACACACACACACACACACACACACACACACACACACACACACACACACACACACACACACACACACACACACACACACACACACACACACACACACACACACACACACACACACACACACACACACACACACACACACAATATTTTTTAGGTTAGAAAGCATGCAATCTATTTCATAGATGAAAATGCATAATATTGTAATAATTGGTGGAGGTCCTTAGGTCGAAGAAATATGAAAATATTACACAAAGAAAAAGGTAGAGAAAATAATGCAATTATTAAGATTATAGGAGGATATGTTCCCAAGGATATTCATAAATGGATCAAGGAAGAAGCAAGAAAATTGAAATTTCAAATAAGAGAAGATGCGAAACCAAAAATAAAAATACCATATAGATTGAACCCTGATGTGAAAGTAAAGGTCAAGAAATAGAAAGATAAGATGGTAGTAATTGGTATTATTAAATTTATAGAAGATACAAAATGGATTAGTTTCATGGTAATTTAAAATAACAAATCATGATAAATTATAATCTATGTAGACTATAGGGAATTAAATAAGGCATGCTTAAGTGACCCACTACAACTCCATTTAAGAAAGAGGAACTAGAAATTTTGGTAGGGAGGGAGGAGTAGTTTTTCATATTTGGGTTTTCAGTGTACCTTGAAGTATAAATTTCCCCATAATATAGACTAAAAACTACTTTCACAAAAGTACCAAGTAAAAAAACACCAAGGACAAAAATCATACAATCACCAAACATAAATAATAAATAATTTTTTAGGGGACATCGTAACTTGATTAGATTATTTTTATTTCTTTGATTTTGATTCGAGTTATTCCAGTGGCATGTGGGGATCAACCACTATGTCTACAATTGTATACCAATGTTTTTGATTTCCAACAAACTTCTTTTTTGGATCAATAACAACATTCATAGGTTTCGTTGAGGACACCATACTTCAAGGCTCTAGTCTACTTTTATATGGAGTGATATTAGCCAAATTAGCCTCATCTATCACGTAGATCACAACCTCTTGATTATCACAATTAGTAGCCTTAGAGGGGTAATTATGAAGCTTCATCATGGGATCGAAAAAATCAATTACCTTAAGATTTTATTTTTATTTTTTATGATAGGATCTTCATTATATTTTTTGGTTTCCTTTAGATGTTTTGTTGAAGTCATTACCTCAAGACCTTTTCCATATGATTTGGTATGTAAGACTAAAAAAGGCTTGAGACTTAATTTTTGTAGAACTTTTTGCCTCCCTTTTGAGTCAAACTTAAGGTATTTGTTCCCTTTGTTTCCAACTATTTGAAATTAATATTATTCCCTATCTATATTATCAATTACCTTCATAGGAAAACTACAAGAAAAATTTTCATCGGAATGGCATGACAACCAATGAAAAGGAAAATTGTCATAATCAACAGGTTGGTAAATTATATTAACTTATGAAGATTTTAACTGAGCCATTTTTTTAATCCATATATGCATAAGTAATACACTATTTTTTTAATGTCTTAGAATAAATATAAATCATTTATTTGAGGGAATTAGTTTTTTATTTCTATGAATTCATTAGATTTAACATTAGCTTTTTACACATAAAAATTGGCTTCAAATAATTTATAATTTAACTCAACAAAGAATTATTATGTATTATATATCAAATGATTGACAAAAATCTATATATGTATATGTATATGTATATATAAATAAATATATGTATGTATGTATATATCACACACACACACACACACACACACACACACACACTTGTGTGTGTGTGTGTGTGTGTGTGTGTGTGTGTGTATGTATATATATACATATATATACATATATACATACATACATACATACATATATACATACATATATACATATACATATACATATACATATATATGTATATATACATACATATGCATATATACATACATATATATATATATATATATACATATACATATATATGTATATATACATACATACATACATACATACATATATATATATATATATATATATATATATATATATATATATATATATATATATATATATACATATATACACACACATATATGTATATATGTGTGTGTGTGTGTATGTGTATATATATATATATATATATATATATATATATATATATATATATATATATATATACATGTACATGTATACATGTACATGTATATATATATATGTACATGTATACATGTACATGTATATATATACATGTACATGTATACATGTACATATATATATATATATATATATATATATATATACATGTACACATACACACACACACACACATATATACATACATACATATATATATATATATATATATATATGTATATATATACATATATGTATATGTATATATATATACACACACACACACATATATACTTATACATATAAATACATATACATATATACATACATATTGTTATGTTGTGGAGCTAAAAGCTTCACTAATGCAAACAGGGAAGGAGGTTACTGAACTGTCATAGACACCAGCATTGGTCAGGCCGACCGACGTCGACAAGATTAGACAGGAAGAGCAACTGACGTCGGTCATGGATCGACCGACGTCGATCACCTCCAAGTAGACAGGGACCGACGTCGGTTGCCTGTGTGGTTAAAAACTACCAGTTTCACAGACAGTAGTTAACAAACCAAGTGTTTGCATGTTGAGGGCTAATTTTAGTCTCGAGCTACAGATCTAATTATTGTAATTAGGTGTCTAATTATTGTTTGCATGAGATCTATTTAAGAGACTCATAGGTTGTATTGTAAAAGTGTGCTAGTTTGAGTTGAGCAAAGTTAGCTCCTTCTGTGTGTGAAGTGAGCAAGGGTGTTCCTCCTAGTTCCACAATAGTGCCAAGTGTGGGTGCTGGTTTTGGAAAATTAGAATGGTTCTTCAGGTGTGTAGGATCTTGGTTAGTAGGTGTGCATGGCTACGTTAAGAGATCTGCATGGTAAGTAAGATCATTGATCTGCAGGTGTATGTGTGTGTAAGATCCAGGTTTGCAGGTGTGCAGAACCAAATTGATTTGTAGGTGTGTAAGATCAAGGAAGACAACAACACAACAGGGAGCAGGATCAAGCAGGATCTATTTGGAGTATAGTGTGTACTCGATTGGAGAGCAAAGAGGAAGGCAAGGTAGTTCCTTCCATAAGTAAGGTCTGTTGAGTTGCAGGTTGTTGCAAGTTCAGGGGAGATCTACTTGAAGTATGATTGTGTACTTGGAGTGTGTGGAGTGCATGGAGCACTGGTGTACTAGCAGTAGTGGATACTGACTGGTTGGAGGTGAACACCAACTCTGTGTTTGAGTTGTGTGTTGGGACCATAAGAGAGAGAGTTTTGAGGAAAGAAGTACTATACACTTGAGGTGTGGGAAGCCTCTGAGAGGTGTGGAGAAGAAGTGGCATCTTCTTTATTGTATTCTTTTCTAGATGAGTATTAATACAAGTTGTGTATTGTCTCTCATATTATGTGTTGTTTCTAAATTCTAGTTACTTGTGATTTTGGTTTAATTCTACATCTTAAGTTGCTTGTATTTGGTAATCAATTGTGCTTTTGTATTTCCCAACAAGTGGTATCAGAGCGAGGTTGTTGGCTCATAGCTTGATACCAACAAGTGGTATTAGAGCTAAGGTTGCAAGGAGCAGGTTTGTGTTTGGTTATAGGGCACTCTCAGGGGTTTCTAATTGAGTGGAAGTATAACAATGGCAGAAGAAAGTAAGCTAAGAATGGAGGAATTGAAAAGCATGAATGGTCAATTACGGTCCTATGGAAAGAAAGAGCAGGAAAAGAAAGATTATTGGTTGGTAGCAGATCAACATGAAGGAACTAAAGAAGTAGATGTTGCAGGTGTTGTTGCATAGGATGCTCTGGTATGTTTCTTGGATAAAGTAGAATCTTGGTTTATAGATTTTGTTGCCTCTTTCCATGCAGCCCCAAAGAGAGGTGCTGGTGAGCCTTGCCAAAGAATTGGCAAAGGGGAAGTGAAGCTGAAATTACAGGTGGCTAACACATGGGTGTTGAAGGAGGTCATGCAGGTCCTAGTGTTGAAGATATGGCTAATTTTTTCAAAAAATTTGGGTGATGAGAGATGCACAAGAACTCTCACAGCGGATGCACTTGAATTAGCTAGTGGTAAGAAAGTAGGTACTCTTTATCTACTTGCTTATATTACTGATTCTTCTTCTATTGCAGAGACGTGGCTTTGTAGGCTTGGTCACATGAGCAAGAAGGAGATGCATGTTCTTAAGAGGAAGTCAGATGTTTTTGACAGACTTAAGAACTGGAAAGCCTTGGTGTTTATGGAGGAGATGGCAGATAGAAATCAGTGGAGAAGGCTGAGTAACTCTGAGCAGAGCAGTTTAGATAGGGATTTGATTCAAAGAAAGCTCGCGAGTAAAAATTCATCACTCACAGGTGAACATAGGTACTGGCATCGGTTAGGAGGAACCAGCGTCAGACAGACAGGTGCCGATGTCGGTCATGTGTAGACCAGAGCCGGTGGTGTCAGGTAGGGTAAAACCGATGTCAGTCAAGAGGACCGACGTCTGTGACAGTAAGATCGACATCAGTCAGGAGGACCAATGTCGGCAGCAGGTAGACACTGATGTCGGTGGGGTCGGTAGTCAAGATAGGTGCATGGAACTAATGTTGGTTGGATGCAGACTGTGTGGTGATCGAGGTCGATCACAGTAACAGATTTTGGGTAGATATCAAGCTATCAAGGAGTCTCAAATGCCCATGGGGAGGACTGAAGGGGTAAGTAAGCCTCAAATTTGTTGTTCTTCTTCTTTATACTCGTTGCTCACTGTAGAGTAGGAAGGATCCATGAAATAGTGGGAGCATGGCATGAACACGATGCAGGACCAAATGGGAGATTTGGTAGGGTTGCCAGTCGGTATGAAAGCACTGAGATGAATGGATACCTTGGTTAAAGAATAGAGAGAATGGACACGTGAGATAGAAGGCCAGGTCATATGGTCTTGAGGAAGCTATAGGACAGTGGTACAGGTTTTGACAGGTGGATGACAAAGCAAGGCTTTAGTTAGTGTCATTGTAACCATTGTGTTTGTCTTACTAGGTGGATGATGGTCATGCCATTATCCTGTTACTATATGTGGATGTTTTGTTAGCAGGGTTGTACATATAGGGTTTTGCTGAGCTAAGGGTAAGGTTAGTTCAGTGGCATGTCATGAGGAATTTGGAGCAGCAAAATTATTTGGCATGAGAGACATGGAGAACACAGGTTGATTTTGTCTCTAGTGGGAGCTGATGTGAATCAGGTGTTAGTGAGGTTCAATACGTAGGATGCAGAACTGGATCACACCAAGGGTTGGACAATTCAATGTTTGAAATCACATGAGGTCTGGTATAGACCTGAGTTTTTCCTAGCAGTGGGAGCTGTCAAAGAGTTAGGAGCCAATTCGGGGAAGTGGGTTCTTAGGTATTTGAGAGGGACTAGCAGCAGGGATTCATGCTATGCAGGGTCAGGACTTCACTACATGGGTTTGTAGGTTCGGATGTGGCAGGTTACTTAGATGATAGGAGGTGCACCACAAGTTGTGTGGTGGTTGGTCTTCAGGATTGATCTTGAAGAGGGATACAAGCCAAGAAATAGATTAGATGGGGTACAGGTACAGGTATAGTGTAGCTATTTATCTCCAAGTGGGAGATTGTTAGGTTGTGGAGCTAAAAGCTTCACTGATGCAAATAGGGAAGGAGGTTGCTGAAGTGTCACAGACACCGGCGTCGATTAGGCCAACCGACGTCGGCAGGATTAAACAGGAAGAGCAATCGACGTCGGTCATGGATCGGCTGGCATCGATCACCTTCAGGTAGACAGGGATCGACGTCGGTTGCCTATGCAGTTCAAAACTGCCAGTTTCACAGATAGTTAGTTAACGAACCAAGTGTTTGCATGTTGAGGCCTAATTTTAGTCTCAAGCTATGGATTTAATTATTGTAATTAGGTGTCTAATTATTGTTTGCATGAGATCTATTTAAGAGACTCATAGGCTGTATTGTAAAAGTGTGCTAGTTTGAGTTGAGCAAAGTTAGCTCCTTCTATGTGTGAAGTGAGCAAGGGTGTTCCTCCTAGTTTCATAGCAGTGCCAAGTGTGGGTGCTAGTTTTGGAGAATCAGAAGGGTTCTTCAGGTGTGTAGGATCTTGGTCAGCAGGTGTGCATGGCTACGTTAGGAAATCTGCATGGTAAGTAAGATCATTGATCTGCAGGTGTATGTGTGTGTAAGATCCAGGTTTGTAGGTGTGCAAAACCAGATTGATTTGTAAGTGTGTAAGATCAGGGAGGACAACAACACAACAAGGAACAGGATCAGGCAGGATCTACTTGGATTACAGTGTGTACTCGGTTGGAGAGCAAAGAGGAAGGCAAGGTAGTTCCTTCCATAAGTAAGGTCTATTGAGTTTCAAGTTGTTGCAAGTTTAGGGGATATCTACTTGAAGTACGAATGTGTACTTGGAATGCGTGGAACACTGGTGTACTGGCAGTAGTGGATACTGACTAGTTGGAGGTGAACACCAACTCTGTGTTTGAGTTGTGTGTTGGGACCGTAAGAGAGAGAGCTTTGAGGAAAAAAGTACTGTACACTTGAGGTGTGGGCAGCCTCTGAGAGGTGTGGAGAACAAGTGGCATCTTCTTTATTGTATTCTTTTTTGGATGAGTATTAATACAAGTTGTGTATTGTCTCTCATATTCTGTGTTGTTTTTGAATTCTAGTTACTTGTGATTCTGGTTTAATTCAGCATCTTAAGTTGCTTGTATTTGGTAATCAATTGTGCTTCCGTATTTCCCAACACACACACACACACACACACACACACACACACACACACACACACACACACACACACACACACACACACACACACACACACACACACACACACACACATACACACAAACACACACACACACACATACATATATACATACACATATACATATGCATATATACACACACACACACACACACACACACACACACACACACACACACACACACACACACACACACACACACACACACACACACACACACACACACATAATGTTTGAGCCCAATATTATATGAGACCTTGAAAAAAATATTGTGAATGTATATTAATTTTTTAAGACCACTAGAAAAGATACCATCACACACAAATGAAAGTTAGTCACCATAGCAAAGGCATTTTTAAGATATATATACATAGATATATATACATACATACATATATATACATATAGATACACACACACACACACACACACACACACGTGTGTGTGTGTGTGTGTGTGTGTGTGTGTGTGTGTGTGTGTGTGTGTGTGTGTGTGTGTGTGTGTGTGTGTGTGTGTGTGTGTGTGTGTGTGTGTGAGCCCAATATTATATGAGACCTTGAAAAAAATATTGTGAACGTATATTATTTTTTTAAGACCATTAGAAAAGATATCATCACACACAAATGAAATTTAGTCACCATAACAAAGGAATTTGTAAGAGGGTCATATTCATTATGTGGTAGTTAATAACTGAAAAATATCATTTTGTGAATCTTCCATTTGAATGGGCTTCGATTCCATACCATCACAAAATTCACTATCTTCTTATTTATCTTTCATGATTGATTTAAAAGCTGAGATGATCAACACAAAATAAAAGAGAGCATTGTCTTACCTAATAACCATGCAATTCCTCAAATAGTGACGAGTGGGAAGCATCCAACAACATGGACATGGATTTTTATCTTCTTTAGATTTGAAAAAAAAAGCGTAATTGTTGACTTTTTTATTATGATTAGTAAGAGGCCCATGAGATAGAAAAGGTACGTAATAAATTAGAGGAGAACTATAGGGGACGCCCTTGACAGAGGAACTCTACTCATAATGCATGTGAAATAAAAATTAGCTATTACTAGTGTGAAAATGGTCTCACCTTTTCCTCTTGGCTCTCAATGTGAAGCACGAGATTAGATATAATTGATTTTTTTATATATAACTAAAAGCATATTCAAAATCATCATTGTAAAAATAGTAGAATTTCTACTTTTCCAAATTTTATACAAAATATCATTTCTGATAACATCACATTTGTTTTCTATTTATTAAGGCCAACCAAAATTTTGTCCCCAGAATACCAAAATTCATGAAAATGTCCAATTTATATGGAGAAAACAAAGAATAAATCAAGAGTTAAGTTTTATTATTTTAAATTAAAAATCAAGAGGAGAGTTTTAGAGATCTCATTGTAACAACATTACAAGGATATTTGGGAGAGGAGATTCTAACTTACTCTAGCTATCTTACAATTGGTACGCCATGTTACAAAGAGAACCATAAAAAGTGGCTTTCATTTCATTGAAAGTGTATGAAAATTTCATTAAAGATATATCAAAATTTTAAAGGCAAAATAAAAAATAAGGTAATAGAGTTGTTTTTTTTTTTTTTTAATTATTGAAAAGTGTACCTTCATTAATAAAATATTATAGTACAATACTAGTCATAAAAAATGGGTTGAAAAGTCACATCCTAAAAGCCAAGCTACCTCAAGCTAAACTATCTTGGAGGGTATGAAAAACACAAACAAGAGAGAAACCCAGATCAAATACATTTCAAAGTGCCAGAACTAACAATCTCAAAGCATCCCTTTCTACCCTAATTCTTTTTAACTTTAGTCTATAACTCTTTAGGAGGTATAGAAGAAATAAAATTAGTAACCAACTATAATTGGGGTTTAACTAGGGCCTGATCCTTATCCGACTTAGAAGAATCAGATTCATGTGATGTCTTGATTCCTCCACCTAAAACAATATCTTCCATAGATGTCTCTTCCATAGCTTCCATTCTAGAATTCTTTGCTGGTCCAACTGTAGATTTTTCCCTTGACTTCTTTTGAAAGATGATGCTCACAAAATTGCTAATTTTTAGATTTAATGGACTGATCCTTTTTTCTTTGATATGTTTAAGAGAGGGCGTGTGCCTTGGAGATGTCGAGTTTTATGGCAAGAATGTCAACTAAATGTAGTTTTTTCATAGTCTAACACTTGGATCCAAAGAGAATGGTCATGTTTTAAATACATTCCATCTGGTAGACATTTTCTAAGAATCATCTCCACACAAATATGAGCATAGGTGAAAAGTCCTTGATTAAATCTCTAAAAATTCATCTTGATGAACCTTTCAAAATAATTCCCTATAACTTCACACACTAAAGGGTGCCAAAAAGAAAGATCAAGATTTGAGATCTGAACTCAAATAGGTATTTTGGATACTACCATAATAGAAGGATCAAAACTTAAAAAACAAGGGGTCATAAAGAGCTCAGCTCTACCTCAAAACTGTGGACCTTCCTTAAAAACTCATTGAAAAAATTTAATGGAGAAAAACTGAACTACAAAGAAACCCTTCAATCATAAATGGATCACACACTCCTTAGTCTAAGTATAATAGACCCACTAATATAGATCCTTTGATCAAGGCAAAAATCCATTAAATCTATAAATAACATCAAATTCTTGAAGACCTAAAATTAAGGTATTTACCTCTAGGAGAGATATTTCTATTGTCGACATGTCATCCAATTGATCCATGATTTATGGACTTGGGGAAACTATGGGGGAAGCTAAAATAGGAGTAGCCATGAATCAAGTAGCATCTTTGAAGGAGATATATCCAAAACCTTATTTTGAACTAGCTCCAAAATGAAGATTTGATGCCATAATACTATTGGTAAAGGAAAAACCTAACTACAAGGAGAGTCACTAGGGACTATTTTTATATATGTATAAACAAATCTTACAAACATTTTAGTTGAATTCATTTAGTAAATTAATATGAATATATTTTTTTATTGTTATTAATAAGTTTTAAATGATGCCACGAAATGATATTTGATATATGATTTTTTGATTGAAAAAAACACTTCCATTAATATTACAAAATATATAGTATTGATATATGATTTGAATTTATGCATGATGATGTAATTTATAATATTATTGATATATTGGTTAATAATAATTTTGAATGGTTATTATAGAGTTTATTATTTGATAACTAAGGCCACAAGGTTGATGATGATGTTACATATGATTTCCATTGCATTGTTTTATAGGGGTAATCTCAGTTATTCTTGAGATATGTGTGTCACTATGCTTCTTAATATCCACTCATATCTTAAGGGAGGAAACCATACTCTTCATTTATTATTATTTTTATTTTGATTATTATCATGTCATGGGATTGAGGGTATGTTGCTTGAGAATTAAAAGGTACTAAATTAAATTCCCTAATATCCAATGACCTAAATTGATTTCAAGATGTGGACACTCATCACTTGATGACACATAGGGTTGTAAATATACTCCAATTTTTATCTCCTTCGATGATATAATAAACCCATAGAACTTTCACTAAATATTAAGGAAAAAGGAGGTATCTTCTTGATAATATAATTCAGATTTAGAGTTTACTATTGTCAGCTCACTCATGTTTGTGGAAGAAAGGTAAGAGTGGTTATTTAAGTTTCAAGAATTAACATATCTGTCAGGATCCTACTCCACCAATAAGAGTATATATGATTACCTCTTGTATTAGCAACTAAACACGAAATTTAACCAGAATGAATAAGTAGCTAGAAATATGAAACAACATAGGGTATGAGAGACAATACACAATTGTATTAATAATCACTTAGAAGAAAATACAATAAAGAAGATGCCACTTCTTCTTCCACCTCAAAGGCTTGCCACACCTCAAGGAATTCTTCCCTCTCTCTCTTACGGTCCCAACAATCAACTCCAATACAGAGTTGGTGTTCACCTCCACCAGTCAGTAACAACACTTCCAGTACACCAAGTACACAACTGTACTCCAAGTAGATCTCCCTTTCCTTGCTGCCACTTGCAAATCAACAGACCCTACTTACCCTGTAGATATCTCTACACCCTGAAGAACCCTTGTCCTTGCCTCACCAAGTCCTTATGATTCTTCAACTAGTACCCTGGTGGATCTTCTACCAGAACTTGCACACATGTAACTCTCCAAGATCATACACACTCAGCACCCCTTTGGAACTAGGAGGAACACACCATGCTCTCTTCTCTCTATAGGAGCTAATTTCTACTCTCTTACTCTCTAGCACACTTTTACAATACAACCCATGAGTCTATTATATAGATCTCATGCATACAATAATTAGACCCTAATTACAATAATTAGATCCGTAGCTTCTAGTCTAAAATTAGCTCTTGACATGCAAACACTTGGTTCGTTAACTAACTACCCGTAAAACTTATAGTTTTGAACCACACAGGTGACCGACGTCGGTCCCTGTCTGCCTGGAGGTGACCGACATTGGCCGATCCCTGACTGACATTGGTTGCTCTTCCTGTCTAATCCTACCGATGTCGGTTGATCAGACCGATGCCGGTTGCTCTGCAACTCAACAACCTTCAGTAACCTCCTCCCCTGTTTGCATTAGTGAGCTTTTAGCTCTAGAACCTAACAATCTCCCACTTGGAGATAAATAGATGCACTTGTACATATACCTGTACCTTCATCTAATTCATTTCTTGGCTTGTATCCCTCTTCAAGATCAATCCTAAAGACCAACCACCACACACCCTATGATGCTACACCTGTCATCCAAGTAACTTTCCACATCCGAACCTACAAACCCATGTAGTGAAGACCTTGACCCTGCATAACATGAATCCCTGCTGCTGGTCCCTCTCAGATACCTGAGAATCCACCTTCCCCGAATTGGCTCCAAACTCTCTGACAACTCCCACTGCTTGGGAAAAACTCAGGTCTACCCCAGACCTTATGTGATTTTGAACCTTGTTCTAAGCTAAGTTTGAACTGTCTAGCCCTTGGTGTGCTTACCAATTCTGCATCCTGCATCTTGAACCTTGCCAACACCTTCTTCACATCAGCTCCCACTGGAGACAAAATTTCCATGTCTCTTATGTCAAAGAATTTCGTTGCTCCAAATTCTTCATGGCATACCACTGAACTAACCTTACCCTTAGCTCAGCAAATCCCTGTATGTACGAACCTGCTAGCATATCACCCACATACAGTAACAAGATAATGTTGCGACCATCATCCACCTGGTAAGTCAAACACAATGGTTACACTAACATTGACTGAAGCCCTTCTTTGTCATCCACCTATCAAAACCTGTACCACTTTCCTGCAGCTTCCTCAAGACTGTTGGGAGGAGAGGATGTAAACCGGAAGCACACAATTTGATTACTAAACCAAGCAACTTAATATGCGGAAATTAACCAGATTCACCAAGTAACTAGAATTCAGAATAACACATGATATGAGAGACAATACCAAATTGTATTAACACTTTATACAGAAAAGAATACAATAAAGAAGATGCCACTTCTTCTCCACCACCTTACAGAGGTTTCCCACACCTCAAGTGAACAGTAATTCTTCTCCCCAAAGCTCTCCCTCTCACAGGTCCCAACACCCAACTCAAATACAGAGTTGGTGTTCACCTCCCGTGCTCCACGCACACCACAAGTGCTCCACGCACTCCACAAGCACTCCACGTGCTCCACAAGTACTCAAGGTACTTCAAGTAGATCTCCCATGAATCTGCAACAACCTGCAATTCAACAGACCATACTTATGGAAGGAACTCCCTTGCCTTCCTCTTGCTCTATCCAAGTACACACCTGTACTCCAAGTAGATCCTGCCTGATACTGCTCCCTGTTGTGTTGCTGTCTATATGACCTTGCACACCTGCAAATCAAACAATGGTTCTATTCACCTATGAACCTCGACCTTGCACACACATACACCTGCAGATCAACGATCTTACTTACCATGTAGATCTCCTATATAGGCCATGCAACTGTGACCAAGATCCTACACTCTTGAAGAACCCAACTGGCTCTCCAATCCAGCACCAACACAACTGGTACTGAGGCACTAGGAGGAACGCACCATAGCTCTACCTCACACACAGAAGGAGCTTATAATTATGCTCTCTTACTCCCTAGCACACTTTTCCAATACAACCATGAGTCTATTATATAGATCTCATCCAAACAATGATTAGACATCTAATTACCATAATTAGATCCGCAGCTATGAGTCTAAAATTAGCACTCATCATGCAAAATCTTGGTTCGTTAGCTCACTGCCCGTAATTAACTCGCAGTCAAACTACACAGGCGACCGACGTCGGTCCCTGTCTGCCTGGGGTCGCCGACGCTGGCCGATATATGACCGACGTCGGTTGCCTTCCTGTCTTACCCTGCCGACGCCGGTTGGCCAGACCAACGCCAAACACTTCTGACACTTCGGCAACTCATTCTGCAACCTCCTCCATGTCTGCATCAGTGAAGCTTTTAGCTCCACAATCCTAACAATCTCCCACTTGGAGATAAACAGCTGCACTGTACCTATACCTATACTCCGTCTAATCTGTTTCCTGGTTTGTATCCCTCTTCAAGATCAATCCTGAAGACAACCCACCACACATCCCGTGGTGTACCACCTGTCATCCGAGTAACCTGCCACATCCGAACCTACAACACCTGTAGTGAAGTCCTGACCCTGCATAGCAACACCTGCTGCCGGTCCCTCTCAGAAAACCTGAGAACTCACTTCCCCGAATTGGCTCCTAACTCTCTAACAGCTCCCACTGCATGGGAATACTCAGGTCTATACCAGACCTCATGTGATTTCGAACACTGTACCTGTCCAGCCCTTAGTGTGCTCCGGCTCTGCATCCTGAATCTCGCCAACACCTGATTCACATCAGCTCCCACTCGAGACAAAATCAACCTGTGATCTCCATGCCTCCCATGTCAAAGAATTCCGCTGCTCAAAACTCCACCTGACATGCCACTAAACTAATCTTACCCTTAGCTCAGCAAAACCCTGTATGTACACCCCTGCTAGCTAGCATACTATCCACATACAGCAACAGAATGATGTCATGACTCATCATCCCCCTGGTAAGACAAAACCACAGTAGTTACCCTGACATTGACTGAAACCATGCTTCGTCCTCCACTTGTCAAACCTGGTACCACTGTCCTGCAGCTCCACAAGACCATATACCTGATCTTTCGTCTCACGTATCCGTTCTCTCTATTCTTCTACTAAGGTATCCATTCGTCTCTGTGCTTTCATACCTGCTGGCATCTCTACCAAAACAAACCTGTTTGGTTCTCCTCCAAGGAATCACATCCTCATCCATGCCTAGCTCACACCTGTTTCCTGGATCCTTCCTGCTATACAATCAGCAACAAGTATGAAGAAGAGGAACAACGAATTTGAGGGCCTACTTACGCCTTCAGTCCTCCGTATGGGTGTTTGAGACTCCTTGACAGCGTGCTGTCCACCCAAAATCCGTTACAGTGACTGACCTCGGTCACTCCACAGTCTGCATCCGACCGACGTCGGTTCCATGCGTCTGTACCTGACTACCAACCTGCCTGCGCTGGTGTCCCTGCTGCCGACGTCGGTTCTCTGACCGACATCGGTCTTACATACTGCCGATGTCGGTCTTATGACCGACATCGGTCTTACCCTGCCCGACATCGCCGGCTTCGGTCTGCACATGACCGACATCGGCATCTGTCTATTCGACGCCAGTTCCTCCTGACCGACATCGGTACCTGTGTTCGCCTGTGAGTGATGACTTTTTACCCGCGAGCTTCTTTGAATCAAAACCCATGTCCAAATTGCCCTGCTCAGAAGTATCCAGCCACATCCACTGGGTTCTGTCCGCCATCTCCTCCATAAACACCAAGGCTTTCCAGTTCTTAAGCCTGTCAAATATATCTGTCTTCCGCTTAAGAACATGCATCTCCTTCCTGCTCATGTGACCAAGCCTACGAAGCCACGTCTCCGCAACAAAAGAAGAATCAGTAATATAAACAAGTAGATAAAGGATACCTATTTTCTTACCACCAGCTAATTCAAGTGCATCCGCTGTGAGAGTTCTTGTGCATCTCTCATCACCCAATCTTTCTGAATAAATTAGCCATATCTCCAAACCTGGGACCTGCATGACCTTCATCAACACCTGTGTGTTGGCCGCCTGCAATTTCAGCTTCACTTCCCCTTTGCCAATCATTTGGCAAGGCTCACCAGCTCCTCTACCTGGAACTGCATGGAAAGAGGCAACCGAATCTTTTATCCAAGATTCAACTTTATCCAAGAAACCTGCAAACACATCCTGTGCAACAACACCTGCTACATCTGTATCTTCAGTTTCTTCATGCTGATCTGTTACCAACCAACAATAATCTTTTACCTGCTCTTTCTTTCCATAGGACCGTGAGTGACCATCTGTGCTTTTCAACTCCTCCATTCTTAGCTTACTTTGATCTGCTGTTGCTCTACTCCCACTCGATCAGAAACCCCTGAGAGTGCCCTGTAACCAAACACAAAACCTGCTTCCTCCAACCTTAGCTCAGATACCACTTGTTGGTATCAAGCTCAAGAACCTACAACCAAGGCTCTGATACCACTTGTTGGGAGGATGGGTTGTAAACCGGAAGCACACAATTTGATTACTAAACCAAGCAACTTAATATGCGGAAATTAACCAGATTCACCAAGTAACTAGAATTCAGAATAACACATGATATGAGAGACAATACCAAATTGTATTAACACTTTATACAGAAAAGAATACAATAAAGAAGATGCCACTTCTTCTCCACCACCTTACAGAGGTTTCCCACACCTCAAGTGAACAGTAATTCTTCTCCCCAAAGCTCTCCCTCTCATAGGTCCCAACACCCAACTCAAATACAGAGTTGGTGTTCACCTCCCGTGCTCCACGCACACCAAAAGTGCTCCACACACTCCACAAGCACTCCACGTGCTCCACAAGTACTCAAGGTACTTCAAGTAGATCTCCCATGAATCTGCAACAACCTGCAATTCAACAGACCATACTTATGGAAGGAACTCCCTTGCCTTCCTCTTGCTCTATCCGAGTACACACCTGTACTCCAAGTAGATCCTGCCTGATACTGCTCCCTGTTGTGTTGCTGTCTATATGACCTTGCACACCTGCAAATCAAACAATGGTTCTATTCACCTGTGAACCTCGACCTTGCACACACATACACCTGCAGATCAACGATCTTACTTACCATTTAGATCTCCTATATAGGCCATGCAACTGTGACCAAGATCCTACACTCTTGAAGAACCCAGCTGGCTCTCCAATCCAGCATCAACACACCTGGTACTGAGGCACTAGGAGGAACGCACCATAGCTCTACCTCACACACAGAAGGAGCTTATAATTATGCTCTCTTACTCCCTAGCACACTTTTCCAATACAACCATGAGTCTATTATATAGATCTCATCCAAACAATGATTAGACATCAAATTACCATAATTAGATCCGCAGCTATGAGTCTAAAATTAGCACTCATCATGCAAACTCTTGGTTCGTTAGCTCACTGCCCGTAATTAACTCGTAGTCGAACTACACAGGCGACCGACGTCAGTCCCTGTCTGCCTGGGGTCGCCGACGCCGGCCGATATATGACCGACGTCGGTTGCCTTCCTGTCTTACCCTGTCGACGCCGGTTGGCCAGACCAACGCCAAACACTTCTGACACTTCGGCAACTCATTCTGCAACCTCCTCCATGTCTGCATTAGTGAAGCTTTTAGCTCCACAATCCTAACAAAGACCATATACCTTGGCCTTCCGTCTCACGTATCCATCCACTCTCTTCTTCAACTTGGGAATCCATCCATCTTTTAGTGCTTTCTTCCAGCTGACAACTCCACCAACAAACTCCTGTTTAGTTCTTCTCCAAGGACTCACACTCCTCATCCATGCCAAGCTCCCACTGTTTCTAGATTCTACCTGCATTGCCTCTTCACGTCTTCCTAGTTCTCGACCATCAATAAGCAACTAGTAAGAAGGTGAACAATGAATATGTGGTCCACTTACCCTTTCAGTCTTCCATATGGGCATTTGAGACTCCTTGATAGCTTGCTATCCGCCCAATATCTGTTCCAGTGACCGATCTTGATCATCTCCCAATCTGCACCCGACTGATGTCGGTTCCTTGCGACTAACCCTGTCTACCGATGTCAGTTTTCTGATCGACGCCAGTGTACCTCTTGCCAATGTCAGTTGTTGTATGACCGACGTCGGTTCCTTCTGCCTGACACCACCGACTCTTTTGATCTGCACATGACCGACGTCGGTGCCTATCTGTTCGACATCGATTCCTCCTGATTGACGCTGGTACCTGTGTTCGCCTATGAGTGATGAATTTTAACCTATGAGCTCCTTTTAGATCAAAACCCTATTCAAATCAACAGCCCTACTCAGAATAATTTAGTCCCCTCAGCTGATCTCTGTCCGTCATCTCCTACATAAACACCAAGGCTTTCTAGTTCTTAAGTTTGTCAAAGATATCTGTCTTTCGCTTAAGAACATGCATTCCCCTCCTACATATGTGACCAAGCCTACAAAGCCACATCTCTACAATAGAAGGTGAATCAGTAATATAAGTAGATAGATAAAAGATACCTACTTTCTTACCACCGTCTAATTCAAGTACATCCGCTGTGAGAGTTACTATGCATCTCCCATCACCCAACTTTCTTGAAGAAATTAGACTCATCTCCAAGACTGGTACCTGCATGACCTCCTTCAACACCTGTGTGTTATTCATCTGCATTTTTAGCTTCACTTCCCCTTTGCCAACAATCTGACAAGGCTCACCAACCCCTAAATAAATCTCTCCAAAGTCTCTAAAGACATACCCATGAAAAGATGCTCTATTTCGGGCTGCATGGAAAGAGGCAAGAGAATCTGTAAACCAAGATTCTACTTTATCCAGAGCAACCTATGCAACATCACCTGTAACATCTTCTTTTACATGCTGATCTTCTACCGACCAACAATCTTCCTTTACCTGCTCTTTCTTTCCATCAATCAGACCATTCGTGTTATTCAGTTTCTCCATTCGTAGCTTATTTTCTTCTACCATTGCTATACTCCCACTCAATCTGAAACCCCTGAGAGTGACTTGTAATCAAAAAACACTAACTAGATCTGAACCACCTGTTAGTCAACCCAACCAAAAGCTCTGATACCAACTGTCAGGATCCTACTCCACCAATAAGAATATATATGATTACCTCTTGTATTAGAAACTAAACACAGAATTTAACCAGAATGAATAAGTAACTAGAAATATGAAACAACATAGGGTATGAGAGACAATACACAATTGTATTAATAATCACTCAGAAAAAAATACAATAAAGAAGATGCCACTTCTTTTTCCACCTCAAAGGCTTGCCACACCTCAAGGACTTATTCCCTCTCTCTCTCTTATGGTCCCAACAATCAAATCCAATACAGAATTGGTGTTCACCTCCACCAGTCAGTAACAACACTGCCAGTACACCAAGTACACAACCGTACTCCAAGTAGATCTCTCTTTCCTTGCTGCCACCTGCAAATCAATAGACCCTACTTACCCTGTAGATATCTCTACACCCTGAAGAACCCTTGTCCTTGCCTCACCAAGTCCTTATGATTATTCAACCAGTACCCCAGTGGATCTTCTACTAGAACTTGCACACTTGTAACTCTCCAAGATCATACACACTCAGCACCCCTTTGGAACAAGGAGGAACACACCATGCTCTCTTCTCTTTGAAGGAGCTAATTTCTGATCTCTTACTCTCTAGCACACTTTTATAATACAACCCATGAGTCTATTATATAGATCTCATGCATACAATAATTAGACCCTAATTACAATAACTAGATCCGTAGCTTCTAGTCTAAAATTAGCTCTTGACATGCAAACACTTGGTTCGTTAACTAACTGCTCGTAAAACTTGCAGTTCTGAACCGCACAGGCGACCGACGTCAGTCCCTGTCTACCTGGAGGTGACCAACGTCGGCTGATCCCTGACCGACGTCAGTTGCTCTTCCTGTCTAATCCTACCGATGTCGGTTGATCAGACCGACGCCGGTTGCTCTGCAACTCAGGAACCTTCAGCAACCTCCTCCCCTGTTTACATCAGTGAAGCTTTTAGCTCCACAACCTAAAAATATCAGAATTTAGAGACACAAATTAGTAGAAACATCTTTAGTTTTTATGTGTTCTACTTTGAATTATGTGTTTATGCTACCTACTTTGTGGGTAAGCACACACCTCAAATTGGGGTAAAATCTAAACACTAAAAAATAGCCTCTTGGGATTTATTTCACATTATTTTATAAATATAAATCATATTTGTCTATGTATGGATGATGATCCAAATTTGGAATTATTAAACTGATATAGTAAATTTTAATGGCTTGAAACCCCTTTTTGTGCATGCTTGTGAAACCTCCATATAAACCTTATGCTTTTCTTATGTTGTTCCTAAGACTGGTCATATAGTCTTGATCCCTAGCAGTATAGTCTATATGATCTTCACACCTTCCATAACTATCCTTATGGTCCTAGCACATTTTATTATGTAACTATCTCAACTTCATTTATGGATCGACCTTGTACTACCTTTTCTCTTTCTAGCCATTAAAAGTCAATAACACATGTCAATTTTACCAAAGTTTGAATCCAACTCATTGACAAATGAACAAGTGATAATGCTTATTTGATGTTAAGCATTATTAATTCTTATCAAAAATTCTATTGGAAGCACTCTTGAAATGGTTTACTATAACTATTTATGTTATACATTTTTTATCTATCAACTTATATTTTTTCTAATATCTTTGATGGGTTTAAGAAATAATCTTATTGAGGAGGATCCAAACCAACCTTATCCATTCCAAATTTGTAAAGTTCACTGGTTTAAAGAAAACATGAATCAGTCAAAGTAAAAGGTGACAACAAGGGAACAAGAGCAAAGAAGTTTGTACATGGTCTCTTATTTCAGCATGCTATTTTTTAAGCTTTAACATTTAGTAATTTCAATTTAATAAGAACAAGCTTTGACACTTGGGGGCTTCAAAAGTTATTAGAATTTGGTACATTTAATTGGAATTAAAAAAATTCTTCATGGCAAAAGTTTACAAAAAGAAGTATGAAACATGATATTTTAAAAAGTAGAACTCTTGATTTTAATGGAGATAATGAAAGGTTGTAACCCTTTTTTCATGTTATTTTTACATGGAGGAAAAAGAAAAGAAATAAAGAGAAGCACTAGATTACCAAATTGCAATTGAAGATGGGAAACATCTCAAATTACATAAAACAGTAACAATTTTTAAATGTGTGACAACAAAGTTAAATATTGGATTTTTTTGTGGTACGGTTTAAAACCCATTTTTCAACAAGAGGTGTTCAGAGGCATCACCCCTCCACTATTATCGCTAGGAGGTCAGGGGTGGTCACATTTTATGGAGCCCCCTGTTGGGGGTTCTAGAGCAGTACCCTCGAAGCAAAAACTTTAGGAGTCAAACCCTTGTTTCTAGGAAGACGAATTCTATTAGATTCTATTTTTAGAAAAGAAGTTCTAATTGTATTTTTTCACTCTATTTTTAGGAGGAGGAATCCTAATGGTGTTTTGCCAATTAAATACATTTATCTTTGTATAATTCACATATAATCTGTTCATCTTAAATTAATGAAAGTAAGATATCTTACACCATAGATATTTCCTTTCTTTGTTAAAATTCTACCATATAAATCATATGTTTTATCTCATACATATTAAATATTTTATTTATTTATTTCCCCTGTTCTAGACTATGTGGTTTCCTAACAATAATAAGAAAGGGCTAGTGCCATAAATGGGAATAGCAGGTAAAGCTGAGTCATCCGGCCTTGGATTGCCTGCACCTTATCTTCCATCATATATTCGCTCTGTATCCAACACTTGACGACAGGCTTGTATAACGTGGTGATGCTCCTTACTCCTCCTCACCCATTTCATTGCTCTTTCTATTGCAAGACCACTCTCCCTGGCATTCACCACATTTCACATCACGTCCTCCAACCGTACACTATTTCAGTTATTTCCAAATTCATGCTTTCTTCATTCTCAATTCCAACTCTGCATATGACCATTACGTTACATGCAACTAACTTCAATGGCAATGTGTTATGAGCAGGCAGAATGGATCCAAAACGTATTGCGAAATCATTCTCACGACCCCAATAAGTCCTCCGTGCTTGCAGAGGTCTTCAACTTGACAGATTTACAGCACGTTTTGTTGGCGTGTTTATATCGTTTTCCCAGACAATATGATTGATTGAAATCGAAGGCATGGTGCCATCCCAATTACAAAGATGATCAATGAGGAATGGGTACAATGGAAAGACATAAGATGACCTGCAATGAAAATGGCTGATACCATCTGCAGCGATGACTTTTGAATATATTGATTTCTTGTTGTAGTGAATATCTAGTAGTGATACAAGATCAGGAGGAGAAACTGAAACTGAAACTGAACATTAAAAATTTCCTTATAACCTTCCTTTGAATTGATAACAGGATGGGTGCAAACATTGAGCAGGGGAAAGCAAACTCCATAAAACTTTCTGAATCCTCCCAAGGAGGAGATCAATTGTTTGACTTCCTGGTTTTGTGTGGAAGGCCAAAGAGACGTGCACTCATTTTCCCACAACCATTCTTCTAATGCAATGGACCTCAAATCAAAACACCGTGCCATCCACCCGCCTCAATATACCTGAAATGACATCGCTGCTCAAAGAAGACATCTCTTAGCCACTTCAAGAAATTTAACTGTATAACGAGTATGTCTATTGAATGTAGGCCTTGGATAAATAGGATTTTTTTCACATTAACCATTGCTGTGAACAAGATAATATTATTCTGCTTTAGATGTAAATAGACATAGTTTGTGTGATTTGAAGTCTACCCTATCGTCAGCATTTGTCAGCATTACCGGTATGATATATATGTAAAAATAAATTGATAATGTTGTAGTTGGATTAAGTGGATGATGGTTTCTTATATTATTCACTCGGTATATATTCTTCTAGAAATTTGGTATATAGAAATTATGGGATGGATAGAGTTTGGTTAGGTTCTTGTATGATTTTGAGAGATATATTCATTTTAATCATAATTGAGTTCATTTTTGGATAACTTTGATGGATGGATTCCCTTAGTTACTTATAATTATTTCTCTAATTTATATTTAATATTAATAATATTCACCAAAAATATATTTATTTCATATATTTATTCCATATTTTAGATGTACTTTTTACTTCCTTCAATTTTTATGTTAAAATGAAGCACTTCAACATGAACACTCATTTTTTGTAACACCCCTCCACTAGTTGTTGGAATGAGGGATCATGGAGCCACATTAAATCAAATTTTAATGGTATTCCCCTTTTTTTATTATCCTCTTTAATTATGATTAAAATGGGTCAATGGTATGAGCCATAAAAAAAAATGACCTCAAACATGAACTTTACCTTCTTACCCAATTTTTTTTGAGTTGACAAGAAAATGATCCTACATTTCCTAAATTTCTTGTTCCCCTTGCTTATTTTCACTCTAGGTGAAAATAGGCGCATAGGTTTATAATTTTTAAAGACTTTCTTGAAAAAATAATTAATGTCACCCATTAATTTCAAAAAGGTAAAATAACCCCCTCTTTTTTATGAACTTCTAAGCAAGGCATTGAAGTTCCATCTAAGAATCCAATCCACAAATTTAGAACAACCATTCAAATGTAGTAACCTATCATACACAAGGTTTTAAACCTCTGATTTAATTGGTCCATACATTTTTGACAACAAGAAGTGACTCTTTTTAGATAAAATATTTACAATCACATTTAAGGTTTGCCTATATGAAAATATCAAATTGCATTGACAAAAATTTGTGTTCTAAAAGATGAAAAGACCAATTTCCAATTAAAAAACACTCTTTACCACCCAAAACTTTTCCATCCTAACATGATTTTGCCACATATTCAATCTAATTATTACTAATAATGATCTCTTATATTAAAATAATATTGGGTTCCAGATAGCAACTAGCTACCTTACCAAACAACACTTATCAGAGGCATGTAGACCTCTAACATTCTAACTTAATATTTTCATAATACCAAGGTGGCAGAGGAACCATTACCATGCAATTACATATTAGTTAGCCTTATCTATCTCCCCTACTCTATGTTGTCTCTAGTCTTAATTTGAATTTTATCATTATTAATATTTCTTACCCTCATGCAATGAGGTTCTATAGAGGTGCAAAGCTTAGATGCTATAAAATTTTAAATTCTTACCAAATGCCTAATCACCAAATGGGCCTCACCCATATCCTCATTCATATATTTATATGATAAATGACTAATCACTTATTCTAACACCAAATAAGTAGACAAAGCCTACATCATTTGAGGCTAGTGAGGAGTCTCCATCTATGACTCAATCTTTCCTACTTCCACGGGCCCAAGGTCAATAGATGGAGGGGGACTAACCTAACTAAACTCCTTTCCCTCCAAAACTTCCATTTTCCCCTAAAGGTCCCTTTATTTCTCTACTATAGATTTAGAATCCATGATGCAAAACTAAAACAAAGAAGACTTAGCTTTAGGCAAATAATCTTGGAAATTTGAATTACTTTTATCCAAAATTTGGGGTCTTTACTCTAGGATAAATAGACCTAGATTTTGGAATTGAGAATGATTTATCCATGTTATCCATGTTTTCCTCTATGTTGAGACCATAGATTTACACCATTGGGATCCCATTCTAAATGGATCTATAATCATATTATTTTACAGGCCTTTTTTAGAAATACAAGTCATAGAGTAGAATAGAAGGAACACCAAAAACCTTCCCCTTAGGATTCCAACTAGGATAGTTTATTTTAATGTGCCCAATCTTCTAGCAATAAAATCACCAAATAGGAGACACTCATAATATAGATCAAGTCTTTATCTATCTCTTAAGGATAAAATCATGATAACATGTAGAATAGGCTTGGAAAGATCCATTAGGACATGCATTATTACAAAAAGAATATATCTCACCCTAGAGGGTTGACTCAAAAAGACACACAAATTTTCTAATATTTTTAGAAAATAGTTTCAAAACTACTTCTATCCAATACTTAAGGGAGAGTTTGTAGAGGTGAACCCACATCAAAGTACTATAGATAATCTCCATATATATATTGAAATCAGGGGTCAATAAGCAATAATATATCCTAGCATTCATGAAGAACCATAGACCTTTCCAAAACACATTGTCTCGATCATCAAAATAATGGAAGGTGACTTGGAAATAACCATATGGGAGAATTTTGAGCTTAGGGCTAAGGTAAATAATCTATATTTATCTCATCTAAAGTTTTAGGGCATTCTGAATCAACTATGCACCTATGAAGTTATAAATCATAGCCTTCTCAACCCAATATTCATTCTCCACCTCAAATTTATCACCCTCAATAAGCACCAACAAGATCTCCTCTCTCACTTAGATGGATAAACCTGTAGACACTCGAAAAATGCACACTTATATTTTTTGATAACTAAATGCCTCGAGACCCCCTAAACCTTATTAAACCTTAACCAACCCCTCTTTACCTAACCAAATCACTATTCTTCTATTCATATAGTACTATTAAAATTTACTATCTTAAAGTACTATTTAAAAATACTATTCACTATCACTATTCACCATGAGACCCATTATCAATATTCATGAGGACATGGCATGTGACATGGAAAGTGATATATCAAGTGATCTAGAAAGTGACATGGATTAAAAATGAGATGGATTAATGTGGGACATCATTACCCACTTGAGACCCTTTCCCAAGGTCCTTAATGACCTCATTTAAGCATCACAAGGTTCCTCTTCCTAAACTATGGATAATTTACCCTTAAGTATCCATCATTCAACATGTATTTTTCCTTCACACATGAAAGTGGCCTACAAAATGAGATACCTACCTCTTTAGTGATTTTGAAAAGATGAAGGGCACCCATTTTTGACTTTTTAACCCAAAGGGAAGAGCCATGATCAAGGTGGGAATCCCACCACCCTCATATTTTGACTCATTCATACACCTACATGAAAAATGGAACCACATTTTTTGTGCTATCTCTTTAAGTTCTTGGATGAAGACAAGAAATGGTGGTGAAAAGTCTTTGGCCTCATTTAGACCCATGTGCATGATTCCCATTCAAAATTGGATTCATGTGCAAGGGGGGAGACACACCAACCCAAATGGGAGACCCATGATCAAAGTGGAAATTACACCAACCTCATATTTTGACTCACTCATGCACCACATAGAAAATGGCACCATATTTTTTGGGGCATTTCTTTAAGTGCTTAGATGAAGACAAGAAAGGGTGGTGAAAAGTCGTTGGCCTCATTTAGACCCATGTGCATGATTCTCATTCAAAATTAGATTCATGTACAAGGTGGGAGACACACCAACCCAAATGGGAGACCTATAATCAAGGTGGGAATCCCACCAACCTCATATTTTTACTCATTCATGCACCACATGTAAAATGGCACCATACTTCTACTATTCCCTCTTTTGTCATGATTCTTCACAACAAATGCTATAAATACCCCCCTCTCCTTCACCCAAGGTTAAGTTGGAAGTTAGTATTTGGTTATTAATATCTTATTTTAGGTATTTTAATGAGCTCATCATTTTGGAGGTCTTCCACATCTTATAATAAAATAATTAAAAACAATGAAGCTCTACAAAAATTGCCTCAAGACATCTTCAACAACATCATCAACAATAACATTCTTCTTTAAGCTTGGAAGTAACATTTGATTTTGTTTCTTAAATTTAATTTTTATCATCTCCTTGGATATATAATCTCTTCATCCCCACTTATCCATTTTAGCATATTTTTATTTCATTATCTCAATCTATTTGTTCCCTTGCCATCTTTTATTCATTCACACCTTTTGCCACTTTTACCCTCCTTATCCTCTTCCCCCTTTGCCATCTTAACTACTTACCTTCTTACCTCATCAACCATTCACCCATTTATTAAATTTAAAACTTTAAATTTTTATTACCTTAACCATTTATCAACCAACCAAATCATCTTTCTTTAATCTCTTGTTAAATTTCCAAACCAAAACCATAACCTTACTTTGACTAATTTTTAGCATTATTTGTTTTATTTAGTCATTATTTTAAAAGCACTTAACTTTATTGTTTTAGTTTAGTTTTTTTATATTATTTACTTGTTTTTAATTTCATTTATTTTATGTTTTAAATTAAAGTATTTTTTTATTTTTATTCACAAACTTAATTGTTGAAATCAGGTGGATTGACAACCTCCTAGAAAGCTTTCACTTCTAGGACCTAGCTCATGATAGGCAATTCACCCAACTACTTGTCTAACCAACAAGTTTTATGGTAGTTATTTATTATTAAAGTTAATTATTACCTAGCCAAATAGGAATTATCATAAAGTCTGTATTCAACATGTGTGCATTCAATAGGTATTCTTCTACACACCCTTCTTAACTAGTTTCTTCTTTTCACACTTAAGAAAAAGCAAAAATTAGATAGAAAGATTTTGGCACTCCCAATGGGATCCTTGAGTCTCCTTGGGTTCTTAGATGTTTTAGGATATTTATAATTGCATTAGTAAAATTCATTTAGTTTAATTCTTATAAAAATAATCTTCTTTCTTTACAAAGAAAAGAGAGTTTTAGTTACATTTTTTTAGAAAAAAATAAATTTTATTGCATTTCTAAAAAGAAAGAAAAAAGAATTCATCCTAGGATTAGGATTGCAATTTCATGTTGAATTTAGGTGAATTTTAGTTGTTCTTTCCTTCATTCAAATAAATTTTAAAAAAGGTTAAAATTGAGTACATCCATTGAATACTTGTTTGATTTTAGCTCACCTAGTTTAATTAGAATCATTATGAATTAATCGTAGTTTACAAATGTTACACAAACCAAACCACTTACACAAAAAAAATCAAAACACACTTGAGACAAGGTTAAAATAATATTTCATCATCTAGTAGATCACCTTACCCTTTCTCTATTATCTTACTTGGATTTAATCACTAAGGGGATAACCAACTTAGTTCTCTGGTTGAGTATAAACTTTGGAAATCAATACATATTGGCTAAGCACCTACACTGGCTGTGGGATTATGGCGTGAGGGGAGAAATCCCTAAATACCATACCATGCAATCAAACTAATACAAACTTATATTTAGTTCCTAAACATAACTTGAAACCAAACATAGACTACTTTGTCTAGGACCTATTCAAGCCAACTTCTTCTTCACATTTTTCTAAGGTATAAGCCAAAAGAGATTAAAAAATCCTAAGATTTAATGCACTCTTAGTGAATGCATTATTTTCCTTGAGTATTTTTTATTTATCTTTGTTTGAGGTGTGAGAATGTATCATCATTTTCATATCTTTTCATATGGTTCTCACTTTCCAACAGAAAAAGGACCCCAAGGAACAAAACCCACCACCAAATCAACCATCATCAACTTCCACCTCTTCATCTATGGAACACATTTTCAAAACTATAAGCTCCCCTCACTCTCTAAGAATTCCTACTCAGGTAGTCCTAGGATATGTGGATTTTTCTACTTTCTTAAATGACAATCATATAGCCTTACAACACTACCTAAGAACCACGTCTTACCAAATCCTAATTTAAACCCCACCCGTAAATACACCTTATGGCATGCCTCTCCACCTCATGGGGAACACCTCCACTACCATGAGAACTAATCAATCTTTAGTTTTCCAAAAATTATGATCAACCAACAACTCCCTCAAAACTAACCCACCAACCCAAATTACCACTTCCCTTATACCTCTTACTAATCACTCCCCCACAATAGGAGTGCCTACCTCTATCACTATCTATCTTCCTTTATTTACCTCCAATCCATCAAACACTACTCCATTTCTAAAACTGGTGGTGTCCATACAATCTATGTTACCACCAATCAACACAAGACTCACCACCCTTCAATTAGCCACTAACCCAACCACCACTCTGACCCAACACACAACCTTAGCTATTTTCATAACCAACAATGGCATATGCCCACCATTCAACCACCCACCTCTACCTAAACATTAACATCCACATACCAATATATATCTTCTAGCCAACCTCCAAATACCACATACCAATACATGGAGTTATCTCAACCATTATTAGCTATTCACACATTGCCCAACCTCAACAAAACATACCATATAATTATGCATCCCAACAAATTTAAGCACACTTCATGAAGTTGATCATGGATAAGATGAATACCCTTGAGTCATCCATCTTCGAAGCCCATAATCTCTTATCCTATGATCAAATTTGCAATGAGCCTATGCACCCTTCAGTCCCTATCATACCATATCTAGCCTAGTGGGAACTTCCAAAATTCATCAATTTTAATAGTAAAGAAGACCCTTTAAAATTTTTAAGATCATTTAGGCATTCATGCTACTTAATTTCCCATGATAATGCTGTTCTCCTTTGTGCCTTTCCTAAGTCATTATCCAAACTAGCATTATATTTGTATAGTGCCATACCCAAACATTCCATCCTCTCTTTCACCCAATTAGCCCAAAAAATTCTTGGATCACTTTTTGATCAATATATCCAAGAAATTTTCTATTACTAACCTCTACTCTATTCAATAATTTAAATATGAATCTATTATAAATTTTATCGATCGTTGGAGGAGCTTAATCAAATAACTTTCCTTTTCATTGCCTCAACTTGAGCTTATAGAGATCTTCACACAAGCATGTGCAAAACATATTTTATCCACATTGTATGTCCAAATCTTTCAAACCTTTGATGAATATTTTACCATGGCTTGAAAACTAGAGAACAAAGACATTGATGAAGGAAGGTTAAAGTTGAAGATCAAGAACTCAACTTATAAACCCAATGAGCCCTTTTCTTCCAAACCAAACAACCAAACTAATCCCAACACTAAAAACAAAGTAACTGCCAATGCTATTATCCTCAAAGTTGTACCACCACCATCTACCAACCAATAGAACCCAAGGAACCAAACCTCTAACTCCTCTAATTATTCATAATAAAACCAAAGGAACCAAACATAATATAATCATAAGTAATTAACTCAACTTGGGGATCCCTATCCTTCTATTTTGGAAAAGTTACTCAAAGTCAATATCATCCAACTCCCACCAATTAAACCACCCCAATAGTTTGATGCTTCTTTCCCCATATTGGGTTGGTATAATGAGAATTACTATTGTGCCTTTCATCGATTCATAAGATATGAAATTGATAGGTGAAACACCTTTAAATACATTGTCTAATCTTTCATTAACAACATGGAGCTTACATTGGACAATCCCAATGCACCAAGGAACTAGACCCTCAACATTTTCTGCAAGACTTTTACTAATCATGATCCTCCTACCCATTACCATGACAATAAATCAAACCCATCTCATGAAGCACATATTATTAATGTGGTTACTGACAAATCCATTATTGAAGAAAACATTACCTTAACTACCTCTTTTTCCATTCCTCTAATGGAAGAAAAAATTCCCTTTTATTCCTTTAAACACCCAAACAAAGGAAGCCATCATACCCACACCTCCATTGGAGGATACCACATGTACCTCCCCTATCGGAGAATCATCCAACCCCTCTTTGGAATCTATCTCACAAGAAAATATGACTTCATCCACCCAACCTCTAATTTTAGAACCTTCAATCAAAGGTCAAAACAAAGGTAAGGGAACCAAAATAGAACTTCTAACCGCTTTTTTGGTAGACCAACCTAGCCCTTATAAACCCAAAAAAAACCTCCACCCAACCAACCAAAACCTCCTCCAAATTATTTGACCCTAAAACAACTAAACCCATCAAGATAACTAAAGTGACCAAATCCCCTCTGAAACTAACAACTAAAACAACCAAAGAAGTAAAACCACCAAAAGGCCCAAAACCCCAAATTTTACCTCTCTCAACCTTGCCATCCATTTTAGGTCCTCATCCCTCTACCTTGAACATGAACTATATCACTTTTACTAAAACCTAACCACCTTTATTGGTCACACCTTCATACTTACTTTCTAAGACACCTTTCCTCACTACACTGACAATTTCTAAGTTACCTACCTTGCCCTCCTCTGCCTCTAGCTCGTCAAACATCTTGCCTAAACCAAAATCATCAACCAAATGTACCACTTTACCCAAGACACCTACCACCAAATCTACATCCACATAACCTTTTACTTCAACACCCAAAATAAATACCACTAAACCTTTACCATCTTTAACCAGCTCTTACTTAACCATTCTCTAGTGGTTATTACAAACTTCTTCCTTGATATTACCACCCATCAAAACCTTTGACCCTTCACATACCGAACCCTCAATAATAATAAATTGATATGTGCATACCATAGGGCACTAGGACATGACACAAAAAATTGTAAAGATCTCCAAACACTTATTCATAGCCTGCATGAAGATGATGATATATTATCAGACAAACCTCCTTCATCCCCATTTCCAATCTAACCACCAAATCAAACCATCCAATCTTCAGTCTCACCCAAAAGTAAAAAAGAGGAACTAAAACAACAACCCAATCCATAAAACCCCCTTATCCACACTATTTACATGGTTACTCAATCTTGAGCCTAATAAAAGGATAAAGGGAAGGCTAAGGCATCAATTCCTTGGACTTACCCCTTCTTGAAATCCCAAGAAAATAATACCCAACCATATCTATCTTTAAAAAAACCCAAGGTGTCTATATTAGGTACCTCCCCATCTAACCCTCCATACCCTAACCCATATGTAATATCCATCTGAAAAGCTATCACCAAGTAGCTTCATCAAACTCTAGAAAAAATGAGCTTATATGAGTTAGTCTCTACCTTTCCCTATCACCACCAAGCACTCATATAATCCTTAAAATCTAATGACCCTCAACCTCTACCTGCCTTTATTGGTTCCCTTGAAACTTCCAACCTTGTCACCTTCAAAGATTCAAAAATACCTTCTATTCATTCAGAGGATCTCAATTCCCCTCTTCATTATGACATGCATTAATCAAACCCACATCAAAAGGGTGATGATTGATGGAGGATCTAGGATCAATATTATCTCCTCCCATGCCTATGGCTAGTTACACTTACCCATGAACATCATGTCTGAAAGCATAGTGGTCCTTTATTCTTTCAATGATACCATAGTACTACCTTGGACATAGTTGTCTTTCATATCTATGTAGAGCCCCATACTATTTTTTAACTTTTTTATGTTATAGAAGGAGAATTCTAATACAATTTTTTACTCAGGTGCCTTTGGATTCATGCCATCAGTTGTGTCCCTTCCACCTTACATTGATGTGTCAAATTTGAGCATGAAGGGTAAGTTGTGACTATAAAGGTTGACACTAGTCCTTTCACATCTTGCAATATGACATATAGGCCTAATGACATCCTTCTTCGTCCTTCATCCACCTCATAACCATTTGCTAATAATACAAACCCACCAACCAAAACTCATGACACTTCCACACCAAATATTGATGAAGCTTATACTAGCTCATACATCCATTCATCATAAATTTGTATAGAAAACCCCATGGAAACCACATTCCAATGTCTTTCCCTTGGGGAATATAGACTCTTATCCCTAGATGCCTTGTCTACTCCCCAAGAATATGGGAATCTCAGACATGATCCTTCCTTCAACCCTAACATTGGAACCATCATCTCCTTTGGGCTCCATAACCATCAAAAAAAATTCATTTATGGGGGAATTGATTATCCACTTCTAGCCCCTACCACTACTTTATTCATCTAACCATTTACCTCTAACTTTTCCTATCTTAGCAAACTAAAGTTCACTGAGTTATATCTTCATAGATGTGTTTGGAAAGGATTTAGCCTTTGTCAATATGAATAATGGCCTCATGAGTTACCCCATATTAAAACTTTAAAACCTTATGAGTCATTTGGCCTTGGGTATGAACCACTTGAAGAACCCACCAATTCACCCAAACCCATTACCATCATAGAGGAAGATATCCCATCCTCACTAACCCAACCACTTTCCTTGCTTGAAGATCTTTACATCATCCCCCCTAGATTTTTTTCTAGTCAATAACATTAGTTTGGGACCTCTCATCTACCAAAAGGGTGACAAAACCAAAGTCCTTCCACTCACACACCCTAAAATGGTAGAGAATGATTTTACTACCATCAACATCATTGAACATCAAGACGATGATTCCATTCTTACCCACCTTAGTCCACGGGATTATTTTATCCACAAATCCCTTCCTCCTAAGGCCTCAACCATGTTAGATGAATCCACCATGGATGTCAATTTGGGCACTCTGGATAACCCTCACATTGTCAAATTAGGCCAATAACTCAATGTTGAGGAACTTCAAAACTTCTCCTCTTTCATCTAAGACAATAGCATATAATTCACTTGGTCATATAGTGATATGCCTAGGATTAACCCCACCATTGCTATCTATAACATAGTCACTCATCATGATGCCAAACCTATTAAATAAAAACTTTGACACATGAATCCTCGCATATCCCTTCTCATCAAAGAAGAGTTTTAGTGCCTCCTATCTATAAACTTCATTGAACCCATTAACTACTCCCAATGGGTCTCAAATATCATACCTATCACCAAAGTCACTAGGGTTTTATGCATTTGTGTGGACTTCCATGACCTTAACCTCACCTTCCCCAAGGATGACTTTCCTCTACCTAGCATTAACCAAATTGTTGATCTTATAGCTAGCCATGAGATTTTATCTCTCATGGATGGGTTTTAAGGTTATAATAAAATCTTGATTGCTCCTAAAGATCAACACAAAACTACCTTTACCACCCCTTAGGGAACATTTTTCTATAGAGTCATGCCTTTCAAGTTAAAGAATGTTTGGGAAACCTACCAATGCCCCATGACTTATATCTTCCATGATATCATCCATAATATTGTAGAAGACTATGTGGATGAACTTCTTAGTAAATACAAACTCAAAATAGATCACTTGACTATTCTTACGATCATATTTGAATGCCTCATCTATTACCATGTTCATCTTAATCCCAAAAAATAAATTTTTGGGGTCCTTTTAGGAAATCTTCTTGGATTTATCATCTCTCTTCATGGAATTCAAGTAGACCTTGCTAAAATTAGAGAAATTTAGACATGCCTCCTTTAACCAACCTTAAGCAGTTGTATAGCCTATAGGGAAAATTTCAATCCATTCACTGTTTCATTTCCTAACTTTTAGATCGATGTCAACCTTTCCATCACCTTCTTAAGAAGGATGTCTCTTTCAAATAGAATAGTGATTATCAAAAGGCCTTTGATTCACTCAAAGAGTACATTTTTTCACCACCTATCCTCACCTATCTTAAGGATGACTACCCCTTTTACCTATATATCTCTACCACCAACCATTCTCTAGGGACAATGTTGCTTCATTGAGATGAACAACACAAAGATCAAGCCGTATACTAAATTAACCACATGATTGTAGAATAAAAGAATTGTTACAAACATAACAAGAAACTTTTCTTGTTATTAACCTTCATGGAAACCAAACTCTACCACTACCTTCTTAACCATAACTAATACCAACCCGCTCAAGTACATGCACTCTAAACCATAGCAAAATTAGCATATGGCTAAGTGGCTCATACTCCTAGCTAAATTTGACCTTGAATTCCTCCAGTAGAAGTAAATTAAAGGGTAGTTCATTGCTAACCAATTGGCTAAAGCTCCCTTACCAAGAAACCAACCACTTCCTCTTGCCTTTCCAAAGGAGTCTATTGTGACTCTTTTTAAAGAAAATGGCATAACCTACTAAATGACCATGTTCTTTGATGTCTTAAAGTTACAACAAGAAGGGGGTGCCAGAAATATTCTCATTCTTATTGATTGTGAACCCATTCCTCTCTCCTTCAAAATTAACTTTTAATTCACAAATAATATGGCTAAGTACAAAGCCCTAGTGATAGGTCATCAAACTGCTCTAACCTTGGGAATTAAGACAATCCATATCTTTGGTGATTCCCAACTTGTGGTCAACTATGTCAATGGATCCTATCAATGTAAGATTGATGTCTTATAAAAATATAAACTTTTAATTGATAAAATCTTAACATCATTCGAACTCCATTCCCCAATCTACTAATAAATTCATGAATACAATGCCCTGTCTTGCTTCTTAGATCCCTTCTTAGCCTTCTAATTCCAAAATATTTTTCACCATTCATAATTTTACCACACCCTCTTATATCCAATCCAACCTCCCTGTCATTTTAAATGTGGAGGAATCCCCATCCAATATTTGGTATGACCAAACTTTCAACTACCTCAACCTAGGCATCATTCCTCCCAACCCCTTTAGGAATGCTTGTAGAAACTTTGTTTAGAGTACCTATAATTACACCATACTATGGGGAATCCTTTAAAAATGTGGTTTTGATGACCTCTTTCTTTATTACCTACATAGCCATGAATCTTCCCATGCCATCAAAGAAACACATGATGGGATCTGTGGGGAACACTTTAGCAGCCTATCAGTCACTAAATGTAACCTTTGCCTTGGATACTATTGGCCCACACTCAACCAAGATTATTTTGATTATGTAAAAAATGTGTTAAATGTCAACAACATGCTAATTTACATCATGTGTCATCCAATAGCCTCTAGGTATCTAAGGGTTTTTGGCCTTTCTCTCAATAGGGGCTCAATCTCATTAGGGAAATTAACCCCCATTATTTACAGTGGCATAGCTCCATCATCATAGCCACTGAATATTTCACCAAATGGGTGGAATTTATTCCCCTTAATTTGACTAAAGAAGAAAATATTTCTGAGTTTATCAACCATCATAGCATCTACCACTTCGGTGTTCCTCATAAGATCATCACTGATAATGGCAAATCCTTAAAAAATAAGCAAGTTCAAGACTTATGTGATGCATTTGGCATCAATTTAAGCTTTTTCTCACCTTATCATCTACAAGAAAATGGATAGATAGAAGCATCTAACAAAATTCTCAACAAAATACTAACTAAAGTTATCAATGATTCAGGTTGATATTGGTACTTACACATCCCATTCACTTTATGAGTCCATCACACTATCATTCAAACCTCTATCAGTCCTTACCCTTTCTCTCTAGTCTTCGAAGTAGAGGTGGTCTTGCCTCTTGAGATCCAAATCCCCTCTCTGTGCATATCTTTACAAGAGATTATTTCTAAGGAAGATTTTTATTAGCACCATTTAGCTTAACTGGAACTACTTGATGAGCATTATTTATCAACCCTCACCCACCTCTATATATATCAAGAGCATATCAAACATACTTATAACAATCACCTCAAACAATGGGAATTCAATATTAGAGACCTCATCCTAAAACAAAAACAACACATGACCAACATGGAGAAGAGTAAATGAGGCAAGTTTTCTTTCAATTGGCTTAGACACTACATCATTACCCATAAGTATGGATCAAGAGCTTATCTTTGTCCTCTCAAAGGCAAACCAAAACATGAGCCTCTCAATGCTTCGCATCTACATCCATTTTTTTGTTAAAGAAGGATCAAGCTCACTCCTTTTGTCCAACTTAAGCTCATCCCTTGATTATGAGATTTTAACCTTCAACCATATTTTTTCTCTCCTTTTGAGGGTAATTAATTAAAACATAGAAACATGTGTTTAATCATCATAGTCATAGCCTAATCCTAAATATGGGTACCATTGCTCTACCCATAGCATGGTTCTCATGGATAATTTTCATCTCTAACAAGATGGATTCCCATGGTTATTATCTCTCAAAAACTACACCTTTTCATATCATTAACCTTCTTATATTAAAATTTTTCCTTCATAAAGGTAAACCTCTGAACCTAATTAGACTTGTCCATGTCTAAAAACATAGCATACAAAAATAATTTGGATACCAAAATACTACTTGGGTCAATATATTAATCATTATAGACTGTTCCCTCAAACAATAACTACCCAATTACAAAATAAAAATTTCCAAATATAAGGTAGACTTCTCCCTTGAAGGATAGCTATCAAGATAATTAAACAAATCCAATAATCTTAGACCACTCCCTTGAAGAATGGCTAAGTTAACTTTGTCAAAAGTAAAGAAATTTATTAGAAGTTTCCCACATCGATCAACTTACCATATAAAACAATAAAGTAAAATACGCACTATCACAAAAAAATCTAAAGCCACAATCGGCTCTCAAGTAACCTAATAAATTAGAAGCCATAATCGGCTTTCACATGTAGACTTCTCGCATTGATCAGTTTACATCTAGCATATAACACATACTTATTTATTACCATTCATAGGCCACCTATAGAAGGGGAAAACTAATTCACATGAGGTTATCATACATATCACCCATTACCCTTCACACCACCTATCACCCATCTTCCCTTTAGATTATTTGTAAATTAAGGGATTTAGAGCTTACTTGACACCATATGATCAAGAAAATTTTCTTTATCAACTCACAAACACTCATGTATAGTGTTTGAAGGGCTTATATTCATTAAACTAATCCCAATTCAAGTCTATATTTAGTCCTTGTCAAAAAAAAAAACATCATTCCCTATTCTTATCTTAAAGTGCTTGGTTGATGTTTTGATCACAACTTTTACCATCTAGTGTTGCAACAACAATAATCATTCTTTTTACATTAAGCAAGATTACAACAACCATAACCATAAAAATCATAACCATAACCATAACATTCATAAGCATCCACATAACCTTATGCATGATAACATTTGACCAATGACATCCAACACATTTTGTACATGCTTACAACAAATAGTGTAATATTTTATTTAGGGTTCAAGGAGTCACATGACACATACAAAGTTATCAGACTATCCACATTGCCTCTATATACATTATTTTCCTACTAATCACTAGGATAATTGTCTGGTGACTCTATATTTGTGTTCAACCATCCTTCTACTTGATTTCTCCCTAAACTAACATTCATAACATTCCCTATCTTAGTAGTTACTAAAGGGTTTACTCTGTTATCCTCTTTCACATTCATCCCCACAAGATGAGAATCATATTTTAATCTAGGTATTTCACCCTACTCACTTGTCACATCCATTGTATCCCTCTTCTCTGGTTGTTCTATGTACATAGGTACCTCTTGTTTCTACCTTAGTACACATCCCCTTAGACAATGAGGGTTCCCTCCATAGACATGCCAATAATCATGTTCTCTAAACCTGCATTTTGTGTAGTGAACTTCTCACCTTCTTCATTACTGTAGAGGTAAGAGTTTAGGATCAAACTTAGGCCAAGGGTACCTTTCCTATTTTTATTGATATAATAATACTTCCATTATCATCATTCAACCCGAACCAACCCATGTGGTCCATCAAACTGGGGTAGCCAATTTAAGCACCATTTTCCAACCCTAGTTGAACTACATTGGCCTTAGGTATTTTTGGACTATGTAGGTGGCAACCATTTACTAAGGTTAACTCAGCCACATCCTTTACTTTATTTTCCCTTCTCACCTAATATCTTTTCCTCCAGCCCTCTACCTATCTCCTCACCACCTTCCTACTTCAACTTGTCAATCTCTTTTAATCACTTTTCTAGTTTGTCAATATCTTTTAACACAAGGATTGATATCCTTCCTCATTAGCCCCTATTATCTCCCATAAATCCACCACCCACTCTATTTTTTTTCCTCCCTAACACCTTTCCTTGTGCATGCTTCATGGTTCACTTCCCCACCCACTTTTTGCATTTTTTGCCTCTCTCTCCACTTTTTCCCAACCTTGCCCCCTATTGCCTTTGTCTTCTTTTTCTATCTTCATCATTTACCCTTTTCCTTAGAAATTTATCACACCCTCTTCATCACTCTCATTATCTCACCAATTCCACATCATACTGTGCATCTTGCAAGCTTTTTTTTCCTTCTATTATTGCACTTTTTATTTATGTGTACCACCATTCTCTATCATTCTGCCACTCCTCCCACCTTTCCCATTTTCCATTCTTATTTTTTGCTTTATTTTCATCCTTTCATCCTTTTTTTGTTATTTTTTTCCTTCAAAAATATATTCTACCTAGGTATTTATCCTTTGAGAATCTTTTCCTAATTGCCCTTTTCTTCTTATCTCTTCTTGCCTTTTGCACTTTGTATTCCCCTTTTCATCTTTCCATCTTGGTACTCACTTATATTTTCCATCTATGTGAGTGTTCATGCTTTATATCCCTACTTCGTTCTTTTTTTTATCATCCCTGATCTTCATCCTTATTTTCATCTCATTCCCTTTCATTGTGTTCCCCTATTTCTTCACCACCTCATGACCTCTTCAGCTTCTTAATCTCTTCTAATCACCCATTCAACTTGTTAATCTCTTCTAACAAGCTGATTGACGCCTACCTTATGTCTTCACCATTTGTCCACCCATACTTTGCTTCCCCTCATTTCTCTTCCCATTTTCCATCCCATTTTCATCTCCAAAACCACAATCTTCTTTTTTTCATGATTCCTCTCCTTGCTTATGATCATCCATGCTTACTTGGTCAAGATACCACCTGTTTCTTCACTCTTCTATCATCCTTTTATGTCCTCATTTCACTCCTTTTTCCTCTTATTTCATTTTCTTCCATTTATTGCCTTGTTTTTCATTTTCATCACTAAACTCTTTTAGCCTTGGTCTTTTTTTTAATACAAATTTTCAAACCTTTCATGGCCACCCATATTTCTCATCCTCCCCTTACCCTTCATGATTGTTATAGTTCTCTCCCCATCCTTTGCAATTCTCTAATTTGTCATTATTTAGTGCATCTCTCACCCCCCCATCATCTACTTTTTATTTTTCTTCTCTTTTCTTCATTTCATTTCATTTTTTTGGTCTCCCTTGATGACATTCCTTGTTCTTCCTGACCTTCTTTTTTTCGCTCATATATGTCCATTCCTAGATCCTTCCATCCTTCTCCACCTTCATCTTTGTAGGTGACCTCATTATTTTATTCACCTATCTCTTCATCCATCTCTTGGTATTCCTTCACCTCATCCCTTATTAGATCCCCTTTATTTTCTCCTATTCAACCACCACCTCTTCAGAGTATGGTCACCATTTGTACCACTTCTATGTACATCTCCTTGTCTGCTTCCTCATGTCCTCCATGCCCTTGATTTAATGCATGAAATCTAGTGCATCCCTTTCTTCTTTTAATGCCTTTACATGTTGATCTTGGATCCTCTTTTTTTCCCTCTGGCTACTCCCTTCACCCTACCTATCACCTTTTTTCCTTGTAAACCCTCTACCCATTTTGAGCTTATATGATCACAATGTATATCATATTATGGTTGTGAGTATCTTCTATTTGATTTTGGTTCACTATGAGATATATACCGATCCTATGAATCTATAACATAATCAACCATGCCCGTAAGCTCATATGACCCACAAGAGAGCATTAGCACCACCATCTATTAGAATACCGATTCCTTCACCATCTCCTCTAGCCTTGCCTATTTGAACCCCTTTTTTGGAGATGTTAGAATCAAAACTAAACCCACCTTTAAATGGAAGATTTGGGGTACCCACATGTGGCTACTAGCTATACCCTCTCATGTGACCTGCCTCCCAACCAATAATTTCCCTTGATTCTCCCTACCTAGCATACATCCTCCTCTGCACTATAATAGTCCTAATCTTTAATCACATTCCACCCAGTAACCTATTATAGGAGTCCCCTCTTCCACCAAACTATTTCCCTCCTTGGCATCTTTTAGACTTATTTCTCCCACCTCCCTTTTCAACTTCTCAATCTATTTATCTTCATACATTTTATTGGTTGAATATTTTGTTGATCAACATACTGATAAATAAAATAGGTCTGATCAGCCAAAGTAGGAATACTGGTCATCCTAATGTGCAGTTTTTACCACATCAAAAGGAGACTGATCTCTCCTCTCATCAAGGGGAGGTTCCCTATATATATATATATATATATATATATATATATATATAAACATAAAATAATACTCAAGGGTAGGAAAAATCATCCATCTCTCTTTCTTCAGAGATGATGCATGTAGATCATAGGAGAAACTCAAGGAAAATGACATAAAGCACTCCTCTTCTTTCAGAAGTACTATTTAGCAAGCCACAAATATACTCCAGGTAGTAACAACAAAATGTAGCAAAAGATGTAATAACCAGCAAATCGAGATGCAACACAAAGTCTTCACCTAGATTGCTCAAGAGTAAGATATGAAGAACAATGAGAGCCCAAAGTCTTTTCAAAGTCCTTTACATAGAAATGAAAAGAAAACACTGAAAGGCAATTATGGGGGCACAAAGTCTCTCCACAGTTAACTCTTCAACACAGCTTTCTGACTAATTTCACTAATCCTGCTTGTTGAATTAAAGGAATAGAAAATACATCAAAGAAAAGGACATAAGAACAGTTTCCTTAAACACAAAGATATCAAAGCACAAAGTCTAAAAAACCATTTGCTTTCTTATTCCAATAACAAAATATGATAAACAAACTGATCACAAAGTCTCAGAAGTGCCTTTCAATTTGGGTAGAGGTTCATTCTGGTTGTCAAAAAAGAGATGCATTTACAATAGAAGAGAGTCCCTTATATAGACATTTCAAAAAGGACTCGAGAATAGTAACACATCATGCTGCATTGGAATCTATTAAGAAGACAGGCTGGAACTTGGGGACATTTTACCCATTCGATTTTATCAATGTAGGGAAACAAGTCATGCTTATTGAAAATGTACAACTTCCAATGTCCACCTAGTGATTTGATCTTACCTTCATCATTCCTCCTTTCCTGGTTAATTGAATCAGGTCCTAGATTTAGTTTGTTGTTTTATTCCTTCCTCACTTTCTGTTGGTCTTGGCCTTGAATTCTAGGAATGCATTCTAGTCTATAAGTTCAAAGGATCAATAGTTATTTTGTTGTCTTCAATTTGACATTCACATGCCCATCACTATGTTTCCAATGACTAGTTGGTTGTGTTGAATTTGATGTCTTCAGGTGCATCACCCCTTGGTCTTCTTTTGGCTTTCTGCTTGGCACTTTTCTAGATTGGACTTGCCCTTTCAGGACTTGAGAAATGACCTATTTTGAGTTAGAATAACCTCCCGCAAGGGTATCTATCCTTCAAGCAGTCTTTAAATAGCCTTCAAACTTCTTCGGGTGACCCTTTGGCTTCAGGAAGTGTCTTCAAATTGGCAGCTAAGAGTCCCCTATAAGGGCACTTGCCCTTCGGGGTCCTTCAGTGGCCCTTCACAAATTCCCCTGGGCTTTTTTTATGCTTCCTCCCGTGAACGTTTCCCGCAAACATTTTCCTTGGAGATAATTCCCATGGACATTTTCCTGGGGAAAAATCCCATGGATAAAAAGTCTGGGGAAAATTCCTGTGGACAAAAAGTTTGTAGAATTATTTGTTCCACCAAGTCTTTGAATAAGTCTTTAGATTTTTTGCCCATATTAACTTCTTTGATTTCTTTTAGATTTTTTTTTGTCTGAAGGAATTCCTTCAGACAAAAATCTGAAAGAATTATGTCTTAGCCAATTTTAAATGCCTTAAAACCATTTAAAAGAATTACCTTTTGGCTTCCTTGAAAATGACCCTTTTGAAGGGTGCTTTTGTCAATTAAGTGTCCTCCACAAGGGCACTTATCCTTTGAGAAGCTTCCTTTTGCATTGAATCACCCCTTTGAACTTTGGCGATGAACCATTCTATTAAACCAAGACGTTGAACCAATCGATTGAACCAAAAATGGTACAAGCCGATGGTTCAATTGAATGAACCAAGCTGATGAACTAAGTATTGAACCAAACATTGAACTTGCCTTTGAACCAAAACATTGAACCTTTTCATTGAACCAAGATGTTGAACCAAGTTTTGGTTCAACGGTTCAAACAAAGCTTTGAACTGACTGACAAACCATTTGATTGAACCAAAAGACACTGAAATAAAGGGAATGAACCACCCGAGTGAAATAAAGCATTGAACTGTTGGGTTGAACCGAGCTATTAAACCATTCCTTTGGTTGAACCCGCCATTAAACCTTGAACCTGTTGAACCTTTGAACCAAAAGTGGTTCAATGATTCAACGGTTCAATGGTTCAAGCCACCTTGATTTGGTCAAGTGTTTTGAAGTCAATGAACCAATTGAAGTGATTAAACTTTGAACCTTGATGAAGCGCTTAACTCTTGCCAAAGACATTGAACTTGTTAAGCCTTGAACCCATTGAACCTTTGAACCAAAGTGGTTCAATGGTTCAATGGTTCAAGTCTTTTTTGCTTGAATGCTTGCTGATAGACATATTTGATTGAACCAAGGCACTGAAATAGTCCCAAAAAATGACTAAGTGTTGAAAAACTAATTCTTTTGACTAAAACCACCTGTAGAAGCCTCTGAACTTGTAAAAATGAGCCTACCAGCAGAGTCCATAGATTTTCCTTTTCCTACACAGTTCGTAGATTTTTCTTCCTATTTAGTCTATAGATTTAAGCCTACAGAGTCCGTAGATTCAAGCCTGTAGAGTCCGTAGATTCAAGCCTTTAGAGTCTGTAGATTTAAGCCTGCAGAGTCTGTAGATTTATGAAAAGATTGAAAACTGAAGAATTTGAATGCCTAAGACAAATTTTGAAAAGAGAAGAGATAATTTTGGTCTGTAAGACCAAAATAGTTCAAATGTTGCCCCAAAAATGAGCTAATATTTTTGGGGGACAACAGCTAGCTCCAGCTGGGGAACTTCTATCAATTTCAAAAGGAATTGAAAGGAGTAAAATCCAAAATCTCCATTGTCTTCATGTGTACCATTGGGTTACAGAGTTATGCTACCTAGAAATGAAAGGCTCCAAAAATGAAAACAAACAAAACAAAATAGAATTGAAAACTGTACAAATATACATTTATACACATGTAAAGATCTAACACTTCAAGAGTTGAAATGTTTTAGATGCTGCGCATTATGGGGTAGAGAAAAGAGTGTGCCATCCTAATATTTCAATAGAAAGCTATTTTCACCAACGTGCTAATGAATTATAAATGGGCCTCTCCAAAGGGAGTCAAACTTTTCATGCATCCCCTTTGGTTCTCTTATTTTGTCCCATAGCAGGACTTGATCCCCAATCTAGAAATAATGATTTTTGGCCTTCTGATCAAAGAGTTTCTTTACTAGACATTGATGAGCAGCAATTCTATCTACCACCATGGTTCTCTGTTCTTATAGCTTAGCCAGGCACATGATTCTTTTGTCAAGAGAACTTTCATATGTCTGATCTTCGATTGCCTTTGCCAATTTCAAGGTTGGCAATTCTAAGGTGATTGGTATCTCAGCATTGATACCATAAAGAAGTTGAAAAGGAGACATACCAATTGCCCTCTTTGGTGTGATTATGTCTACCCACAGAGCATCAACCAATGCTTTATGCCATGTTCTCTGATTGTCATCTACTATATTTTTGATAATAGTTACCAAATTCTTATTGCTAGACTCAGCTTGTCCATTCCCTTGTGGAAAATAATCAGAAGAGTGAGAGAGTGTAATTCCATAATGAAAATAGAATTGTGTAATCTCTTGAGAGGTGAAATAAGCTGCATTATTAGTAACAATTTTAAGTGGAACTCTAAACTTGGAAATGATATTCTCTTTGATGAAGTTGCATACAACTTCTAAAGTAGCATGCTTAGTTCGGATTGCTTCTACCCACTTGGTGAAATAATTAGTTGCTATAAGGACATAATCATTTTTAGCACTTGAAGATGGGTTTATTGTCCCAATAAAATCAAGTCGCCATTGCTAGAAAGGTTCTTCTATGATCACTGGCTTGAGAGGCATAGCAGTGAACTTGGGTCTTCCAATAAATTGTTGACAGAGTTCACATTTTCTCACCCACTTATGCGCATCTTGGAAAAGAGTTGGCTAGTAATACTTGGCTCACAGAATCTTGTGAGCAGTCATAGGAGCAAAAAAGTGTCCTCCACAAGCCAGATTGTGGAAAGATTTCAAAAGTTGGGTTTGTTGTTCTTTGTCTACATAGTGAAGGAATACTCCATCTATGCTTCTCTTGTACAGGCCATTATCCCAAAGGACAAAATTGGCAGCTTTCAACTTGATAGTCCTCCTTTCTTTGTAAGACAAATGAGTAGGACATTCACCATAAGTTAGGAAATGAGTGATACCTAAATACCACTAATTGGTAGTGGAGACAAAAAGGACTGTTGGTGTCTCTTCCACTTCAGTTTCTTCATGTTATGTGTCTTCTGGTTTATTATCAACAATTAATTAACATAGGCCTTTACCTCTGACCAACTTTGTCAGCTTGATGTCTAGATCAAACTCTTAGATCTTTGCAATCTAATTACCTCTTTTTGTGCCAAACTCCTGCTAAGTTAATATAGACTTGACTGTAGTGTCAAGCACTAGGGCAGTAGTATGTAAATTTAGAATATAGAAGCAAAAATTTTTGACTGCTTTTACCAAGGCATAAACAAGTTTCTCTATATTTGAATACTTCATCTCATGGGTTTTGAAAGGGCAACTCATGAAAGATATAGGTGATTCCATACCTTCCTTGTCTTGTTGAACAAGAATCACTGAAAGAGTGTGTTCAGACGCATAGTTGTATATGATGAAATCCTTGTTGTAATCTAGGCAAACCAAGGTAGGGGCATGAGCGATGGCATTTTTGATATCCTAAAATGTTGATTTACCTTCTTTAGTCTAGCTAAAGATAGTCTTCCCTTTCATCATATTCACAATGTGTCTAGTCTTCTCAGCAAATTTGGGGATGAATCTTCGTAAGAAATTCACCTTTTCAAAGAAAGAATAAAAAATGTTTTTACTTGTAGGTAGATTAAGCTCTTGAATAGATATGACTCTGTCTAAGTCAATATTTATGCCTTCTTTAGACATAATGTGTCCAAAGAGTTTCCCCTTTGTTACTCCAAAAATAGACCTTTTAGGATTTAAGGAAATACCATTCTGGTGGCAGTGCTCTAGCACTTATTATAGGTGGCGTACATGATCAGATCGACGCTTTGAAAAGATAGTCAAATCATCAAGGTATACCACTATAAATTTACCAATTGCATCTTTGAAATCTAGATCCATAGCTCTCTAAAAGGTAGCACCAGCATTTATTAGACCAAAAGGTATTCTCCTATATGCAAATATACTCCAAGGCATGGTGAATGCAGTCTTGTGTTGGTTTATTTCACCAACTTCAACTTGATTATAACCTAAAAAGCCATCTAGCATTGATAACATCTCTACCCCTGTCACTGTTTGAAATACTTGATCCATAATGGGCAAAGGATAATTATCCTTCAAAGATGCTTGATTTAGTTTTTTGAAATCTACACAGATGTAGCTTTCACCATTTTTCTTCCTTACATGCACTATATTCGCAATCCATGTGGAATGATGGATTGGGAAGATGATTCTAACATTCAACAACTTTTGTATCTCAGACAGAATAGTACCTGATATTTTTGGATTATACTGTCTGGATTTTTGCTTGTATGGCATTGAGTCGGCCTTGAGAGGGATGTTATGGCAGATTTCATCTGGTCTGAGAGACTTCAAGTCTTCATAAGAATACACTAAGACATCTATGTATTGACAGAGTAAAGAAGTGAACTTGAGTCTTTCTTCAAGGGTGCAACACTTACCAATATTGATCATCTTGGGATTTTCTTCAATAGACAGATTCACTTGATCAAATCCTTGAGAGAAAATCAAGTCTGTTTGTTGTTGTTTAATGAATCTATCATTCTTGTCAAATAGCTTTTCAAGAGAAACCAGGCCTTTAGGAATTTTGTTTCCTTTCAGCTGTAAGAATTTTTCATTTATATCTGAGCTAGATTCAGACACATATTCCTTTTTTTGAGGTTCACTGCCTTCAAAACATAGATGTTCAAAATTATCTTTTCATTCTAAGAAGGTAATGATTTGATGATCATCATTGAATACTTGCCAATGATCAACATTGTCAAGAACACTTGGTCTATAGACCAGCTCAATGGTATACCTATCTTCTTTAAAATCTAAATGAGGAATTAAGAGAGTTCCTAAAACAACAAGTGCATCAGCTTTGTCATTAGACTCTCTGGGTATGGCAAAAATGTTGAAAGCATCAAAGCTTTCAATTTGGTCCCAAACCAAGTTATGGTAGTGGCGTAATCTTTCATTCTTAGTTTGGTATAAATTCCTCACTTGACAAACTACTAATTCATCATCCCCTTTGGTATGAAGAAACTTGATGCCTCTTTCTTGAGCAGCCTTCATGCCCAGCAACAGAGATTCATATTCAGCTATATTGTTAGTGTTGCTGAACTGTAATTTGTAAGATGAAGGAAACATATCTCCTTGAGGAGATATCAAGACAATTCCAACTCCTAAACCAGTAGAGGAACAACTACCATCAAATTCCAAAGTCCATATCTCATATGATACTGATTTTTATTTAGACTTTTCTTTATCAGAGATGAAGGATCTTTCTTGGTCTGTGCTGCAGCCTACTAATTCTTCTGCTGTTCTTGTAGAACTGATTTTTGAGTTAATACTCTCAAGTGTTTCATGCATTTCATTTGTAGATAGAAAATAGTTACCCATACTTGTGGATTCAAAAAGAATTTGAGCTTCAGAGGCTAATGTCTGGGTGACCACATATTTTGCTTCCTTTTCAGGGAGCAATCTCTTCATCACGCCTTGGACAGGGATCCTTGCCTTAGACAGATCCATGCTTAATACTCCTCCCACATCTTTGCAAAAATTTTGTCCAAGCAAAATGCCATAAGATGCTGGGACATCAGCCACCAAGATAGTCATCTTGATTCTCTTGTCTGGAAATGCTACAAATGCAAATTAGGCATCTTTGATTTGCCCCAGCAATGGTACTTGCTTGTTCTCCATGGAGAAGCATCTCCCAAAGCTTTTGGTCAATGTGAGACCACAAGACTCAGCTACTTTAGCTAGCATGACATTATCAGATGCACTTGAATCTATAATATAGTTACTCAGCTTGTGGCCATTAATTAATAGGGAAACATAAAAAGGTTCTATTTTTTTAGGAGCAGGTAGGGAGTAATGACCAGATTATTTGGAATAGGCGTGTTCTTTGGAGAATCAGGAGTTACCTTTTTAGCCTTTCATCTTACAGGAATGGTTTGATTTTAACATATTGGACCAGTTTATTCAATTGGTCAAGATTTGACTGTAAATATTCGAAATCAGACATTTGTATTTTTGTCTTTTTGACATGATCGATTATGTCAAATGGCTGAATTGGATTAGGTACAGAGAAAGGTACTTCAAATTTATAAATTCTAGGAGGGATGCGAGGTGGGCTAATTTGTGAATTAGAAGTAGAAGGGGAAGGTGCAATTGATGTATTTACCTTTTAGGTGATTACTAGATCTTTTGGCTAAAAAGGTAGATTAGTTCCACACTTGACAGTTGTGACTGCTGGTTGTGGTTGCTCTTCTATCTTCTATTTATCAACCTGCTGGACTAATTGGTTCTTGGATCTGGTAAACACTGCATATGATCCATCAAAAGCTTCTCCTTTGCTTTCAAGTTCATCTTGGTAATTCAAGAAACCAATGTGGGAGTCACCAGCTAATTTTTCTTGATTGTCTTCAAGGAGACCAACATCATTTTCTTGATAAAATTCAAGCTGATAAGAGAATTTTGATTTTGATTCAAGATATCCCATTGCTGAATTAGTTGGAAGAGCTTCCAGGGCAAGTTTTCCTTATGGGGGAGGAAGGCAATTCTGTTGCCCTTGATTCCTGGCAGCATTGCCCTGATTTGACTAATTTGGAAATGTCCTTCTGTATGAAGGAGTAGAAGGCATTCCTTGAGCCATTTGCTTTTTGAGAGCAAGCAACTCATTTGCTAATTTCTACACCATTGGATCTGTGGTGCCTGTAGATGCATATTCAAAAGATGATGAAGCTCTATTTCTATTTGTATTTCTTCTTATCTTCCTTGATAAGATGAGATCATCTTCTACTTCAGTGGCCAAAAGTTGAGCTGCAACAAGATCTATTTGACCAACATGTCTCAAGAGAAAACTAACTTCAAGTAGCTGAGAATTAATGAAAAAGCATTTGAGATTCTCAGCTGTAGGTCGAGTAATTAAAAGGATTTTGTTTCTTAATTTGTCAAATTTAGCTATGAAGTCTCTCATAGGCTCATGAGGCTCTTTCTTCATTTGTGTAAGTTGAGCCAGAAGTGTATGTGCATCCTCTGCAGGTTTGAATCTGGCTTCAAACTTAGCTTTGAGAGTATTCCAATCAGTCACAGATCGAGCCTACAGATGATAAAACCAATCTATAATAGCACCTTGTAATGTCTCTACAAAAATCCGAATTGCTACATCTTCAAATTCTACTTTGATTACTCCATAAGCTATGCTGAAGGCTGTAATGTGCTCATCAGGTTAACTTTCCCATCACCATAGAATTTGGGGAAGTTCTTCCTAGAACTGCATGGAAGCTCATGTAGAGGTGGAGTAAGATTGAGAGGACCAAAAGCATTACTCGAAGGACCTTGAACTGCCATTATAGGATTCTAAAAAGGAGGGATAACAAATCGCAAAGGAGTAATTATAGGTATAACTTTATCAATAGCAAAAGTAGATACTTCATCTGGCAATGGAGATCTGGTTTTAGTAAGAGGAAAACTCTTGGCTTGTTGGAGATGAGATGGTGAAGGAAATAGATCAAAATCACTTTGATGTACCAACTCAAATACAGGGTCAATGATACCTTTAACCCTTTGGCTTCGTATATCCCTTGAATCTGCTAGATTGTGAAACAAAAGTGGAAAAGAATTGACCTTGCTTCAGTTAAAGCTTGAGGCTTTAAATTGTGCATTCTTTCCCAATTAGTGTGGAGGTGAATGGATATATTATAAATAGATAATGGATATGATATCCCTAGCGGTGTCACCAAAAATTGTTGGTTGAATATTTTGTTGATTAGCGTACTGATAAACAAAATAGATCTGATCAGCCAAAGTAGGAAGACTAGTCATCCTAATGTGCAATTTTTACCACATCAAAAGGAGACAAATCTCTCCTCTCATCAAGGGGAGGTTCCCTATAGGTATGCTATATATATATATATATATATATATAAACAGAAAATAATACTCAAGGGTAGGACAAATAATTCATCTCTCTTTCTTCAGAGATGATGCATGTAGATCACAAGAGAAACTCAAGGAAAATGACAGAAAGCACTCCTCTTCTTTCAGAAGTACTATTCAACAAGCCGCAAGAATACTCTAGGTAGTAACAACAAAATGTAGCAAAAGATGTAATAACCAACAAATTGAGATGTAGCACAAAGTCTTCAGCTTGATTTCTCAAGAGTAAGATACGAAGAATAATGAGAGCACAAAGTATTTTCAAAGTCCTTTACACATAAATGAAAAGAAAACACACTGAAAGGCAATTATGGGGGCATAAAGTCTCTCCATATTTAACTCTTCAAGATAGTTTTTTGACTAATTTCACTAATCCTGCTTGTTGAATTAAAGGAACAGAAAATACATCAAGGAAAAAGACATAAGAACAGTTTCCTTAAACACAAAGATATCAAAGCACAAAGTCTAAAAAACCATTTGCTTTCTTATTCCAATAACAAAATATGATAAACAAACTAACCTCAAAGTCTCATAAGTGCCTTTCAATTTGGGCAGAGGTTCGTTCTGATTGTCAAAAAAGAGATGCATTTACAATAGAAGAGAGTCCCTTATATAGCCATTTCAAAAAGGACTCGAGAATAGTAACACATCATGCTGCATTAGAATTTGTTAAGAAGATAGGCTGGAACTTGGGGATGTTTCACCCATTTGATTTTATCAATGTAGGGAAACAAGTCATGCTTATTGAAAGTGTACAACTTCCAATGTCCACCTGGCGATCTGATCATACCTCCATCATTCCTCCTTTCATGGTTAATTGAATCAGGTCCTAGATTTAGTTTGTTGTCCTATTCCTTCCTCACTATCTGTTGGTCTTGGCCTTGAATTTTGGGAATGCATTTTAGTCTGTAAGTTCAAAGGATCAATAGTTATTTTGTTGTCTTCAATTTGACATTCGCGTGCCCATCACTATGTTTCCAATTGCTAGTTGGCTGTGTTGAATTTGACGTCTTCAGGCACATCACCCCTTGGTCTTCTTTTGGATTTTTGCTTGGCACTTTTCTAGATTAGACTTGCCCTTTTAGGCCTTGAGAAATGACCCATTTTGAGTTAGAATAACCTCTCACAAGGGTATCTATCTTTCAGGCAATCTTTAAATAGCCTTCAAACTTCTTTAGGCGACCCTTTGGCTTCAGGAAGTGTCTTCAAATTGGCATCCGAGAGTCCCTCGCAAGGGCACTTTCCCTTCGGGGTCCTTCGATGACCCTTCGCAAATTCTCCTGGGCTTTTCTTATGCTTCCTCCCGTGAATGTTTCCCATGGACATTTTCCATGGGGAAAATTCCCGTGGACATTTTCTCGGGGAAAACTCCCACAGACAAAAAGTCTGGGTAAAATTCCCATAGACGAAAATTCCGTAGAATTATTTGTTCCGTCAAGTCTTTGAACAAGTCTTCATATTTTTTTCCTGCATTCACTTCTTTGATTTATTTCAGATTTTTTTTTGTCTGAAGGAATTCCTTCGGACAAAAATCTGAAAGAATTATGTCTTAGCCAATTTTAAATGCCTTAAACAAATCTGAAAGAATTACCTTTTGACTTCCTTGAAAATGACCCTTTCGAAGGGTGATTTTGTTGATTAAGTGTCCTCCGCAAGGGCACTTGTCCTTCGAGAAGCTTCCTTTTGCATTGAATCACCCCTTTGAACTTTGGTGATGAACCATTATGTTGAACCAATCAGTTGAACTAAAAATGGTTCAAGCCGATGGTTCAAGTCAATGGTTCAATTGAATGAACCAAGCTGATGAACTAAGTATTGAACCAAACATTGAACTTGCCTTTGAACCATGTCTTTGAACCAAAATGTTGAACCTTTTCATTGAACCAAGTTTTGGTTCAACGGTTCAAACAAAGCTTTGAACCGACTGACGAACCATTTGATTGAACCAAAAGATGCTGAAACAAAGGGAATGAACCACCCGAGTGAAATAAAGCTTTGAACCACTTGGTTGAACCGAGCCATTGAACCGTTACTTTGGTTAAACCTGCCGTTGAACCTTGAACCCATTGAACCTTTGAACCAAAAGTGGTTTAATGATTCAATGGTTCAATGGTTTAAGCCACCTTGATTTGGTCAAGTGTTTTGAAGTCAATGAACCAATTGAAGTGATTGAACTTTGAACCTTGATGAAGCGCTTAACTCTTGCCAAAGACATTGAACTTGTTGAACCTTGAACCCATTGAACCTTTGAACCAAAGTGGTTCAATGGTTCAATAGTACAATGGTTCAAGTCCTTTTTGCTTGAATGCTTGCTGATAGACATTTCTGATTGAACCAAGGCATTGAAATAGTCTCGAAAAATGACTAAGTGTTGAAAAATTGATTCTTTTGACTAAAACCACCTGCAGAAGCCTTTGAACCTATAAAAATGAACCTGCTGGTAGAGTCCATAGATTTTCATTTTCTTGCATAGTCTATAGATTTTTGTTCCTACTGAGTCTGTAGATTCAAGCCTGCAGACTTCGTAGATTCAAGCCTGTAGAGTCTGTAGATTTAAGCCTGTAGAGTCTGTAGATTTATGAAAAGATTGAAAACTAAAGAATTTGAATGCCCAAGACAAATTTTGAAAAGAGAAGAGATAATTTTGGTCTATAAGACCAAAATAGTTCAAATGTTGCCCCAAAAATGAGTTGATATTTTTGGGGGACAACACATTTTTCTTCTATTTTCCTTGTCAACTTTCCATTTATACCATTTATTTTCCTTCCTATTTCAACATGCTCCTTCATTTAATTAATATTATTATTATTTGCCTCACTCTGTATTACAAAACCCCACAGAGTTTTTCTCTGAATTCCCTCAAAACTTAATGCTTACTTATTTTGGGGCCCCACTAGCTCCAGGGTCAAGGGTTAAAATCTTCACCACTTCTCATTTACCCACTTTGCTACTTTGCTTCCTTGAATCTTTGAATAATACCCTTCCATAGCCTATTAATGACATTGTTGTGAAGTGTGCATAATGTTAGCTTATTTGGATGGTGATGAAAGAACCCGTCAGGTCACCATGTAAATTTGAGTAGTGTCAGATTTTCTAAATCTTGGTAAAGCATATTTATGTCTTTTTTTAACAAATGGTGGTATAAATTTCATGCTAGAACCTAATTACCCATGGATATAGATTCCTTTTGCATAGTTGAAGCAATAATCTAATTGCTTCTTAGGTAATCTAATCTACCATTTCTACCAAACCAATCAAAAAACTATTTGATAGCCATCTTTTCCACCCTTTAGAGCTTCCCTTTCTCCAACATCCTTCAACTAGGCCTAACTACATGATACATCAAATTGGGGAAACCAAGTTAACTAGTACTCCCCACCTTAGAAGAACTACATTAGGCCTAAAGTTCATTTTACATATTATGTCCATGAAACTATGTAGGTAACATCTATTTTTGTAGTACATATGGAGTCCACTCAACTACCACATTCCAACCAACCAACCCATTTATCCACATCCACCTAGACATTAGCCATTTTTAACTTAACCTTTTCACATGTTTTACTATGACCTTGCCTTGGTCTTTTTTACTACACTGACTATGATTATTGTGTTATATTTTTTATGCCCCACCTCATGTGAAACCAAACCATTTATATTATTTTATAGGAGTACTTCCTACCTTATATACCTATGAACAACATTGACCTTGTCTAGATGACTTGATAGGCTCAATTAGATAAACTCTGACTAATGTTGTGGACCAGTTACCCTATCATATTCCATCTAAAACTTGACCTTATTTTTATCAACATTGGAAGCTTTAGTTTTAATGTAATCTTAACTATCATGCTTCATCATTTTTTGTGAACCCATTGGTATTTCACATGCCTAGCTACCTTGTGGCACCACCTAGTGCCTCCCTACCAACTACTTATCAAACATACACCTGATTCAACATTTCTTCATCAACTCTCAATTTGAGGGGGAACACCTCCTATCATACTTGAATCACCCTGACCTTTGAATAAGTGATTCATTTTTGTTTTATAGCTTGTTAATTCAAAGCTACATAACAAAAAGGGGCAAAATGTAGACACTAAAAAACTACACACATATTTTTTGATGACTAAATGCCTTGGGACCCCATAAACCTTATTAACCCTTAACCGACCCCTTTTAACCTAACCAAATCACTATTATTTTATTCATAGAGTACTATTCAAAATTATTATTTGAAAATACTATTCAAAAATACTATTCAAAAATACTATTCACTATCACTATTCACTATGGGACCCATTATCATTATTCATGAGGACATGACATGTGACATGGCAAGTGATATGAAGGGTAATATAGTAAGTTATTTGGAAAGTGACATGGCTTACAAGTGATGTGGCTTAATGTGGGAAATTATATCCCACCTGGGACCCTTTCCTAAGGTGCTAAATGACATCATTTAAGCATCACAATGTTCCCCCTTGAAATATGGTGAATTTCCCCTTAATGGGATATCATTCAACATTTATTTTTCCTTTACACATTAAATTTACCTACAAAATTAGATACCATACTCTTTAGTTTTTTGGAAAAGATGAAGGGCACCCATTTTTGACTTTTTAACCCAAATAGGAGACCCATGATCAAGGTGGGAATATCACCACCCTCATATTTTGACTCATTCATGCACCTACATGGAAAATGGTGCCACATGTTGTATAAAATTTATTTTAGTGCTTGGATGAAGACAAGAAAGGGTTGTGAAAATCCTTTGGCCTCATTTAGACCCATGTGCATGATTCCCATTCAAAATTGGATTCATGTGCAAGGTGGGAGACACACCAACCCAAATGGGAGACCCATGATCAAGGTGAGAATCCTACCAACCTCATATTTTAACTCACTCATGAAACACATAGAAAATGGACCACATTTTGTGGGGCATCTCTTTAATTTCTTGGATGAAGATAAGAAAGGGTGGTGAAAAGTCTTTGGCTTCATTTAGACTCATGTGCATGATTCCCATTCAGAATAGGATTCATGTGAAAGGGAGAGACACACCAACCCAAATGAGAGACCCATGATCAAGGTGGAAATCCCACCAACCCCATATTTTGACTCATTCATGTACTACAAGGAAAATGGCACTATACTTCTACTATTCCCTCTTTTGGCATGATTTTTCATGACAAATGTTATAAATACCCCCTCTCCTTCACCTAAGGTTAAGTTAGAAGTTAGGCTTTGGTATTAAAATCTTATTTCAATTATTTTAAGGATTTAATAATTTTGGAGGTCATTGACATCTTGGAGGAAAAGAATTCAAAGCAATGAATCCCAGCCAAAATTGCCTCAAGGCATCTTCAATAACATCATCAACAACAACAACATTCTTCTTCAAGCTTAGAAGGTAACATTTGATTTTGTTTCTTCAATTTCATTTTATCATCCCCTTGGATTTATATTATCTTCATCCTCACTTATCCATTTTCTCCCTTTGTCATTTCATTTCTCAATCCATTTGCTTGCTTACCATATTTTATTCATTTACACCTTTGCCACTTTTACCCTCCTTATCCTCTTCTCCCTTTGCCATCTTAACTACTTACCTTCTTACCTCATCAACCATTAACCCATTTATCCCATTTAAACCTTTAAATTTTTATTACCTTAACAATTTATTAACCAACAAAACCATTTTTCTTTAATCCTTTGTTAAATTTTCAAACCAAAACCATAACCTTACTTTGACTAATTTTCAACATTAGTTGCTTTATTTAGTCATTGTTATAAAAGCACTTAAATTTTTTGTCTTAATTTAGTTATTTGTTGTTATTTAATTTATTTTAATTTCAATTAATTTATATTTTAAATTCAAGTATCTTTCCTTTTTATTCACAAACTTAAGTGTTAAAAGTAGGTGGATTTACAGCCTCCTACAAATCTTTCACTTTTAGGATTTAGATCACACTAGACAATCCACCCAACTACTTATCTAACCAACAAGTTTTATAGTATTGATTTGTTATTTTAGGTCATTATTTCCTAACCAAAGAGGAGTTATCACAAATTCTAGATTCAACACGTGTGCATTCAATAAGTATTCTTCTACACACCCTTCTTAACTAGTTTTTTTTTTCACACTTAAGAAAAACAAAAATTAGACAGAAACAAAACCATCTTTGAGAGGGAATTTAAAACACTTGAACAGCTCAAAAACCTATTTCAATCTTGGGAAGGGGCTATATAAAAGAATTCATTTAGGCCCATCGATCTTGTCTACTTCCACCAAGGAGTTTGCTCCCAAAATCTTTCCCAGAGATTCCAAAGAGATATTTTCTCCTATTTTAGATGACACAATAACATTGAATTTTCTTTTAGTTGTCTTGATCAACTCTCTCAAGGACCTATATTTTTAAGACATAGCCTCACATTTCTTATCAACCAAGATTACCCCACTCCTAATCTCCTTGATCCATAGCTGAATGAACGTTTCTCATCATCCTTTGAATCCTAGCTCTAAATACTATTTTTTTATTTCATTCTTTTATTAATTTTATCTTATATTATTTTATCTTATTATTACTTTAATTTTAATTTTTCCTCTTTTTTTGTTGGCCCTATGTTCCCTTATTCCTTTTTGTCATTTATATTACATTATTTATATTTGGGTAAGTATTAGTCTTAATTAGTATTTAAGCATTGATTTCAATCTTATCTACCTTAAAAATGGATTTGATAGTGAGATCTAAAAGTGGTATATAAAATTTGTTACATGATTGAATCCAAAATATCTTTACACAATGATTTTATTTTTTATTAAAAATTATTATTTTGTGAAAAATTATTCAAATGTTATAATTAAAATAGGTTCATGGATTCTAATGGAAACTAATTTATTCAACTATTTACATTAAATAATAATAAAAATAAAAATGAAAGACACAGCTAACCATGTATAAGCATGTCCCATTATTGACATCAAACAAACTTGGCTTTACTCAAATAATACCCAAAAGTATAGCTTGTAATTTAACTATAAATCATGCAGGATACTATCCATTTTACAATTAACTTTATTCCCTTTTTTATATTGAAATATAAAGTGGTGGAAAGAAGGATTTATATTGGACTTAAAACATGATGATTATTTATATAAGGTTATAGTGTTTTTGTATAAAAATTAGCTTTCTAATTATTTTAATTTTCAGGAGGACATACTGTGTATACCTATAATTTATCTCTCAAATATTTTATATGCATGCATATGTAATGGTTAGGTTCTATGCTGGATCTTGAGATCTAAATTGCTTCTTAATAATCTCTCAAAAATGATATGCAAATTAGTATTCTGTTTAATTTCTGAGTCAATCACACACACCCATAATTTTTGAGTCAACTAGACACACCCACATAGCCACATAGGATAATGAGATGCTCCCATAGTCAAAATATATTATGGTTCTACTTGAAGGCCAAAACACACATCTTTTTTATTTTTTTGGTGTGATAATATACTAATTTTAGATATATACCAATATATAAAATTCTTTGGGATTTAGTGGATTATGGATGTTTTTTATAATAATTTAATGATTTTATTTGAGATTGTGATATTACTATGTGAGGATAATTTCTACAAAGTGCCCCATTATTTTCATGTATGATGATATATGCACATACATGATTGAGGTTCCTGAATGTAAATATATATACTTTTATTAGGTTTTGAATACATATGCCTTATTGAAGAGTCTTATATATGGAAAGTTCTGGATAGAAATGGAGTTCAAATTAGAGGAAATTTTTAATCTACAAGATCAATGTGAGGTTCAAAATCTAAGACATTGGAGTAAGTAAATACCTCATTTCCTTCCTCTATTCAATGAACGTTATGTTAAAATCTCTTATATTTTTGACATTATTTGTAGATCTATTAATGTGATGTTATGATTCTATAATTAAAAGTACTAATAAATTATTAAATATTAATACTTTAATTTTTCTTACGTATTTTTTGTATGCTAGGTCCCTCTCCATAGATATTTTTAGACATATTAGTTTGGTCTGACACACTTTTCTATTGCATATTTATAATGCATTTCCATATTTGGTTTGCTTATGTACATTTGGCTAATTTTGGAGACCTTTCACATCCATTTTTATCTCTATATCCATTTTTCATCTAGATATCCTTATATTCATGTTATGTTTGCCTATCGTTAGCTCTAGGATCTTAGTCATCCATTCTTTGAGTAGTTGAGTCTCCATTCTAAAGTTTTTTTTTCCTTTTTTTATAGATCCAATGATTTGTTAATTATGTCTTATATAGAATGGGTGACCTATTGATTCTGTCTCTTTTAATTATTTGGGTACTTCTTGTCTTGTCTTGATTTCATGTGCCTTGAGCTTATCTTATCATATTATCCTATGGTTAAAGTATGTGCATCATGTACTAAAAAACTAGTATAAATGAATTGATCCTTAGTCATTTAATAAGTATCAATTGAACCTAGATCCATCCTAAATATTGAGACACACATTAATTCTATTCTTTTTATACACTTACTAAGGATCTTACACATTGAATGTGTGTAATTTACATATACATCTTGTGCCATTATCGCATTGTGGAAAAAATAAGTTTATAGATGAAGCATATAGTTTTATTTGATTATCTATGAGAGGAGGTGAAGACATTCTTCTTAGTTAGATTGAGATTTCACAAACATAAAATAAATAACTATATTGACTCTAATTATAAGTGTGTGTAATATGTAGTTGTAACTCCTCAAAAAGTTTCACGAGTCAACTAAATTTTTGACACTATTTTTTATTACATTTGAGGGATATGTCAAGGAGTGAAAAAGAACTAATTAAACACATCACTAAATATAAAAAGTAACATACATCATTATTCTACATCAACATGAGCACCTACCTATGAATAAATAAAGGTGTAGGTTATAAAATTAACATCGGCTAAATAGTTGATAGTATTAGAAGTACACAATGAATGGACTATTGATAATATAGAATACATAATTAATGACCCATCATTTTTTCCAAGTGAGTAGTCTATTATATATTTTTATGATAAAATATAAGTATCTTCCACAACTTACTTTTAACTCTATAATTCCATGATTCTACCCAAGTTTGTCTATTTTAATCTTCCTTTATCTTTTCATTATTTATATTAATTTTTGTTACGCCCTTAACCATTGGTATGTCTAGGGATATGTGTGGTTGACTTGTGGCTTACATACCTCTTTTATTTACTTGTTACATTTCTCTATGTTCTTAAATAGGTTGACCTATAGAATAACATTGACTAAGTAGACTATATATAAGAGGTAGTGGTTAGTCTTTATGGAATTATGTTAAGTATTCTTCTATTAGTGCATTGATGTGGAAGTTGGCCCCTTGAAGTGGATTTACTATATTATCTATTATTCTATTTTGCTATCAATTATCACTATGTGATCTCTCATATTTTCTTATTCTATGTGATATATAATCATTCTATGTGAACATCTAAGTATTTCATTACAAGTGGTATCAGAGCTTCAATTTGGGCAAGTTTCCTATGATGTTTTTTTTGGATATGATGAGGCGTGGCTTTTGGGAGTGATGAGAGTGAAAAAACATAACTTGCAATCTAGGAAGAAATAAGTTTTTCCATCAATGTAGTATTGCTCAAAAAAAAATTTTGACAAAAAAAAACTAAAAAAAAGTCTAGGGATTTTTTTTTCCTTTTGCACATTGTCATTGTTAAATTCATATTGGTGAGATGATTGAAATGGTATATTATATCAATACACTTTTTTGGTATCAAATTTTTTACCCTAATATGCAAAAGTAGTGATTGAATTCATCTTAATAAGGTGATCATAATGGTACCATTTCTTGGTATACTTTTTTTAGGGTTAAAACCCTCTTAGGGTTTGTATATGGAAAGTTTGGGTACTCAAGGAAGAAAAGGGGGGAAAGAAAATCCTAAGACTCCTTCTACCGATGACATGGATTTTGGGACTTTAGATTCAATGATTTCTCATATTCAAGTAAACATAAAGAACTTGGTGAGGCATGATGACTTTTTTGCAATCCAAGATGATGTTTTAGGGATGCATAGAGAGATTAAAGGGGTTCACAATGAATTACATCATATAAATATGCAATTAGCTACACTTACATCTCAATTTCAGCCCAACAACCCTACACTTTAGCATTCAAATCCTCCTCTCAACAATTCCCATGCTATTATGAAACTAATTTTACCAAAAGTGGACATGCATAAGTTTGATGGTAAGGATCCTCTCACTTAGATTACCCAAATTGAGATTTTTTTTGAGTTGCATCAAACCCATAGTTCTCATAGGGTGATAGTGGTGTCTTTGTATCTAGAACCTAAGCAATTCATTTGGTATCATTGGTTATGTGCTCAAAAGAAAAATAATGGTGCTCCTATTATCTAAACTATTTTCATTGAGGAGTTGTTATCTCATTATAATAATAATGTCTCTGAGAACTATTTTAGCCAATTAGACAAACTATGGAAAATAAGAACTATGAAGGATTATATTTATTAGTTTTAAAATCTCTCTTTATAGGTGGAAGATATCACCGAGGAAAATTTGACTAATCTATTTTTTGGTGGCCTCAAAAATAGCATCTATTTTGAGGTTCGAATGTTTAACCCAACATTTGTAGTAGAAGTTATCCCTAAGCCATGCATGATAGAAGAAAAAGAGATGGTCAAAAGCAAAACTTTCACTACCGGTCATCATCACAACTTTCTCGCATCATCATTTCCACAACCCACGAGATTAACATAATGACAAATTGAGGAGAAGCGAGCTAAAAGGTTGTGTTATGGTTGTGATAGAAAATGGAGTACAGACAATCATTGTTATAAAAAGAAGCTATTTAACATTGAAGGTGACAATGATGATGAAGATGATGTAGAAGTACATGATGAGGATACAAAAGTTCCTAAGGAGGAATCTAAAGACTCTCAGCCTACTATTTCTTATCATGCCCTTTTAGGTATTATTATTCCCCAAACTATTAAGGTGATGGTTTTCCTTAAGAAAAAAGGTCACTATCTTGATTGATTCTGGGATCACACATAACTTCATCCATAGTAAGTTGGCTGCTCATTTGAACTATTTCATTTATCTATCTCTATAATTTTAGATTATGATTGTAGATGGTGGTACTATTAGATTTTCAGTAAAATGTCATAGTATTAAGTTGGTCATGGGAGACTACTTATTAGATTCTCTTATGTTTTCTATTCCCATGGGTGGAGCTGATATTGTTTTGGGAGTCCAGTGTATCACCACTTTGGGCACTATTGAGATGAATTTTCAAGAATTATTCATCCATTTTCATTTTGAAGAAAGGAAATTTGAACTAAGGGGATTAAAGGCTAAATATCCAAAACTTGTTAGCTTCCATCAAATGACAAAGATTCTCCATAAGGGTGTTGAGGGATTTGTAGCTCACTTGTTTTCTATGGAAGTAAATCCAACTCATCCATCTCCACCTCTTGATCTACAACAAATAATTGATGCTCATTTTATTATTTTTGGAGACATGCCAAAAGGAATTCCACCTAGTCGCATGCATGATCATGATATCACACTTATTCCTAACAGTATACCACCCAACATCAGGCCATACAAGTATCCCTATGCCTAGAAAAGTGAAATTGAAAATATGGTACAAGAGATGTTGGATACAAGAATCATTCACCGTAGCCAAAGTGAATACTCTTCACCAATTATCATGGTGAGAAATAAAGATGGCACCTAGAGGATGTGCCCTTATTAAAGAGAACTCAACAAGTACACTATCAAAGATAAGTTTTTGATTCCTATCATTGATGATTTTTTAGATGAATTAGATGGTGCTCTTTATTTTAACAAGTTAGATATACATTCTAGGTATCATAAAATCTAGATCTATGATGAAGACATTTGCTTCCAGGACTCATGAGGGCCATTATGAGTTTTTGGTTATGTCTTTTGGTCTAACAAATACACCATATACTTTTTAGATTTTGATGAATATGAATTTTAAGCCATTTTTGAGGAAATTTGTTCTGGTATTATTTGATGATATCCTCATTTATAGTAAAAATTAGGAAGACCATTTGTAACATGTGAAATAGGTACTCTCCATTTTGGAGCAAAATCAATTGTATGCCAAACCTTTCAAATGTACTTTTGGGGTTGGTGAGGTTGAATATTTGGGTCATCTAGTGTCTTATGAAGGAGTGAAAGTGGATCTTAAAAAAATCCAAGCAATGGTGGACTGGCCAATTCCTAAGACACTCAAGTAACTCTAAGGATTTTTGGGGCTTACTGGCTACTATCATAGGTTTGTCAAAAATTATGGTAGTATTGCAGCCCCACTCACCTCTTTCTCAAAGAAAGACTTATTTTAGTGGACTGATGTAGCTACTCAGGCATTTGAACAATTGAAATTGGCTATGTGCACTACTCCAGTATTGGCCACTACTAATTTTTCTAAGAATTTTGTGGTTGAATGTGATGCATCTAGGTATGGTATGGGTGATGTACTCATGAAAGAAGGTAGAATAGTTACATTTTAAAGTCATCAACTAAAGGGTAAAAATAATCACAAGCCCATCTATGAGAAGGAAATGATAGCCATTTTGCATGTAGTCAAACAAATGAGACCTTACTTCATGGGTCGTCACTTTCAAATAAAGACTGGTCATGATAGTCTCAAATATTTTTTAGAACAAAGGTTTTCATTTGAAGAATAATAGAAATGGGTAACTAAGATATTATGCTATGATTTTGAAATAGTCTACAAAAAAGGCAAGGACAATGTGGTGGCAGATGCACTATCCAAAAAATATGAATCAATTGACGCATTTCTATGAGCCATAATCATTTTGTAGGGATATTGGCTAGAGGAAGCATGATTAGAATGGGAACATGATAGTGATGCCCATGATTTGATTCAAAATATTCAACAAGGTTTAGGTGGATTTAAAAAATTCACATGGAGAGTTAATACATTATGGTATAAAGACAAATTGTACCTATATAAGAATTCTCTTATTAAACAAAAAATCCTTCAAGAACTTCATGAAACTCCAATTTGGGGTCATTTAATATTTTTGAAAACCTATCATAGAATCAAGTAGGATTTTTTTGGGAAGGTCTTAAGGGGGATGTCCAAAAAATGTGGTTGAATGTATGATCTATCAACAAAACAAAGGCAAAAACATCAAAACCCCAGGTCTTTTATAGCCTTTATCCATCCCTAGCCAGTGTTGGAAAGAGATATCTATAGATTTCATTATAGAGTTACCAATATTTGATGGTCAAAATGTTATCATAGTTGTTGTAGATAATCTCAATAAGTATGCTCATTTTTGTTCATTGTCCTATCCATTTGTTTCTTGTAAAATAACTATTGTTTTTCTTAATATTGTTTAGAAACTGCATGGGACCCCTAAGATCATTATTAGTGATAGAGATCCCATTTTTACTAGTAATTTTTGGACTGATTTATTTACATATTTGGGCACCCAATTGGCTCATAGTTCATCCTATCATCCTCAATTTTATGGATAAGTTGAGGTAGTTAATAAATGTTTGGAAAGATATCTCTGTTGTTTTATTTTTGATAAATAAGATAAATGGGTTCATTGGCTACCACTTGATGAATGGTGGTATAATATTTCTATTCAAAGTTCTTCCAAAATGTATCCTTTTGTGGCACTATATGGATACCACCCTCCATCCATCACTTCAACCTTGAAGGTCCATCCTAAGGTTCATGTATTTGAAGAACATATTCACCATCAATAGAGGTCTGTGTAAGTTTGTGTGAAAATTTAGCTATTGCCTAGAATAACATGAAGCAACATGTAGATCAACATAGAAGTAAGAGGCATTTTGGCATTGGTGATTGGGTCTTTGTTTACTTGTAGCCATACAAACAAATGTCATTGAAACAACAAAAAAGGGATAAAAAGATGCCCCCTAAGTATTATGAGCCTTATCAAATCTTGAAAAAAATTGGTAATGTGGCCTATAAGTTAGAGTTTTATTCATTCAATTTCATACATCCAATATTTCATGTATCATGCCTAAAGAAAGTCATTGGACATAGAGTTTCCATTTAGATAGAATTACTAGAATTGGATGAGGAAGGTAGAGTTGTTCTTGATCCTAAGCTGATCCTTCAAAGGCACACAAAGTAGCTACATTCAAGAGCAATTACAAAGTACTTGATCAAATGAAAGAATCTTCCATGTGAAGATGCCACTTAGGAGGATGACGCATTTATGAAACAACATCTAGAGTTGCCACAATGTTGAGGACAACATTGTTTTGAAGGGGAGGGGCTTGTTACACCCTTAACCATTGGTGTGTCTAGCGATATGTGTGGCCAACTTGTGGCTTACATACCTCTTTTATTTACTTATTATATTTCTCTATGTTCTTATATAGGTCAACCTATGGAATAACCTTGGCTAAGTAGAGTATATATAGGAGGTAGTGGTAGTATTTATAGAATTATGTTAAGTATTCTTTTATTAGTGCATTGATGTGGAGGTTTCCCCATCGAAGTGGATTTGCTATATTATCTAGTATTATATTATGTTATCAATTATCATTGTGTGATCTCTCATATTTACTTATTCTGCACAACATAAAAACATTTTGTTCAAACATCTAAGTAATTTCATTACACTTTTTGAATCATCTAAGTTTATTTTCTATTATTATTTTAGAATTATTTACCCTATAACCATGTTATGCATATATTTTTACCATTTTAGTAGTGTGATTTATCACTAATGTTCACTATTAGGTAAGAAATTTTTGTTAACCACTCCGCTCTTTGAACACCTCAACCCATAGCGATTCATTGTTTTTCATCCCTGTAGGGATTGATTTTATGATTTGGTGATTAATTTATAAATTTCACTTTGTACTATCCTAGTTTTTCTATTCACATTTCATTTATTTTCCTCATATTTACATCTAACTCTTATAAATTAGAGAATCTCTCCATTCTTGTGAACACTACATATAGTGTTTCATAACCTTGATTCCCCTAGGGTTTGATTTTACACTTCAGACCTGCATTTTATTTTCTTACCTCATTGATAAATAATTATCCATCTACTCCTTTTTTTTCATGCCTAGATCTTATTAAAACTAGGAAATATAGATCTACAAACACTAGTATATGAAATTATAGATTGAATTGTGAAATAAATTTGTGATTTGGTTTAATTTCCTATATGTTGTATTCATGTATCTTTGAAAAAAATGATAAATTATTGTGAAATTCCTACTTATTCTAATATTTTTTGAAAATAAAATGTTAATTTGAATGAAAATTTAAATAATAAAAATGATCCATAAGTGAGTGGTTATGTTGAGAATTATGACTTTTATAACTGCAACCCTTACGATAAACATGCCAATGTTCATGATTTTAGTGGCAAATATTCTATTTAAATAATGGAAAAAAAATTGAGCTTATGAATTAATTGATTTTGATAATTATCTTGTTAAAATCCCTAAGTAATTTGATATAATTTTTATTGCTACAAAAGTACAAAATATGAGAATTAGGGATAAGAAACCTACACATGAGAATGTTACTCATGTTTCCATAAATGTTTATAATATTCATATTATAGGATCTAATTATAAATTATGTGGTGAGTTTAGTTATCCAAGTAATCCTTTTATTCCTCAATTGATAACTATTCTTCCTTAGGTTACCCCTCCTATTCCATACAACCTAATGTTTCTTTTGTCATTATACTTGTAATCCATTGACTAATGTATCATCATGACCTAATTCTCATTTTTTATTTCAAGGTCATGGTAATATTTAAGATACTCATTAAGCCTCTATTTGTATTAAATTTATTCATATAATGACTCCAACACATACTAAAATTTCTTAAGATGCTTTACTCAAAAAAACATTCAAGACATGAAATCATAAATTACACAACTAACCCCAAGGATCTTATAAATTTAGTCATGTGGTTACCACTCATAATATATTACAAAAGACTTGGCTCATTAATTACTAACTCATCCCTTTCTGACTAATTTTTTAGTGCCCAATTTTGATCAATACAATGGCAAGGGTGATCGTTTGCATCACATTAAATCCTATTTTGTTTCATTCTTTGGTTTGTTCATGCTTCATTATTGGTTTGCTTATGACGACTTATTTTTGATCAAACTCTATCCTAGATGTGTCAAGGACTATAAATTGTATTGGTTTTATGCATCATTTTAATGATTTATCCCACATTTTCTTAGCTCATTTTTTTATAAGCATTGGCTAAAAGGTCAAAATTTCTCAACTAAAACAAGGAGCAAGTGAGACTATTTATGAATATTTAGTTGGATTTTATACTATGATTTGAAAAAATGTATAATTATATCCTTCATAGTGGGATACAAATTATTTTAACCATTATTTTACTACAACCACTCAAATAGAAAGTTATGTTCAATACATGCCAAACTTTTGATGAAAATTTTTGTATGTTTTGTAACTATGAGATAAAAACTTTAGATGCCAATACTCAAGTATAAATATAACTCTTATACCTTTATTACCTTGAAATATCAATAAAATGAAAATTAAAATCTAAGACTAATGATGATCCAACTTTTAAAGTTAATAATGAGGCCATGATTGTAAATGCAATAACACAATTACCTAATAGAATTGTTTTTCCACCTGCTAGGAACCTTGAAAAATTAAATATATTACCTAAACCTCCTCCAACAGTACTTAATTTTTACTTGAGTGGAACTTGATTTATATAGATTTCAATTAGATACTTCTCTACATTTTCCTACATGATATTGTGTTAACCAACATTGTGATTACCATAGATATTCCACACATTATACCAATCAATGATATGCACTAAAACATATTGCATATATAGTAATACTATTAAATTTGAAATCTATAGCACTACATTGAATGAATCTCGAAATATTTAATAATCCATTGATGGATCACAATACTAAGAAACAATATGATGTGCACATGACTAAATATATACATCAACCAACACTTTTTGGATACAACATCATTGATAACATTATTGTATAGTTAATTTCACACAAGAAAACACCATTTATTGTATTCTATGAATATGGTATTTCACATGATGATTCATAAAAGTTTCCTCTCCACACATGATTTTTTTTATTGTCATTATTTTATTATTAATAGTGATACCACTTTGTTAGGACCCAGGAGCACAATTGATTACCAAGAAACTAAACGCGGAATTTAACCAGAATTAAACAGTAACTAGAATTCAGAAATAACACAAAATATGAGAGATAATACCCAATTGTATTAATACTCTTCCAGAAGGAAATACAACAAAGAAGATGCTATAGTCTTCTTCCTTACACTCCTCTAGGGCTCCCGCACCTCTAGGGCATAAATAATAAATCTCTTCAAGAGCTCACTCTCTCAACTACGGTCACAACAAACAACTCAAACACAGAGCTGTTGTTCACCTCCAACCAGTTAGTATCACTACTGCCAGTACCAACTGAGTATACACACATACTCCAAGTACACAATGTACTCCAAGTAGATCTCACCTCATCTTGCTCCTTGATGTGTTGCTGTCAGCTTTGATCTTGCTACCCCACAGATCTCCTTTAACCTCACACACACACACACAAACTTGCAGATCAACCGACCTTACTTACACATGTAGATCTCCTTCCTGATCTTGCACACCTATAGACCAACTTGATCTTACATACCATGAAGAACACTTGTCCTCCAAACCAACATCCTTGTGGATCTTCTACCAGACCTTGCTCTCCCGTAGATCTACTTGATCATACACACTTGGCACTATGGCACTATGAGGAGCCAACCTTGCTCTCTCTATCTAGCACCTAGGGAATCCCTGCTTTGATCCCTCACACTTTACAATACAGCCCATGAGTCTCTTAAATATATCTCATGCAAACAATAACTAGACATCCAATTACAATAATTAGATCTGCAGCTCAAGACTAAAATTAGTCTTTACATGCAAACAACCTGTTCAACAAACTAACTGTTCGTCAACAACCAGTTTTGGAATGCACATGCGACTGATGTCGGTCCCTATCTGTCTAGAGGTGACTGACGTTAGCCGACTCTTGACCAATGTCGATTGCTCTGTAACTGGATATGACCGATGTCGATTGCTCTGTAACTGGATATGACCAACGTCGGTTGCTGTAACACTAAGCAACCTCCTCTTTTTGCATCTTGGTGAAGCTTTTAACTCCACAACCTAACAAATAGAATTATGGTTGACATGGTTTCAATTTAGAATATTATTATAATGCAATTTATGGCTAGTCGAGGCTAAAATTAGAATAAAATACTTGGCATGACTATGAAATTTAATAGTTATGTCGGTATTATGACACCCCTTGGTGGTATCACATTATATGTCGTAGGTTTTCCTAATACCTTATTAACATGATTTTACATCGAGTCATTTATTGGTGCATATAATGTTTTACTTGGGTGTCCATGGATAAATCAAATGAGAGCAATCCATTCTAGATTACGTCATTATCTTAAGTTTTTGCATAATGAAAAGATACATACTATTCATTAAACATATTTTTAGATGTATACCTAGCCTAAAAAAATGGATGTTTCCTATGGTTCTTCCTAAAAAAGGTATTCAGCCTCATCTAATAGTTGATAGACTTTCATCACTTTTAGTTATGGTTCATACTAACCTTTCATCTATAGTTTTGATATTTTGAGTCATAGATAATAGATTTAAGACTCAAGTAGTTACACTATGATATATATATTTTCTAATTATACTATGTCTAAATATGAATCTAAATTTTCTTGTATTGATTCATACTAGAGTTACTACCAAGGGTTAAAATATATAGAGACATATTTGAACTAATACGTGTACTTTTCAATAGGTTACACTAGCTCCCTGAGCTCTTACTCACCATATATCTATTTAGGATGATGATTTAGATCATTATATAATACATGATAACTTTTATGATAATTTTAGAGATACAACTAAATCCCCACATGGATGGTACTCTCCTTCTAACCCTATAGATGTAATTATTTGTTAGACATGTTATCCTATTTCTTATGCTTCATCGATACATATTATTGTATAATAGTTTATATGTTTTCATATTCTTTATATATTACTCCCTATATTTTGTTCCATGCCTCATATTTATTATAGGTTTGATGTCCTAACACTTTCCTTATCTTATATTGACATTCATCTAGCCCATTGGTTTATGTTGTTTGCTATGTTACACTAGCCTTTTCCCCTTGATTATTAACATCATTCCATATCCTTGCAAAAAATAACCAATGATGAAAAATTATACAGTGTGACCATTCATTCTAGCATGCAATAATTTCTAAGAGAAGCTATAGATTTATTAGAATAATCATTTTTCTTCTTCATTTCTAAGAGAAGTTTTAGGTTGTTTAGATTATCCTTTTTCTTCTCTCTTTCATATCTTTTCCCCTTGGTTTGATTGATTTAATTCATTGGATTATATTTATTTTTCCCCTTGGATTATTATTTTTACTTGATTAAGCTTACCTTGTTTCTTGTTGTATAGACTTCTTGGTCTCCTCTTTGTGTAATCTATTTTATCAATAAAATTGTCAAAATTAAAATTAAATTAAATTAAAAAACATAAAATCTGAGTTGTTTTATGAATACATATCATTCTTATATCCATATGATATAAGTTTACATATACATAAACATGATTATAATAGTATATTTTGAGTGGGTGGGATGTTGTGTATTCATGATACATATGATAATGGAATTAAATATGTTATGCAGTTGTTTTCATGCCAAATCCTTGGGGAATTATCACCTTGTTGGTATGTCTTATATTCAGGGCATCCTCCATACTGAGTCTTGGAAGATAATATTCATAATTTAAAATTATCATATATATGTATGTATTTATAGTATATATACATGTGTGTGTGTGTGTGTGTGTGTGTGTGTGTGTGTGTGTGTGTGTGTGTGTGTGTGTAGCCTTTATAGATACAACATTAGTGGAAAACATGCACATGAACACATAATCAAAAGCATGCACATGCAAGCAATAGGTAAATTATAAGAACACAATATATATATATATATATATATATATATATATATATATATATATATATATATAGACATACATAGCTATATATACATACATACATATATACCTATATATATACATATACATACATACATACATACATACATACATACATAATGTTACATATATATAATATTGCATGCTTATAATTGATCTATTGCTTGCATGTGCATGCTTGTGATTATGTGTTCTTGTGCATGTTTTCCACTAATGTCTTATTTATAAAGGACCATCTAGTTGTAATGTCATGTTGTGTCATTTATTGATTTGATTCATATGTACTTACATGATTATATGTGTGTGGTTACATCTAGTCTATGTGTGGTTACTTTATTGTGTGTGACTAATTACCTATACTCTATGATATATTATGTTTTGTTTGATGATACTTAACATGTATGACACTTATTTTTATATACTATGTTAGACATTTCCATTTACATAGTCATTACAATGCATATATTGGGGCATAAAGTTATTATAGGCATACTTTGCTTTTATATATCCTTCATAGGCACACATTTATACATTGGGCATAAAAATTATACTTACCTTACTTTACCATTGGGGGAATCATATCCTTGACTATCTCCTTGAACTTATTATTATTATCTATAGCTTGCACATATAAAGCTTACATTTAGGCATAAATTCATTTCCCATCACATTATTATATTATGACATATTAATTTCACCTCACTCTCTGATACTCACATGATGTTGCATCTTAGTTATGAGATTTATATGATTATATTTTTAAATCAATACATACATGTGTTTATAATGATGTTTTAAAAAGTTCCTAACAATTTTTTAAATATTACATGATCACTTATAGTGCACATAACTTTTTCTTTTGAGATGAATGATTTCAGGATCAGGTTTACAATCCCTCACCTTAGGGGGTGATATATATCCAAATATTTCTCAAACATAATGTTTAAAGATGGAGAAAATTATGGATCAAATACATATCAAAATCCAAAATATATTTGATTCCCTAATCAATAAGTAGATTTGAGTTCTTAGAACCTAATATGAATTTTTTTTTACTTGACAAGGTCCAAGTAAATTCTATTTTTAATAGTAAGCATCTAACAATAAAAGCATGGTTCACATAAAATTATCGGTATTTGATCCTAGTCTCATATTTCAATTTATATTTCATTTTTTTATATTTTCAACAATTTTTTTGATACATGGAATTCATGTATATATTTTCAAGTGTAATCCAAATTCACCAGGAGCTATGATTGCATGTGGGTGTAGTCTCACTCAAAATTAAGTTGTTTCATCCTTCCTTAATTAAGTGTAGGTACATGTTTCAATTTATTATATTAATTTGATGTGCACATTCATTCATATGTACACATACATCAATGTGGGGCATTATGTAGACACTTGATTATCATTTGAGATCATTTTACATGGCATATTTATGATGGATTATGTACATTTGGTTATTTTGACACCTTATTTCATCTATATATCCTCATATTCATGTTATATTTGTTTGTTTTCATCTTAAATATCTTAGTCATCCCTTTACTAAGTAGTCTTGTCGCCATTTTGAGCCCTTTTCCATCTTGGTACATAATTGATGGTCTAGTGTTTTTATCTAGGATGGAATTGAGGATCAATAAGATTTTCAACATGACTATAATAAAGTTTCACCTGTATATATTTAACCTCAAACTCCTTCTAAATCAGATCATTCCTCATCTTAACCTTTTGAATCCAAAATGAAAACCTTTTTGAGAATGAGGTCTCCAAATGTCCATGTGAAAAACATGTTATTCATTTAAATTATGCCTACTCATAGTCTAATTGTTATTTCTAGATGTGATCCCTAAACTTAATCTTAAACTCCTTAATAAATCCTCCCAACATATCTAATTCTACATAAATATGAATAAAATTGGTTGGGAGTGTCAAGTAGTCTATAGGATAATGGAAATGATTTTACCCAAAGTATTTTCAAAGGTATTCAAACTATAAGTCCCCCAAAAATGTAGAGGAAGGATAATGCATCTTATCCTATAATAAATCTACATTAATTGTATACATTTTATGATTTCTCATAGAATAGTAGGGTTTTAGTCAAAGGATTTCTTATCTCCAAGTCTAAGGACCATATTTTAAAAGGGTTTCTCTATCCTCCTCCAGTGACAAAATAAAATAAAATATCCTAATGTGTAGGTATAACTAAAATGTTCCTCAAATACAATGGGTTTCTAATTCATTTAAATCCATAAGTTCAAAAATGGAAGGGAAGGCCAAAGCCTATTGAATTTTTAAATTAAACCATAGTGAATAATATTATTCCACCATTAAAATGTTTGAACATATTTGAAACAATAAAGTTATTCATATTGTGAACTAAGATGAGGAAATGAGGAGAAAGGCAAACCTATTTTGATTTTGACATTTTCCAATTCCACCCATCACCAATAAATTTTGATTTTTGAATCCATATCTAGATCTAAAACAAGCATATATTATTTTTCTTATTAGTTTTCAACTCCTCATACTTCATGAAAGGATGAGGTCTTGAAATAATGTGGTTGAATCTACTTTCAAGAGGCACTCAGGTAAATACAATCCCAAAGACAAAAGAATAAGATTAAATTGTAGGAAAAAATGATGATCCCTCTAATATATGAAGAATAGAACATGAAGTCTCATCTTATTAATTTTACACACTTGATAAAAAATTAGGAAATGATTTTCAAGTAGGGTAACTAGAGGGAAAAGGATTCAAACCATCATAATCCAAAACTAACTCCCAATCCAAATTAGCCAAAGTGTGTTTATTTATTTGTGATTTAATTTTTATAACTAATTTATAGGGTGAGTTTGATTCTAGTGAAACAAGAAAGGTTGAAGCAAAAAAATTTAATCAGATGGGTAAAGTTTAGTGCATTTTTTTGGGCTAACTATAATAACATGTGTTAAATAAAAAATAAATGTGTTTGACAATTAGAGTCAATGCCTAAAACTCTTGAAGCATAATATTGATATTTATAGTCATATTATAGTGTTAAACTGTGAGATCCTAGAATAAAATAAACTGGGAAGGGATTTTCACATCATTTTTGAAGGATTCATTATATGTGTTGTACAATTAAATTATAGAAAGTTCTATAGGTTAGATTACCTATGAATTTTATTTATTTATCCTAAATTTTTCTATTACAAAATTATCATTATCATGGTGATTGGTAATTTACAGTATGGTAAAATAATTTACAATATTAATGTTATATAACAAACCATATATATTAGGAGTTTATCATAGTATTTTTGTGAGAGTTTTGTACATGAATGTTGAGTTATCTAATGAACTCACTAGTATAGGGAATGGATAGATTATTGTGGGGAGAGTAGTTGGATCAACCTCCTTGTTTATAAGAGTGTGTCTACCTATATATTATGTATTATTTTAACAATTAACAAAAAAACATTATCATGTGTATTTGACTCCTAGTATGATCTTATTCATTTTACAACAGTGGTATAGAGAAAAGTATTGGTCTTAAGATGGAGAGATAGTTTTTATGAAAGGACAACTATAATTTCTTATTGTCATATTTATTTAGTTCATAAAATTATGAGAGCATTTAGTTTAGATTTGAAAATCCATTAGCTAGTAGCATAATATAGTTTGAGATGGCTATGCTGGGTTATCTGCATCACTCTTGAGTTTCATAATTACATGAATCAAATCTGGTAACATTGATATGTAGTTATCATAACTCAGAGACACTTATTTATTTCTAAATCCCTAACATCTCTTTTAGGATCATAAGTAGTTCTTAAGCACATCATTGCCACTATCGAATGCACTAGGCCTTGATGTTTGCTTCACCTATTATATTTATTATCTTATAGGTTTATGATAAGTAAACCTTCAATTCATTTTTGTGGGTTTGAATTTTTACCCAATCAAACTCATTCTCATGTAATCATGTCTATAGATTTGTAGTGTAAGGTTCATCATTTCATTCCCATGCATCATCCACATTACATTTATGTGTAGCTGTAAATATTTGATTACATTTCCCAGTTAATTCTTAATATCATTACTTGGCATAATCAATGAATGAGAAAATAAAATAAATGATGGTTTGGATTATGGTGCATGTGATGCACATGATGGATTGATTAAATCTAAGGAGCATCACATGATGGATTGATCAAATTTGAGGAGTGCATAAGATGTAAAATTAGCATAATGATGTGTTATCTCATCTCATTAATAGTGTTTTTAATTTTTATTGACTTTATGGTTTGTTAATTTTATTATTTGTCATGCGACAAAGATTGTAGGAAAGTGAGGTTTTTTTAAGTCATTAGTTTGCTTCTTTAATACATCAAAATCCTTGTGTCATTTCATATATTATTTCATGTGGCCTATGAAAATAAATTCTAAATTAATGTCATTGATTTAGTTTTTATTTTAGTTTAGTAATAGTTCAAGTTTTTTATGTCATTAATAGTAAGTAACAAGTTATTAAGATTCAATATATTATCAAAAGTTGTATCATATTAAAAATGTATGTCAAAAGTATTAAATGTAAAATGATTTTATATAGATTCAATATGGGGTGAACCTAACATCATTCAAATCATCAAATTTATGGATGATGTTTTCCATAAATATGGCATGTATTTTAGTTTGAACTTCAAGGTCACATTTATTGAATAATTATAAACATGGAGGAGGTTAGAGGTAGTGGAGAAGGATTTCTATGCCTCTTGTTAGACATTAATGATGTGACCACTATTGTTTTAGTGTCAATTATGTTTTATTTTTAGTACTAGTTTGTATGTGAAAATTAAGAATATAAGTGTATACTTATTAACTTTTAATGTGTGTGTAATTCCAAATGTAATCCCCTGATGTAAAAATGTAGTGGAATACTGAATCATAAAGTATTACAAAATCATGATACTTGGATGTTTATGTGGTTGGTTAATCCTATATAAAAACATTAGAGTATATAAGTGTTGAGGATGATTAGGTTGATGTGTCTCTATCTGTACTTGGGTGGTTTAAATATCCATCCATGAAATCCATATTTGAGAATTAATGTTTGAAATCTCATGCAAACCTGATGTTGCACGTTGTATGCACAAGCCCAATGTAGTGCATGTGTGATTCAAGTACATGAAACAACCTCCATAATGACACACAATAATTCTTGAGTGTGATGTTTTCTCCCCATGCTCACACTAAGGAGTAATTATATTAAATTAGTGTTCTCATAGTGATCATAAATTTATGATATGGTAAAATAGTTTTAAATATTATTGCTATGTAACAAATCATATATATTACGAATTTGGCATACTATTGTTGTGAGATTTTTGTACATGAGTGTTTAGTTATTCAACCAACTCACTACTATAGGACATAAAGAGATAATTTTGGGGAGAGTAGTTTGAGAAACCTCCTTGTTTATGGGAGTGCTTCTACCTATATATTAATATGTGTTATGTTATTAATTAACAATGAAACATTATTATTATAATCTTATGTATTAGATTCCTAGTATAATCTATTCCATTTTACGACATCTTATTTTGATATTATTAGATTGATTATCTATTTATATTAATTACATAGTGAGGTGTAACCTACAATGGTAGTGGAGCACAAGTTCACAAGTCATACCCATTTACATATAAAATTAAAACAACTGACATACCAATATATACATACATACATTTAAATAATTTTATAGCCAACATAAATATAAAATAAAAACATATTAATTAAGTAATGTCATCCTAGCATCAACTTTATAAAAACTTTTTAAAAATGCATAATGCATAATTTCTATATAGTATCATTTTTATACAGGGTTGTATAATAATGGCATCCCCTAATTTAATGCATGAACAAATATCTATCAAAACATATTTGGAAAGATCTTGAGAAAATACTCTCACATAGTTATTACACAATCTAACCTTTGTGATTTAATTCAACCTTCCAATTTATTGGATTGGAATTTGATGAATGCCTAATAATTCATAGTTAAGAATTTTATTCTAGGATACAAATGGATTTTGAGCTTTGGAGTTTCCTTATCCATTTCAATTTTACCTTGATCTAACTATTAAACAACCATTATTCTAGTTTTCTTACCCTATTTTCCATAAATAGTTGTAATTAATTAATTATACTTTTAAAGGGATTTTAAATGCATGAATCAAAGGAAAGAAATTATTTTTTCTTTGTTATGTGGTAATGGTTGGCTTGGTTGTCTTAATTTAATCTTGGCAAGTTTTAAATCTTATGATTTATTCATTTTAATTATTAAAACTTGTGTTCCAATCAACAATAAAAAATATTTAAAATTATTATTTTACAAAAAGAACTTATCAAATCATATTAATTATATATTTTATTAAATCTTATGGATTAATGTATTGTAAACAACATTATAGTTATTTGTCTTATTCTTTTTAATACTTCCTCTGATTTTAAAAATTGAAGTGTTTAGGAATCTAAAATCATTTTGATTTTCATAAAAAGAGGACTTAAAGATTCCTAGCATGGGTGTCAATAGAGAGACTAAATTAAACCTACTAATATTTGTGTATGTAAAACCATAAACATTCAAAGAGGTGCAAGAGTGCAATTTTCCTATATGAATTTGAATAGAATACAAAAAGTGAGTTGTTGATTTTTTTATAGATATTGGTTTTGGTGGGATCATTATCCTATTCACTTTTGACCAAAGCTCCAATTAGTCTGGGACACAATCAGGGCCCAATATCCCAAACTGATATTCTGTCACAAGTACAAGAATTACCAAAAATGACCTTAACCAACTCTAGAATACCAAAAATGGCCATAACTAGCCCAAAAATACCATCAACGACCACAACCATACTTCAATACCAACTTAAAATTTGAACTTGGGTGGTGCTTGAAATAACCAAGTCACTTTAGCAAATTACCCACATCTCATTGGTATATCAATGATAAATAGTTTTATTCACTCTTGATATGTCTTATTTGTAAAACTAGGATGAAATTAAAACCCAATAATGCCATTAATTTAAGAACCATAGAAGAAGAAGAAATTAGGACAAATAATTAATTACCATAAGGATGCATTTATTTAAATGTTATAGGTAGACATGAAAGTATTATTTATGGGCATCTAGTGAGAGGAAAAATAAGATCGAGGGGTTTGCAGTACCATAACACATCAAGAATATTTTTATTGGTCAATCATGAAGGAACATTAGGAAGAGGAATATTACCACAATTTTTTTTTCACATGCCAAACATTCCTATTTAGAAAAAAAATAATTCTCTTATTTACAAAACATTGTGTAATCATATATGTATTTTAGACTTAAAATATTTCATATATTTGTCAAAGTTATAGGTTTCACTATAGATATATAGACCCAAATGTTTTTTTTGAATTTATTAAGTTAATTTTCTTCAATAATTTTAAGTGATTGAAAAGGTTAAACTTTTATTCCATTAATTAATAAGTTGTCAGTGTATAAACTTAAATTTAGTTATTTCCCGTTATTTTTAGCTAAAACTTTTTGTTCGGTGCATTTATAATTTAAAATTATGACAACAAAAATCAACTACCCTTGGATATTACTACCCAAATATTTAAGGATGGATAAAGTATATTATCTAAATAAAAAATTGAATAGATTATATGTTTTTTTATTTAAATAGATAAGTTAGATATAGTATATTATACTAGCATATATATTATAGATAAACTTATGTAAAAGATATTATGTATCATTCTCAAGGTGCCTATTCCACTTATGTTAAATTTTAAATATAGGTTCCTCGATAATGATACATCTTGATGTATTTTAAATATTTTTATCTAATATATATATATATATATATATATATATATATATGCTAAATCTATATTTATAATGGCTACCATTACATAATGACTACTAGTCATTTATACTATTTTCTCTCAATGGTGCAGTTTAATGAAGATTTCACCGAACTCTAAAATTTTGAGAATAATTAAGTCCAAAATAAATCAGCTCTCTCTAGATATAATATTGATAACTATAATAATCATTAAACATCACCAGACATTTTTCATTCCTGTATCTAATCCTAGATACCCAAATCATGCAAGTAAATAGAAAGAAAACATTGTTATTTTTCATTAGATTTTCAATTTTCCTCCTTGTCCATTACATCTCCATGAAATGAAAGTGTAATTTATAGCATATATATCACATAATTGTTATCTTAAATTATTTAGGCTTTTATATTCTTGGGTAAATTAATCTCACTCATTTACCTTGGCTAGAAGACCATCTTAATAATTAACAAATTATTATAACTAGCAATTGCCACAAAGATGCAAGTTATGGCATGAAGGGTGTGATTTGATGATATGGTAAATTGGGGGTTTTTAATTGAAAGAGTATAAATCTCTAGGATTACCACATGTAAAACTAGTGACCACTGAATTAGTCTCACATTTTATGCATTAATTCTTAAGCAACAATAATTTAATATTTCTAGTGGAGTTGATGGTGGAAAAAGAGGTGGTTTATTACTTCATTCATAGTGGAAATGAGTGAGAAAGGATGAGACACCATGTTTCATAGAGATCCTGGGTAATGAAGAAGTGGTACACAAGGGTAAGGGCATACAAAACATGAAATCAATAAAATATTTCAAGTTGAGCTAGGTAGTGATTGGGAGGGGAAATGATAGGGTATTTTAGGTGATGGACTTGAATAAGTTAGGGAATACACACATTCAAATATTAATGACATGTGACTTTTATCTACTTTAACTCTATGAAACAAAATTAGGTGACTTTAAAACCAATTAGACCAAAAATAAAAAGATTTATTCAAAAAAATATGCCTCCTATATAATAGAATTGACCAATATAGGATGTCATATATAAATAGATATGGATACAAATATTTATAATAATTTTCCATTATCTTTCTCAATAATTATAATAATAAATATTGTATTCCTAAAATTAGTGTTTATGTATTTTTATTGAATGAATGGAAGAGAGGCAAAACTACCACTATGAATACAAGTACTACCAATTTTAAGTCATTTAGTACCCTACGTTTAAATCCACACCAAATTATGTATAATCTAAGTGTTATGATTGTAATATGAATTACAAACACACACACACACATTTGTGTAATCAATTTTTATATTTAATAAGTTATAATATGTTATTAAATTAAAATTAAAATATTATTATATAATTTATAATAATAATTTAATAATATACCATATTATATTTAATATAATATATAATATATTAATTTACTAATATTATTTATATAATATTTATTAAGAAATTATATATTAATGTCAAATAAACATCTGTATATTATCTTACATAATTTTCTCTCCTTTTCATTTTCAATGGGTTTTCATTATCAAAGAATTCCCTTAAACTCAGTGGGATTTTGCGTTCATATTTTATGGATTTGTATGGAAAATGTAGTGTGGAAGATTTTCCCAATTATAAGATCTTCAAGAATACAATGATTCCATGAATTGATAGTAATTCATGTGAAGAAGGAAGGGCAGAGGATATGTATAGAATTAAAAAAGACCAAGATCAAGAATATAGAGTATGAAATCCCAATACCCTGATAAGATTTTGTCCTTGATTAAAACATTCCTCAAGATTGAATCACCCCTCAAATGAATCAATGATTCAATCCATAGGTGAAGATGAATCCCTTACCTATTAAGTATTTCAGTTAGGTAATGTGTTAGGACCTTTCTTCCTAACCACCTAGTGGGGGTTAGTGGCCATTATAATAATCCCACATTCATGGGGAGTAGTAGTTAGTTTGTTAGTATAAAAAGGAGTCTATACTAGTGAGAAGTCATCCACACAATATATTGAATTGAGCTTGCTCAAAGGAGGCTCCCCTTCGAAGTGGTCAACAGTAATTTTGATGCAATTATACTTTATTTTAATACAATTAGTCAATTTCTATTTGTTTCCTAATTTAATTTATCATATTTACAATCTAGTTTTATTTTTTTTTAGGAAATATATAATCTATTGGTATTAGATAAATTTCTAAGGCCTATTTTTGTAACAACCTTAGTAAATTAGGATTATATGCTTGCATGCACTACATGATCTCACCTTTACCTAATGGTATCCTTGTGATTATAAAGTGGAAATAAAGTGGTGGCACTAATATTTCACCCTATAATGTCATTGATATGAGATGAGTTTAAAAAAAATCATTACCATGCACTAAATTTAAAAATTTGTACTTGTGCTAAGAATTGAGTATTTTTTTACAAAAGTCTATCATCATTGCCAATCAAGTTTTAAAACATGCACCTATGAATTAAATGTTTCTATGTGTAGGCTCCACTTTTCATCGTGTATGCATCATTTATTCCCATTACAAAATCTGTAACATGAATCCATCAAGTCTATTTGTACTTCATTACCAACATCAAACTCCAGTAAGGAATTTTAATTGTAATTTATACAAGATCAAAAAATGATCTAAATTTTTTGTATAAGTTCTAAATCCTGATCACATTTTGGCCATATGGTCAACTAGTCTCATTATAAATATAGTTGGTTTGTATAAGCTCTAAATTTTGATCTATTTTTGGCCATATGGCCCAGATCTCCTTTTAGTTGTAATTTTTTTTATATAATCTCTAAATTATGATCATGTTTTGGCCATACAACCAAATCATATAATTGTATATATATATATATATATATATATATATATATATATATATATATATATATATATATATATATATATATATATATATATATATATATATATATTAGAGATGAGAGTTGTAATACACCATTATAATTTTATCACCATGTTGGTTAATTTAAGGTGTATTTCAATTTTTTTGAAAAAAAAACACATACCAAAAAAAATTATGCCTACAATCTGTTAGTGCCCAAAATTGCACTAAAGCAATTGAGCCCTTGTTTAACATTGATGCCTAATTTTTTTATCCCACTTCATGTTTTTAAGTATTCATTATAGGTCAAGTTTCTTGTTGATTTGGTCTTTACTAGCCTTTGGTCTATTAAAAGCCACGTTAAATTCATTTGCCCTAGCTTAAGCCCTTTGATTTAAATTCAAATTGGTAGGAGTAATTTATATAGGAATGCTTTAAATATGCCATGGACTTAGTTCAAATTTTATAGTAAGGTTTAGTCGTGTTTATTACATTACTAAAATTTAGTCTAAAAATCATATTTGGTCCCTTTTATTTCCTATGGCCCTTGGTCCTTTTATCTATTTGGTCTAGCTAATGTTCAGTCCCTTTGTTATAAACTTGGTGCAAAGTCTTGTCCTAAAGCCTATGTCATATTTATTTATGCACCCAAAAACCTAAGCTAAGACTTTATAATAATTTCTTTGTTCCTTGAGCTCTGAATTAATTATTTTTCATGTTAATATTGAGTCAATCATGTCTGACCTAGCGGATTACAATTGAATAGTACTCATTAATGTAGAGTAAGATGATTTAATGGTGCAAGGACAATGTTGAATAGTCAAATGGTCTTGGGACAAGAATGTATGATCCAAGTGTCAAGCTTGGGGGACATGATTTAAATCTTAAGCACATTCCCACTGATTAATAATACATGGTAAAGCATATAGATCTCGATCAAATAGTGCATAGAAGGTTAATTTTTTGAAAAATCCCTCAGACAAGAAGGAAAGTGACAAGTTTCACCATTGTGAGAAACCTATGAGAAATCCAATAGAACTTATATCAAAGGAATGAGCCCTATGGATAGAGATCAATGGTCTATGCTTGATTCATACAAATAAGATCAATGGTGCATGATTGAAGGTGGACATTTCAATGAATTAAAGCTTGAGCATATTTTGAGGATTTAATGGTGTGAGTGAACCATTAAAAGATCAATGGGGTCATAGATATATCAAGGTGATACCACATGACATGATAACATCTAAGCAATTAATACTATCCACATAAGGCGTATGGGACTGCCAAGTGGCATGACCTTAGGACCAAGTATAAATAGTAGCCAATGGTGTTCTACCCCTTAGATCATGATCTAATGGAGTGCATTCACTATTACAAAAAACATTTGATGGTGTAAGATTGATGTGGAGTTTTCAACAAAGCTAGGATGAATGCAATAGTGATAAGTGTCACAATTACAAGAAATATTACAAGATAGATAATGACATTTGATACTTTAGATCTAGATCAATGGTATATGTTGATCCATGTATGGATAATCCAATAGGTCAAGGTAATTTTAGAATTTTAAAATAACCCAAGCCAAATAAGAAGCTACCACATGGTAAAACGGTGTTATCTTGTTAGAGATTGACTGTGTAGAGCATAGAAAGTTCATAGATTCCCTAGGTGGCATGATATCAATGGTCTTAATGGAGATATAATATCTCATAATAAAATATAATGCTAAAGGGATGTTGAGATCCTATATAGCTTCCAAGTGGCATGCTCATGTTCATCATGGAGATAAGGATCTGATAGTGCTAGTCTTTGGTATACTTTCTAAAGATCTATATCCAATGACATGTTAACAGTAACTTTTAATCCCCATAACTTCTTATTTGGATCTGATGTGGCATGCCATAAGTCAATATGTGGAAAACTTTGGCTTAAGAACTAAAATTTATTGTTCCTTCATGGATGATCAAGAAATCACAATGCAAAAGAGGGACTATGGGCCATTCTAGAGAATATTTTCTAGATGGACCATAGATCATTTTCTACCTATACCATAACCAAAACATTCTAATGAAATCATCATAAGCTAATGATATTTATTTAGCATGTATATGAGGGAAGGTATCTGTCTAAAAGGGTCCAACTATGCAAATAAGTGGTCAAGGGCATCTCTAGGTAGTTACACATGAGGACAAATTTTTTTCAACCTCCACCATAAAATTTTACCTTCTAGATCATGTAAAATGGCATCTCCAATCATGAAATCAAAGGTTTTATTGTAAATATTCATCAAATTTTGAATAGGTAGTTAAAACAATGATTTTTCTTGTAAATGGATGAAGATTTTAGGCGTGACAAGGAATATTTTATATCTGGGAGCATCTTTATAGAATTGGGAAGGTTTTTGTGAAATTTTTTAAATTATAATCCACAATCCTAGATTTGAAATACGTAAAAATTTATAAATAGAGGTCTTTTCTTCTATTCAAAGGGTTGGCTATTGTTGATCTTTGTTTTTTTCTAAGACTAGGTTCTTTAAAACTTTTAGGGATCAAATGTTGTGTGTAGATCTTGTCTCTCTTGCTAAGGTGGTTGTAGATATATAACCATTACAAAGCTTTGAGAGCATGTTTATGTCTCCCTTGTTAAAATAGCAAACTCACCATGCTTGTTCTCTTGGCAACATTTTGAAAAACTGATGTATGTAATATCTCTTTTCAAGTTAATGAAAATGACTGTGGTTCTTTACTATTTCATGTTGATGAATTGTAGTGATGTGTTTTGAATTTTTTTTAAATTGGAAATCTTGTTATATGCTATTATTGGTTGTCATCTTGGGCTTAGATCTAGATTATAAATACCTTTCTACATTATGTTTGGAAATATGTTGTTGAAAAACTTGTTAGGGCACCTTAGGTTTGTGGATTTGATAGGGAAAAGTGTTTGAAAGTTTAGTTTAAATGTATGTCCTATGTATTTTCAAGGATCATATGGTATGTCCCATTAGCTTTCTTATTAGTTTTTGTTATATCTTTGTGAAGGAATATTATCATGAATACTACAAGATGTCCTGCTATTTGAAAACCACCATCACTTCACCACTCTTTTTATAATTGAAAAATTTCCCTAACTTGTCCTACCCTTTAAATAATACACCCTTATTGCATATTACAAGTGTTATTTTATTTCAAATGCAAAATATCTTGCATACCTAAAATGTGTTTGCAATTTGTGTTCCAAATAACAATATTGCAATCTTTTGTCCAACCCCTTATTATTGAAGATTATTTACATTGAATTTTGTTACCATATTTATATTTGTATGCAGTAGCTTGTATGTGATCTAGAGCATTTGTTGATTTCATGTGACAAGTCTTCTAAGGTGGACTGAACAAGTTTGGTTGTGCACTGCTCACATTTGTGTTCCCTTGTGCTAATAATCCCCATAGAGGTTGAATTACAGAATCTCTCCATGTGAGCAAGCTACCCCATAGGTCCTCTCACATTGGTTTAGATAGAGCCAAAAGTAGTAGGGAGCTGACCATACCTTTGTCAGTGCCTCTTAGTCATTTTCTTCATTTGGACCATTCTTGATGCCAAACCTTCATGTGGTTATAATGACATATCATCAAGTTTTTCATCTCTATTCACCATTTTCTTCAAGTGTACAAGGTCAAGCAAAAAAAGTGTACAACTGGGAACTAACACCTTAACTATGTCATGGTTACTTGTGTTTCCAAGGGTTCTTGTAAAGAATTGTAAGAATTTCATATTATGAAATTCTCTACTATTATTTTCTACATTTGGACTATCTTGGCCATCAAATCTACATCACTCCATTGGGGGACATGCTAGGAATTAAAATATTAGACAATTTGACTTCTATTTATTTTATTATGAAAAACTATTAAAATTACATGTTGGAAGGTGTTTTCTCCCCTTTTGAACATAATTTTGAAAATTTCAGTGTCTTTACCTTTTATCTCATCATTAAATTCAACAAGTATGTTTTCAACATGTATCACAATCAGTGTATTAATTGTTATATTATATAATTTTGATTCTAGTGGAGACTCCAACTTTACTATTTAGTTTCAAGGAAAATCAGTGCCTATTTTGAATATATATTTACATTTCATCTTTTAGTGTTCTTTATTTTTTTCAAAGAAAGAAGGATTGAGATCATCCTTCAAAGGTGACCCATCCAAACAACTTGTCTTACCCCTAAATATTCATCAAAAAAGACAGAGACAATTTTGGAGGCCTATTGAAGGGCAAGGTTAAAATATTAAACATTATCTTGATAGCCAAAATTTTGACATCTTGAAATTTTTGTAAAACTTCCAATTATTGAGGATTTCATAGCTCTTTTAGTCACTCTAAAACTTATAATCCTATTTATTTTCTATCTCCTTCTCAACCATCTAAATCCCCTCCTAAGCTTTTTTTATAAAGTCCTAGTCATTCACTCCCTCACATCCCTTTGCCAATTATTTTTTAACCTCTAATTGAATCAATCATGAGGCATAGGGACCCAGATGGGGATGAACATCCTACATTCCATGTTCCTAGATTCAATCCTATAAATTTTTATAAGATTGAAGGTTATCCTAATGAAGTCCCAAACAAAGTAAGGAAATGCCTTCCAAATTTCCAAGGGATTAATGTAGTAAGTGTTGATCGACACCTAAGACTTTTTCACAATATCATTAAATATTATGAGGTTGATCAAAAAGATGTGTGAATTAAATTATTTGTTCACATGTTAGAGGAAGATGCATGAGAATGCTTCAATTCTCTTCCCATGGATGCATTGATTCTGGGAAGAAATGAAGAATGTTTTTAGAATTCATTATGGTGATAGAGTTGATCCTAGGTTCTTATTGGTTGAGTTTGAAAAAATAAAAAATAACCCTAATGAATGTGTGCAAGACTTCAACACATGGTTCAACAAAGTTATGATGTGGCTACTTAGTGTATTACTTATGGGACAAGGCTCTCATAAACCTGTGTTTGACATTCAATATGGCCATCCAAGTTGAGAACAACATAAAGGCTATGGGAATACCATGAACAAGTGGGATGATGTGAGTCCATTGAGAATACCAATCTTGAGGAGACAGTTAAGATTCTAGATTTTGTTGTTAAATAGATGTCACACAAGCTTGCTAAGGATGGGAAGGGGGTCCCTCATTTGTCTACTAGTCATGAGAGGGTTTCAAATCTAAATCAAGCATAACGGGGGTTTGATTTCCATAATAAAGATAATGATAAAGGGAAGAGGCCTACACATGATGAAAGAATAGATAGACATCAAAATAGAGGGGTTATGAAAGAAGTGCTTGATCTGTTAAATGTCAAATTGAATGCGTTAGGTTATGACATTGATGTTGATTGGTGTGAGAAGTAATTCCTTCCACATCCTCTATGTGATACAGATGAACTGATTGATGAATATGTAGATGAACCTGAGTCTACATCTTTTAGTGATGAGATTATGACGTTCAATTATCAAATTCCTTGAATCAAGATATCTACCTCCATAGAATTGATGAGTGTTACTACTATTGATCAGTTTTGGAGTGTGGTAAAAAAGTTGTGTCCCAACTTGTGAATTTTATTTTTTAGGTTAATATGGAAAAAGAATATGAATTATCAATTCATGATTTCAACTATTTAATATCAATGATGATTCAAAAATATGATGGGGGAATTCTATCAGTTGAGGATAGGTAGTTTCTAATTAATATAATAGTTTCTCAAGAGAAAGAATGCTACTTGAGAAGAAGGAAACTAGTTGCTACTCCTCAAGACACTACTAATGTAAATCCAAGGGTAGGGGATATAAATAATGAATCTAAGGAAAATTTAGCAGACCCTAATGCTTCCAAATCAATACCCATTTGCTAGGTTTCTAAGCCTAAGGGTGCTCCAACTAAAAATAAAGTACCTTTGTTGTCTAGTATTCCAAACAGTGTGAATGGTGTTAAATAAAATCCACCTTTAAAGGCTACTACTAAGCATGCAAATCCACCCCATCCCACTCCACTTCAGACCTTAAGTGATTACTTTCTAACTGAATGTGTTGTTAACCTTCCACCAAGTACTCCTCTTCCTTAGTATAGTATATGTGATATGGCTCAAGTGTTGAGCCAACTAAAAATCACTGTGCCACTTGTTGAATTATTAAGAATACTTAAGCATAAGAAGAGGGCATTTGAATACTTATAATTTGGTGAGAAGTTAACTGTAAAAGAAATTGATTTTCCCCAAACACCCATAGAAAGTGATGAATAGTATGAGGAGGTTGTTGAAATCACCCCAGAGGTTTATTTGGGTATTGCATTAGTAGAGAGTTAGTTGAATATGGATCCATTTTATATAACCATATTGATCAATGGTCTTATTATAAATAATTGCATGTTTAATTCTAGTGATTCTTGTAACGTTATGCCCCTAGGTGCCTTAAATGATCTCAAAGTTAAAATTACATAAGCTTTTGGAAAGTGTTATGCCATGAAATCATGAGAAGTTTTAGTTATTGAACAAGTCATGAAGATGGTAGTGTAATTGGCAATGTATCTAGGTAAGTATTTAGATATAGACATGGTAGGTATGGACTATTCACTTATATGGGGGATGCTACTATCATGTAAATGTGTTGCTATCATGGGTGGAAGTGTAAAAGTGGACCTTTCCTACACCACCATTTGATTGGAAGGTAAGATGGTCAAAAATTTATAGAGGGACAAAGATTCTACATGTAATTGAATATCCAAAACATGCTCAAAAAAAAGTATTACACATAGATGTTGGGCTTGGAAACTTCATTGGGAATGTTGACACTAATGAATAACCTATTGCTCTTGATGTTGAATACAACAGTGAAGGTGTAGTTTGGAAGGTGTGTTTTGATGGGCCTTTCTCTAATCTTGGAAAGTGAACAGGGGTTGTACTCTATGCCTTCAATGGTAAGTGTTTAAAGTTTTATTTTTATATCTCATTTGAGTGCATTAATAATACTGCTAAGTATGATGCACTCTTTATTGGTTTATGAATTGCTTGTGAACATGGAATTAAAAGATTGATTGCTAAGGGTGATTATGAGCTAGTGGTTAAGTAATTTTGTAATGCTTATGCCACCAAAAACATAAGGTTGAAATAATATAGTAATGTTATCTAGGATTTCCTGAATTATTTGATGCATTCAATATTTTTTATCATGATAGAAGTTTCAATGAATAAGCTAATAGACTTGTAGAGCTAGGTGCTCAATTTGACATTATAAATACAATCCCTCAATGTTAATATTAGGTGGAGGTGCTTGTTAGGACTTCAATCCCAGTTAATGTTCATCATTGTTAAGTGTTTGATGATGATGAACAAATTAAGAGGTTTTTGAATTGTGAAGTTGAGTTCCATGGTTAGCTTAGAGACTTGGAATTTATGGCTGAGGTTTGTGATGGAAATGAAACCTTGTTTAGGAAGGATATTATCTAGCTGATGACACACACATTCCCTAGAGGATTGGTAAGTTTAGAAGCATCTTTTGATGGAGCAGATAGAATCAAGATGCGGGACTCATTTATTTCAAAGGACATGATTGAGTGAGATTTGGGTTCTCATGAGAATACAAAGAAGGTTTGAATGGGTACTCACCTAAGTGTAGTTGAGAAGCAAGCTTACATGAAGCTACTAAGAAATTACCAAGATTATTTAGCATGGTGTTATTCTAAGTTGAAACTGTATAGGTAAGACATGTTCCAACATGTCATCCCATTACAACCTAATAACAAGCCTTCATGGAAAAATAGAGACTTATTAACCACATCTTGACTACTAAGATGTGGGATGAGTTAAAGAAGCTAAGGTATAGTGGTATCATTTAGCCCATTAGGTATTCATCATGTGTTAAAAATTTAGTCCCTATGAGAAATAAAAATGGTGACATCAGCTTATGTGTGGATTTCTTAAATTTGAATAAAGTGTATTTAAAAGATAATTATTTCCTACCCAATATGGGCAACCTATTTTAAAGTGTTATAGGATCAGAGATGTTGTCCACTTCAGATGGATTCTCAGGATATAACCAAGTTGTGGTGAAGGAATTTGAGAGATAAAAAACTATATTTATAATGCCTTGGGGCATGTATGTATATATGAAGATGCCTTTTAGGTTAATGAATGCTAGTGTAATGTTTCAACAAGCTATAGACTTTGATTTTGCACTGATGATTAACAATTTTATAGTTATGTATTAAGATGATATTATGGTATAATTCAAGACTAGAGAAGAAAATTTGGAACATCTAGAGAAAGTGCTAATCAGATGCAAGGAGTTTGACATTTTGCTCAATCCAAAGAAATGCCACTTTAGAGTACAAAAGGCCAAGTTATTGAGACATATAGTGTCTAAAAATGGTGTCATGATCAACCTAAAGAGGGTATGAGCCATTGAAAAAGTGCCTATCTCATAGTCTAAGAAGGGAATTTAGTCCTTCTCTAGATAAATTAATTTCATAAGGAGGTTTGGGTCCAATTTACAAAAATCACTCTGCTTATTACTTCCATCTTGAAGAAGGACCAAACCATCAAGTGGGAGGAGGAGGTTGTGAAAGAATTCAATGACATCAAAGGAGCTCTATAGTCTAACCCTATTTTGGCTAGTCCTGATTATACTAAGCCATTTCATATTTTCTCTTTTTCATCATATAACATTGTTATTGTAATCTTGTTGAAAAAGAATGAAGATGGTCATGAGCAGCCTATAGTTTTATCTAGAAAATATATGCAAGGTACTAAAGTAAATTACACCATCATGGAAAAACAATCCTTCACTCTCTTGAAGGTTTTTAAAATATTTACACTTATATTTTGAGCTCAAAGATTGTTGTTTGTCTCGCAGACCATTATAAAAGACATCTTGACTCAGACTAAAACATCCAACAAGATATGCAGGTGGGTCAAAAATTTGCAACAATATGACATGGGTATTCAAACCACCAAGTTAGTGTGAGAGATGAGTCTAACCAAGCACATGGCTGAGACCAATTTACAAGCCATTGAGGTAAATACTATTATTTTCAATTTTGATGAATCTTTGAGTCAATTTAACATGTATCCTTGGTATAAAGACATTATCTATTACTTTCAAAATCTGAATTGTCCCCTAACTTGAAAAAGAATAAAAGAAGAAATCTTAAGCTTATTTCCCAAAAATACTTCTTGACTACAAATGGACTTGCATGGAAGAATCCAGATGGGGTTCTCCTAAGATGCATGCTAAAAGAACAAACTATTGACCTAATTAAATAATTCCATATTGGAGTATGTGGTGGTAATTTTGTACCTAAGGTTACAACTCATAAAATTTTTAAATTTGGTTATTGGTGGCCATCACTATTCAAGGATGTTTTTTTAGAGAGTCAAAAAGTGCAATAAGTGTCAGTGATTTGCTAGGAGGATGAAAGCTTTGGGTTCTCTTCCCTTACAGCCTGTGATGATTAAAGGCTCATTCAAACAATGGGGAATGCATTTCATTGAAAAAAATGTTGATTCATCAAGTGTTGGACATGGATGGATACTAGTGGCAAACTAACTACTTCAAAAAATGGATTAAAGTGGTCCCTAGAAATAAGAATGCACACTAGGTGGTTATGCTTTTTTTGATAAATTAGATTATTTGTAGATTTGGTGTGCCTATCAAAATTATTTTTGATAATGCCATGAGTTTCAAAGCTAAACCTTTAGTGGCATTGTGTAAAGAGTATGGGATTGACTTGACCTATGCTTCCAATTACAACCTTCAGGGAAATGGGCAAGCAAAATCTAGTAACAAGAACTTACTCAAAATCATTGAAGAAACATTGGAATAAAATAATAAGAAGTGGAGTGACCAGCTGAAATTTGCTTTATGGTCTAATAGGATCATGCCTAAGAGGGCTACAAGCAAAATCCATTTTGAGCTTGTTTATGGAGCTCAAGTAGTTTTTTCTATGAATATATAGTTCCCAACCTATCAACTCATCTAACAACTAGAAGCTGATGAGAAAATAAACCACTATGAAAATAGGATGAACCAAATTGTTGAGCTTGATGAAATTTGAAGACAAGATCATGAAAGATACCTCAAGTTCAAAGAAAAGATGAAAAAGATATTTGATAGGAAGGTCTATCGAAGAACCTTCCAATTAGGTGATATGGTTTTACTTTGGGATAATAGGCATGAGGAGAAAGGCAAACATGGTAAATTTGATGCCTTATGGATGGGTCTCTATTCTATTGACTATTAGAATGGGGAACACACTTTCTTTTTGAGATATTTGGATGGTGAAATACTTGAGCTGCTAGTCAATGGAAGGCATCTAAACCACTTCTTTGATTTAATTACAATAATGTACATAATTGTATAGCATATAGTCTTATTATTTAGTTGATTTGTCACCCCTTTGTTTTGGGCCTTGCTTGTATAGTTTCCTTTTATATTTTTTGTCATGTGTTCAATTTTAGATCCTCCTAATATGTTTTTGTTAGTCTACCATTATTTTTTTGAGCCTTCATGAGTCTTTATTAATATAACCTGACTATGTGTTCACACCATGACCTAATGGATTGGCACCTAGTTCTACAAGGGGTGTGCATCCCCAGGTGAGAGCCAGTGTTAGTGCCCAAAATTACACTAAAGCAATTGAGCCCTTGTTTAACATTGATGCCTAATTTGTTTATCCCACTTCCTATTTTTAAGTGTTCATCAGAGGTCAAGGGCCCTATTAATTTGGTCTTTACTAGCCTTTGGTGTATCAAAAGCCAAGATAAATTTATTTGCCCTAGCTTAGGCCCTTTAATTTAAATTAAAATTGGTAGGAGCAATTTATGTGAGAACACTTTAAATATGACGTGGACTTAGATCAAATTTTATATTAAGGTTTAGTCATGTTTATTAACACAACCAAACTTTAGTTTGAAAATCATATTTGGTCCCTTTTATTTCCTATGGCACTTGGTCCTTTTATCTATTTGGTCTAGCTAATGCTTGGTCCTTTATTATAAACTTGGTTTAAAGTCCTATCATAAAGTGTATTTCATATTTATTTATGCACACAAAAACCTAAGGCTAAGACTTTATAATAAGTTCTTTATTCCCTAAGCTCTGAATCAATTATTTTTCATGTTAATTTTTAGCTAATCATGTCTGACCTAGTGGATCACAATTGAATGGTACACCTCAACGTGGAAAAAGATGATCCAACACTGTAAGATCAATGTTGAATAGTTAAAAACACATAGGATGAGCATGGATGAACCAAGTATCACACTCATGGGGCATGATTTAAAGTTCAAATACATTCTTACTGATTGATGATACATGGCAAAGTGCATAGATCCTGATTGATGGTATGAATAAGGTTAATGTTTCAATAAATTCCCTAGGATGAATGTGAAGATGAAAAGTATATCCATTGTAGGAACCTTATTAGAGATCTAAAGAAACATGGAGAAAAATATTGAGCCATATGGTTGGAGATCAATGGTCCATGCTTGATCCATGTAAACAAGATCAATGGTATGTGATTAAAGGTGGAAATTTCAATTAATTAAATCTTGAGCATATTTTGAGGATCTAATAGTGCGATTCAACCATAGATGGTTCAATGGGACTAGAGTTCTAACAAGGTATTACCACATGATGTGATATCATCTAAGCAATTGATATTGTCCATAAAAGGCCTATAAGATGACCAATTAGTATGACCTTGGGGTTAACTTAAGTAGCCTAGTCACTTTTAAGCCCCACAAGTGATTAACTAGATTTGATGTGGCATGCCACATGTTAATATGTGGTAAAATTTAGCCGAGGAGCTAAAATTTATGGTTTCTTCATGGACTAGTAAGAAATCATAGTGTAGAAGAGGGTATGTGGGCCATTCTAGAGTAAGTTTTCCATATGGACCATCAATTATTTTCTCCTTCTAACACAACCAAAGTATTACAATGCAATCATCACAAGGTAATGAGCTCTTTTTGGTGTGCATATGAGCGAAGGCAATTGTCCACGAGGTTCTATCTATGCAAACAAGGGGTCAAGGGCATCTCTAGGCAGTTACACATGAGGACAAAGTTTTTTTGTCCTTCACCAAAAAAATTCACCTTATAGATCATGTAAAAGGGCATCTCTAGTCATGAAATAAAAGGGTTTGTTGAAAATCTTCATCATTCTTCTAAGAGGTAGTTAGAACAATTATTTTTCTTGCAAATAGAAGAAGATTTTAGGCATGACAAGGAATATTTTCTTGGTAGGAGCATCTTGGCATAATTGGGAAGGTTGTCATGCAATTTTTCAAATTGTAGATTAGAATCCTAGATTTGAAATAGGTAAAAAATGTACAAATAGAGAGCTTCTCTTCTATTCAAAGGGTTGGTTATTGTTGATCTTTGTTTCTCTCTAAGTCTAGGTTTTATAAAAATGTTAGGGATCAACTATTATGTGTAGATCTTATCTCTCTTGATAAGGTGGTTATAGATATACAACCATTATCATGCTTTGAAAACATGTTTATGTCTCCCTTGTCAAAAGATCAAACTCACCATGCTTGTCCCCTTGGTATCATTTTGAAAAATTGACGTATGTAATATCTCTTTTTAAGTTAATGAAAATGCCTATGGTTCTTTGTTATTTCCTACTGATGAAGTGCAATGATGTGTTTTGCAAATGTTGTTGATTGGATTGGACATCTTGTTCTATGCTCACTACTGGTTGTCATCTTGGGCTTAGATCTAGATTATAAATCCCTTTCTACATTATGTTTAGAAATATGTTGTTGAATAACTTGTTAGGTCACCCTAGGTTTATGGATTTGATAGGGAAAAGTGTTTGAAATTTTAGTTTCAGTGTATGTCCTATGTATTTTCAAGGATCATCTGGTATGTCCCAATAGTTTACTTATGAGTTTTTGTTATATCTTTATGAAGGAATATTTTCATGAATATTTCAAAATGCCTTGTTGTTTGAAAACCCCCAATACTTGATCACTCTTTTTATAATTAAAAAATTGTCTTACCTTGTCCTACCCTCTAAATAATACACCCTTGTTGTATATCATAAGTGTTATTCATCTACAAATACATAAAATGTTGCATACCTAGCATGTGTTTGCATTTTGTGCTCTAAAGACTAGCATTGCAATCTTTTATTCAGCCGCTTTTTTGTTGAATTTTTTTTAGAATGAAGGTTGTAAGCATTTTTATATCTATATTCAGTAGCTTGTATGTGATCTAGAGCATTTATTCAGTCTATGTGAAAACCCTTCTCAGGTGGATTAAATGAATTTGGTTGTACCCTAGTCAAATTTGTGTTCCCTTGTGCTAATAATCCACATGGAGGTTGAATTGTAGAATCTCTCCATGTGAGCAAGCTACCCCATAGGTCTTCTCACCTTGGTTTAGGTAGAGTCAAAAGTAGCAAGGAGATGACCATTCCCTCTATCAGTGCCTCTCAATCATTTTCTCTATTTGACCCATTATTTATGCCAAATCTTCCCTTGGCTATAATGATATATCATCAAGTCTTTCATCTCAGTTTTCCATTTTATTCAAGTATGCAAGGTTGAGTAAAAAAGGTGTATAACTGGGAACCAACACAATCCAAAATATATTTTCTAATTTTTTTCATCTGTGTGCAAATTACACCAATTTTACTATCTTGTCAAGTCATTCCATTTTAGATATAATTTCACCTATACTTTTTATGCACTTGTAGACCCTCCAGTAAATGGTTTACTCATGCAGTGACCCACATGATGGCACTTGACATTGTTAAATTCTAGACAATTTTTGAATCATGTTTATCTAAGTTAAATGATCATATGCTCAGCCTTTATGTTGAAAATTTATCACCTTGAACTAGTGTGCATCATCAATCAGAATGTTATTTTCCTCTAATTCACCACTTTATAACCCTAAATTAGATTTTTCTAAATTTGATGGTACTGAACCCACTAACTAAATTTACCATGTAGAACATAATTTAATCCTACATCACACTAAGGGGGAAATTATATTTATTATTTCATTCCACTTATAAAAGGAATGCCTAATTTTAAAAATTGTATTTCAAGTTAAATCCCAAACCAAATTAGGTTTATTTTTCCAAACTCTTACTAGTGCATTTTAGGCCTAGTGCCTATAATGATTTTACAAGTGATTTGACTAAAATTAATCAAGTTGACATAGTTTAGAAATATCAAATAGAGTTTGAAAAACTAGCCAATCATACTTAACTCCTATATTATGCTTTCTTCAAAATTTGTTTAATCATCAAACTCAAAGATGTGATTTGAACTGAGGTTAAAATGTTCAAACCTCAAACCATGATGAAACCCTTAGGCTTAGCTAAGCTTGTGAAAGATAAAATTACATCATAATATCACAATTACAAATGGGAATCCTCCAATCCATATTCCTTCCAGCCCCAAAACACAAACCCACCACTAAAGGAAACACTCAGGAAACATCTCACTGAGGTAGAAATACATGCACAATGTAATAAGGGGTTATGCTATAATTATGGTGAAAAATTACCTAGGGGCCACAAGTGCATCAAAAAAATGTATTTTCTCAGTGTTAATTCCCCACTTGGTTTATAAAAATGGGAGAATACCACGTATTCTCACTTGGATGAGCCACAACAAGATATCTAAGATTCAAGGCCTTCATATTCGCATTTAAAAATATTTGTGCATGCCTTGGCAGGGATAACCACTCTAAAAACAATGTGTGTAATTTATTTTTCATGAAATAACCCTTAACCATTATCATTTATGTAAGCAACACTCATATCTTCATTGACCCTCAAGTGTCTAAATAGGTAGATTGTTTTATGCACCCTTTTTTTAGTTTTGAGGTGATGATTGCCAATGGGGGAATATTTCTCTGTAAAGGCAAATATCACAATGTTTGGATCTTGGTAGGAGACTATAACCTCAAGAATTACATGTTTACTCTTCCCTTGGTTGGATGTGATGTTGTTATAGGATCGCAATGGCTAAGAACTAGTGGACTTATTCTTTGGTATTTTTCTAAGCTATGGATGTAGTTCTCTGAGAATGGACATAAATATACTTTGAAAGGCCTTATTACTAGATCCATTTGTATCATTAGCTCTCATCACATACAAAAAATTCTCAAAAAAGAAACCCACATAATAATTTCCCAACTCTTTTCTCTTCACACTAGTTCCCTAACTGATTCTAACTAACCATTGGACATGCAAAATATTTTGATCAAGCATTAAATAATTTTTAAGGAACCAATAAAATTTTCACCTCACCACCATGAAGACTATCACATTCAAATTTTTTTTTACATAGTTTACCCTCTAGAATTCATCCATATCACTAAATTTTTTTGTAAAAGTTTGAGATCGAGAATATGGTCTAGGACCTCCTATAAATAGGAGTCATTCAACCCAACACTAGCCCATATTCTTCCTCAGTCTTATCTATTCATAAAAATATGGTTCTTGGTGGCTCTACATTGATTTTTGAGAACTAAACAAGTTCACCATAAGGGAAAAATTTACGATTCTGGTAATAGATGAGATCATAGATGAACTCTATGGTGTTAATTTTTTATCCAAGTTAGATTTATGCTTTGGCTATCACCAAATATGCATTCATGATGCTAACATTACCAAAATGACCTTCCACACACATGATGGTTACTATGAGTTCCTTGCCATAACATTTGGGCTTACCAATGCTATTTCCATAGCCCAATGCCATTTCCACATTTTAAGGCTTAATGAATATAATATTCAACCCCTTCTTGTTAAATTTCATCTTAGTCTTCTTTAATGACATATTTATCTACAATCTAAATTGGGAGGATCACCTCAATCACCATGACATTACCTTGTAACTTCTTTCGAATAATAACTTAGGTGTCAAATGTTCTAAATGCTATTTTGATAAACCGTAGGTTGAATTCCTAGGACATATTATCTCATATGATAGTGTTCATGTCAACTATGCCAAAATTGAGGCTATGACAAATTGGTAAAAACCTAGAACACTCAAAATTTTAGATGAATTTCTTGGCTTGATATGGTACTACATTAAATGTGTCAAAGGTTATGGCAAATTTATAGGCACATTAACAAATATACTCAATAAAGACTCATGTTTTATGGTCACCAACATATGAACAAGCATTTTATTGCCTTAAAAATCAATGTGCACTACACACGTATTGACCATTCCTAATTTCTCCAAGCCATTTGTTATTGTGATGTATGTTGCATATCCATTGGTATTGTGCTCATTCAAGACATATGCCTAATTACCTTTACCATCAAGGTCCTCATTGGGTACAATTTAACATGCTTCACATATGAAAAAGAGATGATAGATATCCTATAAGAATTCAAAATATGGTGTCCATACCTTTTAGTTAGACACTTTTGTATCAAAATCAACCACCAAAGCCTCGAATAGTTTATTGAGAAATGGTCTCTTTAATAAACTAGAAAACATGGGTTTCTAAAGTCATAGGGTATGACTATAAGATCACATAAAAAAGCAAAGGAAAAACTTGTGGATGATGCCCTATCTCACTAGTTTTATTAACATGTACAATTGCATGTTATATTTGTTTGTATTTCCACATGGATAAATGACATTAACCAAGAGTGACATCATGAAAACCGACCTAATAACTCATTTTTCAATTATCTATTGATTCCTTTGCTATACCTCATTATGCATTGGGTGGTGAAATATTTTGATACAAAGACCACCTTGTATTAATTATAGGATCAAAGTACAAACAAACTATTTTAAAAGATTTACATGCCTCCCCTTTTATAGGTCATTCTATTTTTATTAAAACAAATGAACAAGTTTGTCATAGTTTATTCTGGCCTAGAATCATGTAAGATATTAATAAGTTTGTTGTAGGATGTGATACTTGCCAATGCCATAAAGGGGAAATGATCACACCACATGGTCTACTCTAGTCACTACCCATTCTAGAATGGTTTTGGACTGACATCTCAATATATTTGATAGAAGGCCTCACTAGATTCATAGTAAAATTAGTCATTCTCATGGTGGTGGATCACCTTTCTAAATATGCTCATTTGTGTGCTCCCTCAATCCTACATTACTTCAACCATAGCCCAAACATTTATTAATAAATTTTTATATCTTCATGGGATACCTACCTCCATTGTACTGGATCATGACTTAGCCTTCATGAGTCATTTCTGGTAGGAACTCTTCAAGTGCCTTGAGACACATTTGAAAATGAGTGAGGGATATCATCCATATACTGATGTCCAAACAAAATTATCAATAAATGTTTGGAGACCTATCTTTGTTTTTTTGTCATGAATTGACAACATCAATGGATAGTATGGTTACTATTACCAAATGATGTTACAACACCTCCTACCACACATTCACTAAGATGGACCTATATGAAGCTATGTATGTCAAAATCCACAATATCTTCTCTCATACATACTAGGTAGCTCTCAAGTGTAGGATATGGATACTACCCTCAGTTCACATGACAATATCCTTTGCCTCTTCAAGGATAACTTCCACTAGTCATAAAATGACATGAAGTAATAGACAAACCAACACCACTCTAAAATATACTTTCAACCTAGGGATATGGTTTTTATTCACCTACAAGATTGTAAGCAATCCTATTTCAAGCTAAAAGTGAAAAAAACTAGATTATAGATTCTATGGGAAATAAAAATTTCTCCAATGGATTGGCCATGTCACCTATAAGATGAACCTTCTAACTTCATCATGCGTGGACCCCAGTTTTTATGTCTATTGATTAAATATTATCCTTTCCTAGAATTTCACTACCCAAGTAGTGATTAAATATTATGTAGAAGCATCTCTCCTTTCATAACCTAGAACTACAATCAACAGGCATTCTCATCAGCTCCTCAATTGAGTCTCACCAAATTTGTAACACAATAGTATAGGATTTAACTAGAACGTTCTACATGGGAATTTAATTTTCAAATCCAACAATAAATTCTTCATGTGAAGCTTCGAGGGAAAAAAATTTAAGGGTGAGGGCATATTATGGCCCTTCCTCCTAAATATATAGTGGGGGTTCATTGGAACTCAATATTACATAGTGAGGGTTGGTGGATACTCAATATTAAATAGTGGGGGTTGGTGGCCATTGTAACAATTCCACATTCATATGGAGTAGTTAGTTAGTTAGTTAGTATAAATAATACTCTAGAATAGAGAGAAGTCATAAAAAAAAATGTGTCGAGTTGAGTTTATTCAAAGGAGGCTACCTCCTTAAAGAGGCCAACAAAATTGTAATTGAATTTCTCTTTCCTTTAATACAACTAGCCAATTTTTATTTATTTTATTATTTAATTTTGCATAGTTGCAATATATTTATAATTTGTTTCAGGAAGGATCTTATCATAATGTTATAATATTAAATAGAAATGGGTCTTGATTCTTATTGTTTTCACAAGGAATATTAAATGCATGAAAGATAATGAAAATGAAATCTCTTTATTCAATAATATCTAATATATTTGGTAAAATTTATCATTCCAATCTTTCTTGCATTATTCATGTCATTTCATTTTGCATAAGCAAGTGAAATCCAATAGGTTTAAGGTTCAAAACCCAAACAACATTGCTTGTGTAACAACCTTTTTTTTTGTTTTAATATTGAGGAATTGTAGAAGAAGGTGATGTGTAGACAACTGTTAGTAAATTAGTGCTCTAGTGGGTGGCAATATGATCCATATATAAATTAAGTGTATGTTGGATCTCTTTTGACCTATAAAAAATGGTTAGTTACTTTGTTTAGTTTAAATTGTTCTCTATTTAAATACATGAATAATTTAGTGTATCTAATGTGTATAACATTACTTCCAATTTTGAAATAGGTTTCTTGTTTCTTAATTTAAGATCTGATCTAGTTAGTTACTTTAGGTTGAAGGATCTCATTGAAACAACTTATTTATTTAAAATTCCACATGTAGATTTTGATGTGATTTGTTCAATGTTTGAATTTAAAAGGGGTTGAATTGTGAACTCTCATTTAGGTAAAATCTGATTATGGATGTCACTACGAGTTGAGAAAAGCATTTAAAACCCTTGTTAATGAAAAAAATTGTAGATATATGTAATTGAATAATTTTGAGCAACAAGTCTTAGATTTATTTTGGATTTGAACTATATCCAATAATAAGTATAAATATTATTCAATGTAATTGTAATATATAAATTACTATTACCACACACACGCGCACGCGCGCGCGCGCGCATGTGTGTGTGTGTGTGGGTGTGTGTGTGTCTTATCCTTGAACAGAAGTGGATATTTTTTGGAATAAGGATATGTTTCCACATTTACATGTTTGAAATAATCCTCCTTGTTTTATTTTAGTACCTACATAGAAACACCAAGTTTATCCATGATAATCCCCATGATGGAATCCAAACAATCAGTCTTTCTCATAGGTCTCTCTATATGTGTGTGTGTGTGTGTGTGTGTGTGTGTGTGTGTGTGTGTGTGTGTGTGTGTGTGTGTGTGTGTGTGTGTGTGTGTGTGTGTGCGCGCGCGCGCGTGTGTATTGTATGTATGTACATATATATATATATATATATATATATATATATATATATATATATATATGTATGTATGTATATAGATATATGTATGTATATGTATATGTATTTATGTATGTATAGGGTAAATATAATACAGGGAAGTTGACAATCCAACATTCAAGCATCGATCAAGGAACACTATGGAAAACTTTAGGTTATTGTATACACATTATGTGTGTGTGTGTGTGTGTGTGTGTGTGTGTGTGTGTGTGTGTGTGTGTGTGTAGTGTGTGTGTGTGTGTGTGTGTTTATTATTAAGTACAACCACCCTCATTATAATAATCCAATATATATGTATCAATAACCACTTCACATTATTATTAGATGAAGAAGCTATATATATATATATATATATAGCTTCTTCATCTAATAATAATGTGAAGTGGTTATTGATACATATATATTGGATTATTATTATAATGAGGGTGGTTGTACTTAATAATAAAGCATTATGAGTGTGATAAATATAATTCATGGAGATTGGAAACACAACATTCAAGCATCATGCAAGGAGTATTGTTTTAAATATTCAACTATATATATATATATATATATATATAGTTAAATATTTAAAACACTACATGATGCTTGAATGTTGTGTTTTCACACTTATGTTTATCACACAATAATGCATTATTAAGTACAACCACCCTCATTATAATAATAATCAATATATATGTATCAATAACACTTCACATTATAATTGGATGAAGAAGCTATATATATATATATATATATATATAGCTTCTTCATCCAAATATAATGTAAAGTGGTTATTGATACATATATATTGGATTATTATTATAATGAGGGTGGTTGTACTTAATAATAAAGCATTATTAGTGTGATACATATAAGTCATGGAGATTGGAAACACAACATTCAAGCATCATGCAAGGAGTAGTGTTTTAAATATTCAACTAAATACATACATATTATATATAATTTCAAGTGATTATTGGTACATATAAGTTAGATTAAGGAAAGTGGTACACAGGGATTTTTAAATAGATTACGCATTATTTTAATACTCAAAGTTGTTAATAGTATTAAGGCTTGACTCATTGGTAATAAATGTTGAGGTATATTCCTATTGTTGGTTTTGAAGCATTGTTGTTGTCCTTGATGTCAAAGTCAAGATATATGTCAATTATGTCAATATCAGATTCGAGGCTATGCATGGTGAGATGATATGTGTTGAAGAAGTCTCATAACAGGAGAAAATTTGAAGTCAACCTCTTGTCTCTTTATTGAGAGAGAATTTGAAGGAAACCTGGTAATTCTTCTAAGGTTGATGTCATGTCAAAGTAAGGATCATGGTAAAAGGCATAATGGAGTGAGAAAATTTATTTAAATATGAGAAAGAGGTAAAGAATCCTTCAGATGAGTTTCAAGGTCAAGTCTTGAGGCTTAGTCCTCACATGAGGACCTAGTGAGAAGGCATAAACTTGATAGCATGATGAGTTGAGAAATATGAGACTTATGTGAAGTAGGTTGATAATGTGTGAGAATTTTATAGTTTATTTGACATTTGGATGAGTTATTGAGAGTAGTTCAATAATTTTTAAGGTGTGATCATGGTCTTAGTATGATTGGCAGTTCAATGCCTAGTGTGCAAAGAGACCTAATGTGGCCTAATGAGGGGTCATGTTCATTTCCCAAGGTGATAAATATCTTTATAGAATTTAAATAAGTGTGATGGGTTTTTTTAATTATGTTAACCAAGTTTGAGGTCATATCCTAAAGGAAAAAAGCATGAAAATTGGTGATAAGGTTTTCTGTGTGCATAGAATTGGGTATTGCAGACCCGAGAAGGAATTTTTTATGATCATTGGAATGTGAAAAAATTTCATGAGATCTTGAGAATATCATTTAATTTTTGTAAATTACCTATCTTGATATTCCTAGAATTGGTTTCAGAGTTGAGGGGAAATCCTTTATGAATGATTGCTAAAAAGGGAAACCAGTCAAAACCCTCCTAAAACCATCATAATGATCCATTAGGAAAGATGTTGTTGGTTATGGATAAAAATGGTTTTTTTAACCTTGTTTGATGTTTGGAACATGTCAAGTCTCTTCCAAGTTTTTCCGAGTGGTTTTTTTTGTCATGACAGTGAACAGAAGCTACAAGAGACCCCTTGTTTCTCAAAATTTGGGTGTAGTAGGTAGGGTTGACCAGGTCAAAGCATGAAAAATGGATGGAGGATTATATGTGATAATTTTATTTTTTTCCCACATAAGTTTATAATTATGTTTAAGATCTAAAATGTGCTAAATAGGCCATGGAAGTTGACCTATCACTAAACAGGCCTAATGAGCAAGATAGTGAAAAAACTAGGGAAGAATGAGATTGAGATTAAGGATTGGTTGTAGAGTATTAGGGATGGATCCAAATGCATGAGGTAATTTTTAAATAAATATACCTCATATTCCCCTTTTTTATAATTTTTGGTGATGCACACAAAGATGCTAATTCTTATTCTCAAAGTGATCTATCTAACACAATGAAGTCTGTATAGGGTGAAGATGTGAGATTGGTTTGTAAAACCAATATGGATATTAAAAATTGTAATATATATTTTAAAATATGATATAATTATTATTAATGTTCATTTAAATCCATTTTAATATCATTAAATTTTTCTCACAGGTGTTCTAAGACTTGATATTTTTGACCATGTTTTTGATGTTACATCAAGTTTTATGTGTTAGAGTGAAAATGTTTTTTCTGAGTATTTTTGAATTATGTTGAAGAATAAAATTCACACTAATTTTTTATATAGGTCTCATATGTTAATTTTAAATCATTTTAATGCATGATAAACTCTTCTGAAGGTGTGAAAAATTAAATGTTCTTGACTGGGTTTTTGAGGTCTATGTGTAGTTCTAAGTCAGAATATGAAGGTGATGAATTAGAGATCTTTTCCCCTATTTCATGAATTAAAATGAATATTATGCTGAGCCTGAGATCATGGAAATTATATCTATGTAATTTTCTAGTTTGGTTATGTGTCAAAATTGAATATATTATTTTTATTTGCAAGACAAACTCTCTGGCAATAAGAAGGCTTATTAGCGAGTAGACCTAATTGGGTGGTTCAAGGAGTGAAATGAGCCAAATGGTGTTGAGGACATAAGGTGAGATTATAATATGTCTATTTTATTCATTTTTTAAGTTTTTCATCTAGTTTTGGAGGCTCAAAGTATTCTCATAATGTCTAAGTAAAATGTGTGCTTAGAGAGAGCCTAATTACATCAGGGCTTGATTATTCCTAATGGTGGTTCTAGAACTTAAGTGTAATGGAAAAACTATCTGGTGGTTGTTTCACTTGTGAAACATGTTTTTTGATCTATTTTAAGGATGATCCAGGTATGTTTAGGTTCTTGGCTGACAAATATGGGCAAGATCAAGAGTCAAGTATAAAGACAAGGCCTAATAAGCCAAATTTGACTAGTTAGAGAATTGAGTATATGAGCGAATGATATAGAGTTTTTAAAAATAGGTAAAGGGATTGAAGATCATTATAGATGTGTTTTTAATATTCCATGAATATATAAATATTTTTATACAAGTGTTAAGCAAGGTCATTTGACCTAATTCTACCAAGGATAGGGCTAGTTGAGCGAGAAGGCCTAATAAGCCATTTGAGAGAGATAGAAGAGTGAGAAGAGAAAAGTAAGGAGGTCGTATTCAGTTGAGTAAGAAACAAGTGTTCAAGGGTGATTAGATATTCATGGTAACTAAGTTGGTGCTAGGTTACCTAGGGGATTGGAGCCTCTTTGTAGGTTGGAGCTTGTTAAAGGACTAGTTGAGTTGGTGCTTGACTAGTGAGAGGTTGGTGCCTCAATAAAATTTCTATTAATTGATTATAAGACTATATTCCAAGCTATGCATCAATGGGTTTTATCTCCAAGAGGGTTTCTCACATATATCTTATGCTTTAGTGTTGTTTGCTTTCATAGATGATTGTGTATGTATTGATTGGTGTATGAAAGTGAATGAATGATTCATGATTGTTACGTGAAATTAAATGACTATTTTAAGAAAAATAATTCACCCCTCCTCTCAGTAGTATACATCCAACAATAAACTCATCACTGAAATATTAGTTTTTAATTGTTAGAGCACGATCATTTCCACTTGCATCTTGAATGGGAAAAATAATATGTAATATTTTTACATAGATACATGTGTAAATATCTCTATTTATTACTAAAATAAACATTTTGAAATAAAATATTTGGTATTGGGTTGTTGTCAGCTATTTATACATTTTTTTCTTAAATAGAATTATGGTGAAAAGCTTTGGTTATATGTTTGAAGGTAAATATTAAAAAAGGTTACAAGATGTATTATATGTGAATTAAATTTGATAGTGGACTTTTCTATCATAAATGAACCTAAGTTGAAAATTTTATATTGGAGTTGTGCATCTCCATTTGCCTAAATTATCATTATGTTATTTGCTTGAAATGGTTTCTAATAACAAAGTGGGCTACAAATTTTTGGTATTTATGTACATCACATATTAGTTTGATTAGGTAATATGTATTTAGTATTTATGAATACATACATTTTTAATTATTTATATTTCTTATTAAAAGAAACATTTCAAAATAAAAGATTCAGTATTGGGTTGTTATCGGTTGTTTATTAAAAAAAATGTTTTCCTAAATAGAATTTGGATGAGATGCTTTGGTCAGATGTTTGAAGGAACATTTTAGACAAGTTTGGAAAATGTATTATACATGAATTTAATTTAACGATAGACTTTTCTATCATAAATGAACTTGAGTTGTAAATTTTACATTGGACTTGTGCATCTCCATTTACTCAAGTTATCATTATGTTGTATAATTTAAATGATTTTTAATAAAAATGTGGGATACATATTTTTTGTGCTTATTTATGTCACACATTAGTTTAATTAGGGTGGATTAATTTAATAATGTACCATAACTGGGATGATAAATAAAACTCATGAAGATTGCTAATCTAAAAAGCATCAAGAAAGCAGTGTTATTAAAAATGCTCAAGTTAGTGTATACATACATACATACATGCATGCATGCCTTCATGCATGCACACACGTGCGCGCGCATACACACACGCACACACACACACACACACACACACACACACACACACACACACACACACACACACACACACACACACACACAGACACACACACACACACACACACAGAGTTTATTCTACCCTTATAATGTCAAGTGATTATTGATATAGATAATATAAATTAGGGTAGTTTGTGTTGCCACAATTTTAAAGAACTTACACAAGATTGTGATAGTCGAAGCTGGTAATAATATTAAACTACAATTGGGAAACCATTAGGTGGGTGCGACCATTTTAGGATGCAAGCATCAAAAAGTGGCCTATATTCATGTTTTATAAATAAGTGGGTTTTAACTCTATTTTTGTTTTTAGGTTTTTTAATCATTTTATTTCAAATGGTGTGTGCAATGTTCTATATTCACGCATAGATACATATGTAAGTGTATATATTTATTATTTAAAAAAACATTTCAAAATAAAACATTTGGTTGGAGTTGTTATCAACCGTATATACTATTTTTTAGAGATGATTTACTTAATTGAAAGTAAATTTTATATGAAGCAACAAAAATTTTGTTACATGAATTTAATTTGATGAAATTTTTTGTAATGAATTCAAATGATCTACAAATTTTATATTGGAAAATCTAACCTAGAAATTGTTTAATAGATATGATGGTTCTAAATGTTTGGAATGATTTAAGAATTGGTAAGGGGAACTTGAGACTTTTGCATCTTTGTTTGTACAAATTGCCTTAAAATGATTTCTAATAAAGAAAGTGGGAAGCTACCTGGCAATGTGATCATACATTAGTTGTATATTTGATAATATGTGAGGACATCCTTTGGATTCTGAACCTAGGTTATCCATGTGATAGATCCTTTGAAATAATAATTAGACTAAATCTTAAGATAATTTCAACACTTTTAAATATTCTCTCAAATGTAAGGAAATAATAGCTTTAACTTCTTTTTTTTTCTAAATGTGAAGATTAACCAATTAGTTAATTGTTATGATACAATTTTTTTCTTGAATATTTAAGTATAGGTATATTTATGGGAAATAAAAAATTAAGAATAAATAATAAGATATATATTGAATATTAAATTATCACACCATTACAACATTGAGAAATATAAAAATATTTTATGCTAGAAAATTATTTTTTATTTATTTATTGCTTCAATTTATACCACAATTTTTTTTCAAGTACATTTATATTTAAAGGAAATAAAAAATTCAACATAAAGAATAAGATATATATTAAATAATAAAATATCAAACCATCACAACATTGAGCAATAAAAAATGATTTTAGGCCATGGCATTATTAGGATTTTTTTTTTTAATTTATTGTTTCAATTATAAATATACTTTTTAGTTTCATTTTTGAATTTGATGTAGGTATAATATAAATGATTGATAAATATTGTAACATTTGTTAAGCATACTTTTTAGTTTAATTTTTTATTTATTTTTTTCATTACATTTATTAAACGAAAAATACAATATTGCAATCTTTTCTTAATCAATTAGTATGAATGGTTAGAAGTTTAATTATTGTATTGATTTTTAGAAAATTATATATATATATATATATATATATATATATATATATATATATATATATATAAAATTAGTATGCAGATTATTATTTGTATCATTAAATGGTCTGTTGGACTCTTTATACATGCTTAAAGTAAATATATGTCTTTAATTAATAAATAACGATGTGAGTAAATATAAAAAATTACAATTAATATTTAATGTGATTATTTTAATTTTTAATATCGAATTACATATAATTTTAAAAATTCCTATTGAAATATTAACATAGAAAACACTAATTCAATAACATGATAAAATATGAAAACAATCAAAGTTTTGACTTAAAAACTTATCTTAATAAGTATGTATAAATATTTAATATTTTTTAATGTTGATTAGAGTGTTTATTTAATATTGCATTTACTTAATTGACTGAACTAATACATGTGTATTCAAGAATTTTTTTTGTATGGCACATGTCCATTTCTTTTATATTTTAATATATATTGTTTCACATAAATTAATATAGAGATTGTCACTTATATCATTATGGAGTATATTAGGGTAAATTTCCAATTTAGAACAGAAGACATACAATGTTTAACTTATGCATTGCACAATGATGAAATAAAATCAAGTTGTTGAATAAATTAACATACATAGAAAAAAGCTAATGACCCTTCGCCCTATGATCTCTCTATTAAATAGCCTCACAAGAAATTCTGTGAAAAGTTAGATTGTATTTATTCCATACATACATGTTTCATCTACAATAAACTTTATCCATGTGTTAAAACAAGGTTTTTTTCATAGTGAACATACTTGTCATTGTATTACCCAAAAAAAGAACATTATTTCTCTGATTTTAATAACATGGACCCATGTATTCAACTTGAAGTTCTTTCTAACCTCACTTAATTTCAGGGAATGCTCATTGCAAGAGTAAATCCAATCTTATAAGCAACCCATGCAATTGGTGGACAATATAAATACAATGGTCACACTATGAGCTTTCCTTAGGATATATCTTATATTGTTATGTTTTTGCTATGTCAGGGTGAAGATCTTGACATCTTGGTGATAAGAAGATTTGGCTCAAAAAATAAACCATATAATTGTTTTGTAAGTAGAACACGTGTCATGCAAGCACTACAATACAAAATGGAGAATGACACCTATTGTAGAGATGTTTAACTTGATGATGAATTAATTGTTGCACTCCCATCTAAACTTACTAATATGTCACATGCACTTCATTGTATTGCTATAGACATGGGGGCACGCAAATCAATATTATAGACTAAAATGTGGACAAAGATTCAATTATGAATCCAAATAGTTATGATAGTTCATCTTTTGTACCATATTTTAAAAATGTATGAATAAAATTAGACCAAAGAATAGATTATGTAAATAATACCGATGGTAATCTATCATCTATAATGAATTGGACGGATGATAGTAGGTCACCTATTAGTGAATATAACATAGTGGGTTTGTTTTCTATGACATTCCCTTATCTTTTCCCAACAGTTGTAGCCATGTATCAACAACTTCGTAATAAGAAAGTCCAATTGGATGAATATGATATGCACTTACTTCGATACCATTACAACTAGTTTGGAAAGATCCACATTTATGCTACTTCTTATTGAACCTAATCATGATCCATCGAAGCCAAGGCACATCAACAATATTTGCAAAAAACTAACGATGAGGAAAATCTTCAAATAACTATTTTAGACTTGCGGCAACATCTAGCATAGTTACCTAATGCTACTATTTATATCAACTAATGCATTTTGGATAACCACTTAGAGATATGCAATCATTTTAGTCTAAGTGCAAAAATGAACTAACAAATATGATCACATAATTGGGATCCCAAATATTGTTTTTCACCTTGAGTCCAACAGAGAGCAAGTGGCCGAACCTAGATAAAATCATGTTAGGTGACACTCTAGCTCACCCACACAATGGTGATCATTGGAGAACTAAAAAAATCATTGCAAATCCACATCTTGCATCTTCATACATAGATAAAATATTTTCAATCTTCTATGAAGAAATAGATAAACATTTCCATAACAAGGATTATTGGTACATGTATTAATACTTAACATGTATTTTGTATTGTATTTAAAAACTTGTGGAATCATGCATTGTGATTTATATTTCTACAATTAGCTATGAATGGCAACATAGATGATCTACACACATACATGGATTTATATGGTTATCATACATAGTGATTTATATTTTTACAATCAGTGATGAATGGCAATATAGAGGATCTACACATATACATGGATTTTTATGGTTAGAAAATACACTGAACATGGATACATTGATCTAGGAAGACCCTTCTCAAGTTGACTCAACAAGGTTATTCATATATTGTTGTTGCCTTCAAAAAATATTTTAGTCACCCATGGCATATTACCAACCCAACGCATGTTCCAATTCTTTTTGTTACAAAGGGTAATCATCATCAATTGCCTATCAAAATGAGATGTGATCTAACCATATATAAAGAACAAGGGATGTTTTTTGATAAAACAACAATCGATATTGGCAATGTTGATCATTGAGTTTTGAACTTCATTGTTGTTTCAAGAGTGCGTCCTCTATCTGACCTATTTATAAATCCTTCATTCTTTTTTGACCGCTATATTAGAATATGAAAAAGTGTGTGTGTTTTTATATCTATGTATATATGGAAAAAGCAAGAATGAGTCTTATTCCTCTTCCCATTCATTTATAAAAAGTTTAATGTTTTTTTTATAAACATATTTTTAAAATGGTGTTTTTTAAAGCTCCTTGTTGCTGTTTGTTTGATTATATTTATAATAATTAATATATCTAGACTTATCGCTTCCGGCGTTCCTTACATGGGGAAACTGCTAATATATAATATTATGAGCGATGGAGAGTAGAGCGGGCGGAGCGAGCAGAGCAGTCGGAGCGAGTGCGAGCGGTGATGCGGCAAGCAGAGCTACGGGGAATAAAGTGGCGTGAGTGCACCAGTGGCGAGCTGAGGTTGGTGTGCGGCAGGTGGTCCTCGGCGGAAGCATTCTGTTGTAGGTGGATTATACTGCGCTAGGGAACTCTGGCTACGGCAATACATTGAAGAAGAGAAAAATGATCCGTCCACCCAAGTTGAGGTCCGAATCTTCAAGGATTGTCGTAATGTGCCCAATCCCTACCACAATTACAGTGATTTTATTAAGCTACGCTTATTCAAAACCCATCCTCTTTCTGCCTCTACTCTGGTCCAGCATCCTCTCCCTGGTGGCTCAGCTTGTGCAAATGCAGCTAAGATAGTGGAAGCTAACGGCATGGTTGATGGAGACATCCTCCGCGGGGAGCCGGAGCAAAATATTCCTTCTACATACCCTGTCAGTTCACAGGAATAGCCACTTGTGTTAGGAGACCACATACTCTACAATTAGGTAAAAATAGCAGAATGCAATTAGAGAGATAATCAAACAAATAAATTCTCAATATGTATGAGACAAAACACATGATTTACATGGTAAAATCATAGCACGCTAAAGAAACATTCATGGTGTAATATATTAAGCTTGTTCATTCTAAGATGAATAGATTACATGCGAACTTGTTGTGTAGATTACATGCATACTCCACAAAGATAAATATGTTTAGTTGGTAAAGCACTCTTAAAATAATGTGGGAAAACATCATTATGACTTTTCTTCTAAAAATAAAATCCCCATAAAATTCATCTTCCTAAAAACAAGGTTTTGACTCCTTGATTTTTTGCTATACTAAACTAATATATAAACCCCATGAAAATAGTGTTACTGTCCCCCACATCCCCTTGTAAAAATGGCCTATAAACTGTACCCAAAATTGATGATGATCCACTTCTTGCCCCAAAGAACATCGTACGGATCTGTGCAATGGCTGATCTTTCTAAACCCATCGCGCATTCCATCAAGGTGGTATCGTCAAAGGGCAGCTGGATCCAATTCTTGAACTTTGAAGGCCTTCTATTTCTTTGCTTCAAATGCAACCAAGAAGACACTTTGTGACGAACTGCACTCCTACCTCGGGTCCCATGTCTTCTCAATAATTGAGATGGAAAAAACATGATACAAACTTGTAAATGTTTTCGGGATGAAACATCTGAAGTCCTTAGATGGTTGCAAATCCATTTCTCCACCTGAGGACTCTTACCTATCCACTGGTCTCAACAGCTGTGTTGTTTCACCCCGCACTGCATCGAATGGCGCTGGTTTGGATGGTCGACTGATTCGGTCTAAAGATTTGAAACGCAGCATTGCTTTTTTCGGGAGGCAACTTGATTCTGACTCGGCTTTTATATCGTGCTTCGAATTACAAAGCTTTGAATCAGGGGAATGTTTGATCGGATTTCCAGCAGGTGGATTCGACCAAAGAAGATGAATTTGCGCTGGGCATAATGATCTAGACCAGAAAACCAATATGAATATCAGAGCATTAGTCTTTGGAGGCATTCTTGCTTCTGCGTCCGTTGATAGTGCAAACCCTTCTCTGCCTGCGAATCCGAAGATTACAATAGTGGCACTGGGAGAGGGTGTAGCTGGCTCCTAGCTTAATGTTCAGTCTTTAACCAACATCATTCCTTCGTCCCACAGAGGCATTGCTGGGGTTCATTTCTAGAGATTTGTGTGCTTATCCGTGCTTGGTGAACCCGCTCCTTAAGAATATAATAGCAGAAGCAAGGGTCTGATGTTTTAAACCCATTCAGTCAAAAGTCACGCTCAGTCTCTGGTTCCGAAAAGCAAGATTGAAACATCGGTGGAAAACGGAGCAGTCTCCCAGCAGGAGGTGATAAATTTGAGCGAGTCGTTTCTGAGTAATGAAAAGAATGGACAGCCTCCCTTGAGCCTTTAGACCTCCATTCGACAAAGGCTCTTTTAGCAAAAGCAAACAATGGTGCTAAATCGGAAGATGCAAAACTACAGATGGAAGATTGCAAAAGTAAAACTGAAAGCTTGGAAGGTCATTGATGGTGGCTTGTAGTGGACTCTTGATTCTCTTTTCTGTCGACAGGGAAGGAAGTTAACTACTCCCTGCCAGTAGGGTGTGCCTTTCTGACGAGTTGGCCTTGGATTAAGGGTTTATGATATCATTTCAGAATCCAAGGCTCTTTGTCTGCTAGCTGCGACCTTATTGGCCGGCTCGTTATCTATGTTTTAGGAACATCGCCTCTCTTGTTAACTTCTGTTCTTGCACTTTGCTCTATGATAGGGTATTGCTTATTGTAATCATTCACTTTTCTACGTCTTCTTTTACCAGGAAAAGGACGCTTTCTATATATATATTATATCAATTATTAGAGTAATATTATATATTATAATTAATATAGTTATTTGATATATTTTTTTAAAGATTTATACGGGGTTTTTGATTGGAGCAACAATCGATAAGTTTTTAATTGAAATTTTAATCAGTTTTAGAGTATAAATTGAAGGTCCAGTTCTTATGAAAAAACCACATAAAACATGAAAGCACCCAGAAAAATAAGGTAACACTGAGTAAGCACATAAACCATTAACACCAACATCAAGCAGAGACCAATACGAACAAAGACAATGACCATAAAATCAAGAAACATCAAACACAAAGGAACCAAGAGAAATTTTCTTATTAAAAACCACAATTAACGTACCAAGAGCTCAACCTTTAGCTGCCAACAAATGACTGTGTCTACTGGAAAGCAAAGATTTCATAGTCCATTGTATGCCTCCATATATGCAATTCTGGTCCTCTAGCTACTGCGTTTCTACTTATGTTTTCCTACTCCTTTTTCCTTTCGAACCGTAGTTAGGGCTCTTCAAAATACTACACTGCTTAAAAATGGATAGAACTTCTCTGTTGGGTAGCTCTTCATCAGAATTTTACCCCTCCTCAACCCCATCATCAACAATCTCGAATGATTTTGCCTTTCGTTGAAAAGGATCTGCTATCGGGGGGAGTGATAACAGGTTCTGGCCCAGATTCCTCAACAACTCTTTCCCTCAAGGGAGAAGAGGGTTTCCCTACCTCCAAGTTGGGTTACATTGTTGATGGCTCTAAAACATCCATTTTTTAAGCCCTGATTGAAACTTGTTGAAGGACTGTAGCAGCTAGGGGCTCACTGAAAAGAAGCATTCTATGGAACAAACCTTGATTCAGGTAGCCAATCTTTCTGACTCATTTCTACAAAAACATTGAATGAGATCCTTGAAATTTCTTCTTGGGGCACACAACAATCTTGTGATCAACTTGATTGCATTTAAAGCATCTAAAAGAGAGGCCTTCAAAATTAATAAACTGTGTCCATACACCATGGGAAGAAGAAATCTAAATAGAATGGTGCAGAGGTTTAGCTAAATCCACCAACACATACACTCTAACAAAATTCAGATTAGCCCTAATGGATTCATCAATTTTAACAAAAACTCTCAACCTACTAACCATTTTTTTTTAAATATCAACATCTTGTAAGACTAAGGGAAGGTTTTAAAATCTGACCCAAACAGTGGCTTGGGAAATTGCCGAAGTGGCTAGGTCAAAAAAAAGTAGTCCATGGATTAAAAAACTCCCCTTGCTTGCCAAAGAACCAAGGCTTATTTGTCCAAACAAAATCCTTGTCTATAGAAGATTGAAACAATAGCAGAAAGAAACTATTTACCAAGACAAAAAAGGAGGAAGGTTTAAGTGTGGGCGAAATTTTCTGAGACCACTCTGAAAGAGGAATCCAAGAGGATCGCTTCCCCACACACCTACCAATAAAATCTCTTTTTCCTCTTTCCACTTCTAGCAAAGAGAATTCAGCATCAAAAATTTCAAAGCGCAGAGACATTTAAACACGATTAAAGAAATATCACCCAAAAAGGCTGTTTCAAGGATATCATTCTGAGAAGAGTTTACCTCTGCAATCACTGTAGTCTCCTCTAAAAGCTTTTCCTGTTGAAGCTAGCTCCTACAGATTAGAACAAGATCTAAGGTAGGATGGTTTCTAAGAATGACTTCTTTACAGAAATCATTACAACACTGAAAAGGGTTTGAGGAATTACTACAGTTAGAAAACATATCATCCTTTATAGAAACCCTAGCTACATTAATAGAAAAACCTTTTGCACGCTTCCTTGGAGAAGGACAATCCTCAGACACTCCATTGCCCACCACCGACCTATCCAACTCCAAAATGTCTTCAAAGGACAAATTATCTTGAACAAATTTGGATGCAGAAAAACTAGAGAAGTTTTTAATATCTTTGGTTTTCCTACCTCTGCCAAGATCTATTTTAAACCCACACCGATACTCTTTCAAACTCCTCCCATTACCAACAACCAACCGGGATCTCTCTTTGATAAGGACCTACTCGCCAAAATGCCGCCTCCCCTGACCTTGTTGTGGCACGATTGCCATTGCTGAAGGTGCTGGTAACCTCTAAGAATCATTCTTGTGGGGGGGGGGCCGGGGGGGGATGAGGGGAGGGGGCGGTCGGGGGTCTACATTTCCCCCTGCCTGACTTGCACTGACCGCAACATCCGACCCAACACCAAAAACCCCTGTCGATTGCACTTCTTTTCTCATTGACTCTCTCCGCTCATCCTCCATGCTTACCGCTTGCACTTCCACTCTACCCTTGGTCATATCTATCCTCATCTAAACGCCAACATTGGCCTTTGCCTTAGCTGTTACTGTGGATGCCTGCCCTTCTTCTTCGTCGTCATTGCCATCTTCCATCCTCCCAATATTAACAACAGTTATCTAATATATATTATAATATAGATAATTATGTTTTATATGTTATAAAAAAATATAGTATAATATTATGATATATGATTTATTTCATTTTGATGCAAACAAATTCCACATAAAACACAACTTTCAATTACTCCACCTTGGTTTATAAGTGGTTAGTCATTTGTAATTATAGCCATGCAACATATTTATTCCATGCAATTATGCAGGTGTATGGTTGTCTCTTGTAGTAGTATTTGTCATTTTACGCTGACTAGCCATTTTTAAGCAGATAGTCACTTGAAATTGAGCTTGTGGGATTTGGAATTAAAGAGAAAATTTGAGAAAGAATGTCTGCTTCCATGGATTTTGTGATAGAATATGCCAAATATTGAGTCACTTTTTTATCAATTATATTTTGGATTCTAGAAGGGATCCACCCCAAAAGAAATCTTGTAAATATTATCAAACACAAACCTTTGTTAAATGTCATGCAAATCTAAAGGCCTCTTTGTGTTGCATGCATTTGAAAGGACAAACATGAGGCAGTCCTCAATCTCCCCTTACACTATCTCCACCACAAAGCTTCTCAGAGACTTGGTACTAAATTTGTAGCTAGTGGTATTTCTCTGAAATTCACACAATTCTACATTAGTGTTTTTATTAAAGGTGAAATTGGGTTGTTGACAAGGTCCCACATTGGTACATATAAACTAGCATGCTAAACTTAATAACCAAAATTTACATAAAACCATCTAAGCATAGTGCTAATGATTCAAAAACAACGAATAGCCATAAAGCAACACAAAAACAACAAACCAACAATAGAACTAACCCTAACATGTAAGGATTTTTTTAACCTTCTATAATGCTATTCCAATTATTATTGATATTAGTGAACATAGTTTCCAACATCTGAAGAGTCCAAGGATCCCGAGTCCCCTCCATAGCTCCCTTCTTCTTCTTATCAACTTTTCCCTATTCAAACATCTCATTCTTCATTTTTTCCATCATTCGAAGTCCTTCCATGCTCTGAAGGCAATTTTTCATAGAAGCTATGCTAAAGTCAACAATCATTCTTATATTATCATTAAGAAGTTCATTCTCATGCTCCATCCTGCTAAATTTATAATCAATTCTTTCCACGTGCTCAAGCAACTCATTCCTAGTGTAAACAATCCCATCATTCTTATTCAAAGTATTCACTATAGCCTTAATCCATGCATGGTCCCTCATGAACCAATGTAAGAATGCCTTATGTAGACCAATCTCATATTCCATTTCCCAAAATTTCTTTTGATCTTTAAACGATGCCATGAGTTCATAAAAATTCTTTTCCTTTCCTTATTTCTCATTTACCCCAAGTCTCACATCATCAATCCCCTTTTTCATACAGCGCTCCCTGAGTTGTTGCAAACCCTCTTCCACCTCCTACAATTTATTTTCTTCCACTACTACTTCATTACCACCCACACCACCTATTTGAGGCTCCTCAACCATGATATCATAAACCAATGTATTATCCCTTGTATTAGCACATCTGTATGAGGCATTTTGTTGTACCCCTTGCACCATGCTCCTCTTTATCCAAATCAATATTCACTCTACCCTGATCACTAATATGAACCTTTTTCACCTTTTTATCAAACACACTTGTTAAAACACTTTTGCGGGTTGTAATCCCTTTATCCAACTTTTTTTTGGGGATCAAAGAATTATAGATAACAAATTTATCCCCTTAAAATACTTATATATAAGAAAGATTACTCCCTAATGGAGATGATGCAGATCTTCCCACATTGCACATCCAATAATGAACTCTCTAAAGAATGTAAAATGTAAAATGTAAGGTTGATAGAAATTTGATGCCTAAAATATTTCAAGATGGAAAAGTGGTAAAAATGAACAACCATATATCTTCCTTCAATTGTTACCTTATTATTTGCTCGGCCACCTCACAATAAGGCTCTAAAAAATATTCTCTCAGAAAGCCACCTTGATACTTTGTTAGTTCCTCACCTCACTCAGAAACTTTGCCTTCTCCTCTTGTAGTATTTGATGGACTTAGTATACTTCATATCCTCAATTTTAATACTTGTTACCTAAGCTATTAGCCCCTCAGAAATCTCCATAGTGACATTGTTTATTTCTACCTTCCAATCATTTCAACAGTTCATAAATTATCTTGACATATACTAATCATAGCCATTAATATTCTCTATAAATTTAGCAAGCCCTCCTATCTGAATAATTCCCTAAACCTCTACATTATACTTAACTTTTTTTGTAGATAATGGTGCAACATGATGTAACCCACCACCCATCTTGCCAAAAACTAGTTTAGTCCTAATCAAACCAACACTAACTAGACATAACAATTGAAAACTTATCACCGTGACCTTATCATGATAGAACATAGAAATAATTTGACTGTTTTTCCATGGTATTCAAAAATCATTATCATGCACCACCTTATTTTCCTAACTCAAGGTATGATTCACATCAATCATTTCCATGTAATCCACCATGTTGTAATTCACCTTATGCACTTCATACCCACATAAGATCATATCCATTCCACTATAAAGGGTTATCATTATGTTTATTACCACAATTACGTTTCTCCCTTTCCATAATAAAATTTGCTTCAATTGTGAGAATAACATCTTTGGATGAATACTTTAAGAAGGGAGCCAACACAACCCTATTTGTAAAATAATCAGCCAAACAATTACCTCCTCTATAATTGTATTGAAATGAAATAGACTAAAAATAATCTCCCGCACTCAAACTTTATTATATAATATGAGAAATTCTATACCATTCATATTCTTCACATTGAGGTAGTTGAAAATACTCAAAGAATCACCCTCAACCAATATTTTTTACACCCCATGTCCTTAGCCAATTGAATACCTTGTAATGTCTATAAAGCCTATACCAAATGATTTATTTGAAACTCCATACTTCCTTCATATGCTCTTATGAACTTACCCCACTCATCTTTAAAAACCCCACCACCACTTGACATCCTAGGATTACCTTTAGATGACCTATCAAATTTTAGTTTTATCCATCCATAAATAAGCTTCCTCCACTTGACATTTTTCTTGGCATCTACACAAGAATCCATAGAACTAACACCCTCTAAGATATTTCAAATACTAGAAATCATTTTTCTTGAACATTTAACTTTTGATTCTTTCTCCATTTAATCACCTTCCAATTCTCATTGAGAATATTCATAATATTTATAGAAATAAATTGAGCAGAGGCCTTAATTTCCCTAAAAATTTTGTTATTTTTGTCCTTTCATACTCCCCATAAAATATGAGGAAATACCAACATCCACAATTTATTTAAAGCTTAATTTGAAAAAGGTGAAATCCATGCCATTTGGTTATTTTGAATATTAACATTGTGAACTCAATTCACTTGAAACTCACCTAGAAAGTTGGCCCACACTTTGAAAACAAAGGGGCATTCCACCGTTAACTATTGAACCCATTCATTTTCCATTTCATAAAGAAAACAATAATTGACCAAGGGCAAACCTCTTTTACTAATATTATCCAATGTTAGGATTTTGTTCTAAATATATAACAAACAAAATATATTTATATAGATCCTTATCCCACACTTTCAGCCAAGGAAAGGACTCAATATGATGAGAAATTAATTCTCCATAGCCAGACCTAATAGTTTAAATTCCATCATCATAATCCACCCATATTAACTCATCTTCTTTAACTAAATTCAAAATATAACTACCTTTTAATAAAAATTTAAGATCTAAAACTATATTTCTTACTTCCACTACCACATTAACAACACAGATCTATTTCTAATGTTTTCTACCATTTTGAAAACAGATATAATCCACCACCCATACTCTAAAAGAGTTTATATTTTGAAAATGGATATAAGAGTTTACACAACAAAGGTTCAAGAATAATAAGTGGCTTATCTAACAACCACTGATCTTCCCAAAACCTGATGTTTAACCCATTCCAAACCTTCCACTTACAACCATTCACAATAATATCCTTATTTTTATATTTAAAAAATCCATATAATATAACCTCTAATAAACTCTTACTCACTTAGAAAAACATCTATACTTATATTGTTCAAGTATTTTTCTCTAAGAATATTAATCCATAAACTTTTATCCTTAATAAATCTCCAACATAACTTATCAACTAAAGCTTTATTCATCCATTTCAAATTCTTTAAACCAAACCACTATGTTGTCTAGGATAGCAAAAAAAATTCCATGCCACCAATGGAAATTTTCATTTGACCTCAATTCTAGTCCAAAGAAATCTTTCTTGAATCCCCTCAATCTTATCATGGACAATCTTAGGATTATTGAAAAGAGAAACAAGAAACGTCGGAAGACATTGAAAAATACTTTTAATTAAAAAAAAGTTACCATCTTGGAAGAGAATCACCACTTTCCACCCAAAAAGTTTACTTTGAAACCTTTCAATAAGAGAATTCCATTACTAAATGGGTAAATGACCAACCAACAAAGGCATTCTCAAATACTTTGAAAAGAGACATCTTATTTATTTATCCCAAAATGCGAGGAAGTTTTTAATGTCTCAACAAAGGAGTGTTAATAAATAATAAATAGCTCTTATCAAAGTTAACTACTTGTTTGGAAACCAATTTATAATCCATTAAAATTTTCTTCAACTCCTTATCTTCTCTAAAACAGGGAGTATCAAGTGTAATTATATCATCAACAAATTATTGGTGAAGAGTAGCTTCCACACCATTTAAAACCTTGAACCTCTTTAGTCTTCCATTGCTAACAACTACCAATAAATTTATACTTAAAGATTTTTCCATGATAATAAACAATAATGGAGATAAAGGATCTCCTTGTGTAATTACATTTTTGCTCCCAAAAAGAGACACAAGTGCACCATTTATAAGAATTGGAAACATGGTTGTTGAAACACAAGTTTGGATCAAAGAGCATATATGAGAATGAAATCCAAATTTATGTAAAACTTCATCCAATAAATACCAATCCACTCTTTCATATGCGTTGATCATATCCAATTTTAGAATCATACTTGAAATCTTACTCTTATCCATTGAATGCATAGTTTCATGTACTACTATAAACCCATCTTGAATTTGTCTACCAAGAAGAAAACCCCCAAAATTTTTACATATAATCCTTTCCAGTAAAGGTTGAAACCTTAAATCCAAAATTTTAGTAAAAATCTTGTAAATTGAATTGCATAAATTTATGGTTCGATAATCCTAGAAAGTGGAAACACCATTTTTTTAGGAGTCAAAGCCATAAATGTATTATTGAGTTCATGAAATTTTTTACCCAACTTAAATAAATCATCAGTAGATGCCATGACATATAGTTTGATAATCTCTAAATAATTTTGAAAAAAAATCTATCATAAATCCATCTAGTCTAGAGGCCTTGTATTTACTTAACAAGAAAATTATAGCCCTTACTTCATCAACAAATAAAAACCAAAATAAATATGCATTACTTTATTTGAGATTGAAGAGGGAATACATTCCCCAAACTCATGATTAATCTCAACATTAGTATCTTCATTAACATCAAATAAGTTTTGAAAATAGGAAACTGCTTCATCCTTAATCTCATGTTGATTAGAACTAATAATCCCATTTACTCTTTTAATTCCATAAATTCTATTATGAATTCTATATTTAAGAGTAGACATATGAAAATAATTTTATTTTATATCTCCCTCTTTCAACCAAATATCCAAAAATATTCCTATGAAGTCCTAATAGAATGATACATAATTAGAATAACTTTCTCCTCCAAAAAATTCTTCACAAAAACCATATACAACATTATTCTCTTCCAAAACTAATAATACTTCTCTAACACTCTTTTTTTTTTGAAAGATATTACCAAAAACTTTTTAATTCCACAATCTAGCATTTTTGTTGATATTTTTAAGTTTTTTTCCAATCTAAACATAGCCATCCCTTTTATATCAACATCCCACCATAATTTAATATTTTCCTCCAACTGTGGATGATAAAACCACATATGTTCAAATCTAAAAGGTGTACAAACCTTATTAGTTATAACAGCCATGTTAAGAACAAGTAGATTATGGTTAGATCTAATTCTAGTGAAAGATAAATAAAGATATAAAGATAGAAACCAATAAACTGAAATAATAACCCAATCCAGTCATGATTGAATAAGATTACCTCCTACCTACCTATTTGACCAAGAAAATAAAGATCCTCTTATCTCAACATCTAATAATCTATTCTTATAAATAAACCTAGCAAAATCATCCATACTTTCAGTACACAACTAAGCACCACCTTTCTTTGCCCTAGGGTTAAGAAGCATATTCAAATACACTAGAACCATCCAACTAAAGTGCTCACAATTTGATCTTAACATGATTATATCATCCCATAATCTAAGTTTAGTTGTATGATTATTTGGATCATATATTTTTACAAGAATCCATGAAAATTTCCGAATCCAATAAAAGAATATATTAGCTAAATGATGATCATTCCTAATTAACACTTCACACTCTAGTAAAGAATCATTATAAAAAGTCATTATACCCCTAGAATCCCCTTTAGATCCAACACTTTCCACTTTTTCCTCCTTCCAAATCATATTTTTAGTTTTTTCCACCATATCCTCACCCATCTTGGTCTCTTGAACATCTAAAATGTAGGGCTTATTACTCCTACATAAATCCCTCAAAAATATACACTATTAATATGATTAAATGCCTAATATTCCAACTTAGCAAATTCATTACAATGTATAGAATGGTCCCTTGCTATATCTGACTAGAAATGTGGTTTGCACTCCATCTACAATTTCCTTCTCCATCTTTCTTCTACGAGTTTATAACCGAGAAAGTTTGCCCAACTTTTTGGAAGACCCCACATCTAGGGATTTATGAACCCCCATTTGTTTACAAGGTGTTAAACTAACTTCCTTTCCCAAAAACCTTTTAATTGAAGTTAGAATAGACAAATCCTTAGTAATAATTTTATAATAATCTAAAATAATGTTTTCTTCAAAGTCCCCACTAATCTTAGAATCAGTTCCAATAAAAATAGTTTTAAACACTAGGTTCTACTCATCTTCCATTGAAAAAATAACCATGTCCTCACCATCCTCCCTTTCAAACATTTAAAGACATTAAAAGTAGTTTTCATCAAGAACCAAGGCTTGAGAAATCCCTTGACCCCATCTTAGAGGGAAAGATGAAGACCCGTCTAGGATTCCTAAACCTGAATCTCGCTTCTAAACTTTCTCACCATAACCTTCATTAGGAGTAGGCACAAGATTTATAAAATTATCATCAATATATTTTTATTGATATTTACCCTCTTCTAAACCAACACCAACTTTATCACCATGATGAGATTCAATCATCCCTTTACACTTCACAACATTTGAATCTAGATAATGCTCATTATTGTGATCCCCTATAACATGTTTTGAAATACTATTAATATTCAAAATGGGTGGAACTAGCTTAAATTTCAAACCTTGATCTAAAATAATGTTAGTTGTCTCTAAATTTTGAGTATTACTCTCTAATATAGGCCCCTTTCTTCTCTTTTTACAAGTTAAATTATCAATTCTTAGAACATATACATGCCCCCCTTTAGAAAAAAATGGACAACTTCTAGTCATATGCCCCAAATACATACGACCTTCATACTTCAAATCTAAATTCTCATACTCTATTTGTTGAATCCATTCACCCTTAATGGAATGTAAAATCACATAAGAAGGAAGTTTTTGATTAACATAAGATTTCACACAAAATTGAGCATACACCAATATAGTTGTTTCCCGAATAATCATATCAAATGCTATAAGACACCCAAATGTTTTAACAATACTTAAAAAAATATCCTCTTCTAAAAATTCCATTGGATGATCAGGGAGTCTTCCAAAAATCCAAGTTTATATTTATTTAAAAATAAACCATATCTCCCCAAAGACCAAGGGAAACCATCTAGAACTTTAACACAATCCTCGGCATGATTAAAATGAGTCAAGAAACACCCATTATTCATCACCAATATTTCCACATGCCCTCTTGGAGCCTATTTTCTTGTTTCCCACTACCTAAAAATGTCAATATTTTATTGAGAACCCAAAAACTTACCCACCAATGCATCATATATTCTCTAAGAAGCTGAATTTATGAACAAAATTAGAACTTAAATATGAATACACCTAGAATCCTTAGAGGTTGGAGGTTTTTGATATGATTAAAACTCCTCCATCTTCCCCAATTTTCCTTTAAGTTTCTCAACCCATGTAAAATTATGTAAAAACTATTATTAAACTAACACTTGCCTAAGATTTTATCCACATTTTATTTATCTTTTACGCCACAACTGTCAATCACAGAACATTGCCATCACCTATAGCCCTTTCCATATCTTTTGTAATAATTACTTAACATTCACTATCACTTCACTCTGCCATCATTATAGAATCATTCTCAACATATAGAAAACCATTATAACCATGGAGAATGTTGGTGAAAATTTCTCCCTTGTGGTAATTTTAGAAGTTGGATTTTAGAATATGATTTATGTGTTTGGGGTTTGTAGTGATGATGTCTCTTACTCCTCTTATAAATTCATACTTATGGTATTGGTTGGCATCTTTTCAAGTGTCCTTGTAAACCATTGTAGAAAACTATGATGATTTATCAAAAAATTAAAAGATGGAACCAAATATGGGATCAATAGCAAAGCCTTTATATGAAATATTCATAGTTTTTCCTTTTAGAAGACACAATATAAAATACCCAATTAAAAAGATAAGGAGGCTAAAAAATAACTATTGATAACTACTATCTCCAATATGGAGCTTTGAATATAGTAATTTTGTGTGGTAAATGGCTTGGATATTGTGTTGAATATATGGAATTTAAATGTAGAGATATAGGATTTTTTATGCTATAAGTTTTGGGGTGGGAAGAATTAGTAAAAGAGATGCAAATGATATTTTTGCTTTCAAGGCAGATTATTCTTTAAGGATTTTCTCAACTGAAAGTAGCTTATCCATAATCAAAATTTAATTGAAGGATAGTTCAAAGTTTCCCACCTTTTAAATCCAAGAATTGAGAGAATAATGTCAAGTTCCATGTTCAGAATTAGTAATAAATCAATTGTTTCAACAAGATCCTTCAACCTAGGCAAGCAACTATAGTAGAGCTTAAATTAAGAAAATAAGGAAAAAAATTTAGACCTATAAATAATGTTATACATAATATATACGTTAAAACCTTCATGTATTAAATTTGAGAATAATTGAATTGAAAAACATAAGAAATCATCTCTTATAGGTTGTGAGAGACTCAACAAACACATGTTCATAAGACCACCCACTGATGAAGCTCAATTATCAATCTTAACCTATACATCATTTTATTCCTACCATTCCTCATTATTATAAATAGATAGTAATACAAATGAATGCTAATATAGAGGTTGAAAGGAGGGAGCTAAGATGGTAGAGGAAGGCAATGATAGTTTCTTGGTGGCCTTCAAGGACTTAATAATGCATACATGGCATGTGATGATGATATTGATGTCAAGTTGAGCAAAAATGTTTTAATAGTTTGTTTATTATGTGATGGATATAATATAAAACATGAAAATTCTAATATCTGCTATGGGCTTCACTATAAAAAACCTACAACATCATAGCAAAAAGATTCCATAAATAGTTAGTGCTTATTTTGCTTGTCAGATTTAAAAATGATAACATGATGATATTTAGTGGCAAATATTTATAGAAAATATCCATGGGTTCATTTCCTATATACCTACTAAATTTATGATACTTTAATTTTAGTTAATTGTTAAATAACATATATTTTAAATATAGATAGTTTTTATTTTTTGGGGATGGGTTATTAGAGTAAGTTGATTGCATAAATTAATGATGTAATACATTAAAATAACATAAATATTGCGTTGTCCATTTTACCATATATTTTAGATATTTATAATGTGTTTTAAAACACTTTCTTACTTATTATAGAAAAAATAATTTTTTGTGTATTGGGTGGAAGAGTAATGTTGAAAGAGATGTAATTTTTTATTTTTAGTTGGTAATATATTTATGACATCGATGAATAGAAGCAAAAAGATAAACTATGAGACGTCAATGTCTTGTCCCCACATTAATTACATTATAGTGTTGATTCAAGCTACACATCAGACATGGAGTCAAGTTTCAATAAAATCAGCTTTCATGACTTCTTCATCGACCATCCAAAATAGAAAATGACAAATCAAATATGTCACCACCCTGTAAGCTTCAAACCCATTTGTAATGGGTGACGTAGGTCATGAAAATCCAACCACTAACTTGAATATAGGTTTTGTGTATAATATGGTCCTCTTGGCATATCGTATCACATAAAATACCATGTCATCAACACTCACCATCACTTCCCAGTACACATTGAAATATTTCACCACTTTCATGTTCTTTATTTCCTTACCCTTTCTTTCAAGGGCCTGAGTTTGGTGTTTTTGTATGTTGTTAAATTTAATTTAATTACTCCAAATGTTAATAGCATGTAAGTGGTGAAATATTTTACTATGAATTGATTGTGAGGGCCAATGAGAGGATGACTATAAATAACATACACAAACTCAATATGTGTTGGCATGGTACATCCAAACCCCACCATCCCCAAGTGACTTTAAAAAATCACTAATGGCCATTCGTTATTAACCCAACATCTTACAAAAACCAAAATTCAAAAATAAACAAGCATGTGTGGAAAAAAATGGTGAGGTGAAATCGACGTGTCTAGATCTATGTGAACAAAATGATGGGTTGGAATTTCATTTCATGATTTTAATTTTAAAACCATATTCATGGTATGATTATCAGTATGACCAAAATACCTTGAACACATCATTTTTAAATGATATTCCTTTATGAATATCACTTCCATGTGAATAGTATGTGATCCCATCCCATTAGATTGAGCCTAGGAAAGTTTCAAAGCCAAAGAAGTAGGAATCCTTTGATCAAGGAGTGTTTATGCATGCACGATTGACAAATAGGAAAAAAAATATGCTATACCATGATATCCTCAGAGGTTAGTTGTACTATGAAATGGAATCCTTATATGCATGGAAATTTTTTTGATTGTCTATAGATATCTCATATATGAAATATATTTATACATCTATAGATATTCCTTATATACCTGGCATTTACATGCCTTATTCAAAATCTTAGTTCCATTCAAAGTGTTTCCAATAGCTCTTCTATAGTATATTTCCTTAATTTTGAAGGTAATATTTTCCATAGAATGTTACCCTCAAATCCTCTTCACTTATCTCATGGATAGATGGTTCAAATAGTTACTCCCTTTCCATTTGTATTCCTTCGATTAGTACTAACTATTTTTTTGTTTTTCCATATCTTATTACTTATTGTCTTATAGAAGGCATGTAACTTTTTTGACAGAATACCTCAATGACAATTTAATAAATTTATAATGAAACCCATTATCAAAAAATGTAGGTTTATACAAACATGTTATACAGAGTCTTCCTATATTTTTATATATAAAATAAAGATATAAAGATTCACAACAACTTGACTATGCAGTTTGTCTATTTTTATTTATGGAGAGTGAGGAAGGAAGATAATTAATTAAATACATTTAAACATATTTCATATAAAGTGTATTGATAATTAATTTAAATTATAGTCTACTTGTCCATTTTGTAGAATAATTGTAGAGGCTGAAATAGATGACAAACAATAAATCAAATAGGAGATACAATGTTGTTATTGATATTCACTACTAAATAAGAGGATAATGTTTTGTTCACCAGATTTTTTGTTTTTTTTAAAAATTTAAAATCAATATGTTATTTTAAAATATATATTTTATTTTAGAGTGAAAGGGTGAAATTTCATTTGGAGAGAATGTTATGTTTAAATAACCTATTAAAAGTAAGTATCCTTAATAAAAATAAAATGATCAATTATTAGTTGAAAGATTCCATAAAAATATAATAAGAGTATTATTTTTTTTGAAGTTGTGATGGTCTTTAATTTTCAATTTTCATGAACTCAGTTTTGTACCTCTACTTAGATTTATTATTTCAAAAATTTAATATGGGGGATTCATACCCCTCAATCTATTTTCTCTAGAACTTCTTGTTCTTAGTTATTTCAATTTGACTAGGCTAAATATAGGTGCACTCTCAAAATCAATGATTGTTAAGTTTTTAAGGAGGTTATTCATGTTGTCCTTACAAACATTCAATCATTTAGTTCAAATATTCACTCCCTCTCTAGTTAGTATTAGTTATTTTTCTAGTTTTCCATGTCTTATGACCTACCATCCTATAGAAGGCAAAAAAATTATTTGATAGAATGCCTCATTGAAAATTTCATCAAGATATAATGAAACCCATTAGTAAAAACACATTTTATGTAATTTTATATATTACAATCATATACTATCATTATTATGAATATGAATGTGAGTGGATTTTGTGATTTTCAGCAACATGGCTAAGATTTTAAAATGTTATCATAGTTTGAAGACCAAACTATATATAATTAAAAGGTCTTTGATGTCATCATAAATTAATGAAACAATATTGTCTATATGGGATCCATTATTTTCTTGGACAAAATATTATAAGGAAGGAAACACTAAACACTTAACTTATTGATGTCAATGGTCCATTGTTGAAGTTGCTTATTTATTATACAACCCAATGGGCTTCTGCTCAAACAAAATACTAATGGACCAAGAACATGTGTGTTTATATAGATTTAAAATGGGACAAGGCTTGAATTTAAGTAAAAAATATAGTTTGTCATAATAAATACCCATCAAAGACATAAGCATCAAAGGAAAAATGAAGAATATCATAACAAATGAAAGGTAATAATTTTGAGATAAAACATAGAATGCATAACATGGAAATGTAGTTCTAAGATCAGGTAACTATATTAGTTATTCTAAAGAACATGGATTTAAATCCATTCCAAATGTTAAAAGGTATAAGACAAAAAAGGTTACTAGAATTTTATTTTTATTTTAGTTTCACATAGCAAAAGATATAAATGGATTAATAATAGATAAATTTCAATACAAAATTATACTAAAATGCAGATCTTTAAAATTTGTTATTGATTAAATGCTTTAGATAACTAAAATACAATATAAATATGTGGAAATTGATTTTTTTCTACATTTAAATGTTTTTAACTACCTTAGATGACCTATTTCAATGTGCTCATTGGCAAATTCTATGACTACATCACTTTAAATCATATTTTTGTTCATCTTTATGGTGATGCACATGTTACCACATTAAAAATGTATGCTAATAAAATTGAAATAAACTATAATCCTAGATTAAATACATGTGTCTTTGATGAAATTATGCCCCATAATTATATTCTCTACATCGAACAAATTACACGTATATATTAGTCTAGCAGTTGCCTCAAAGGTTTCTCACCCATGGGACACATCATAGAAGATGAAAATAAAATGTTTTTATTGATGTATAAATATAGTTTATTCATTTATATAATTACATAAGTCATGGCATTAGTGATTTTGTGGTTTCCCTCCATGACAAATATTTTTATAACATTGTGTAGCTAGTTGTTATAATCCATTCCTTGTCCACTTGTACTAATGACAAAAATCCAGGCTAATGGGAATTTTTTATTCATGCATGATTAATAAGGTTAATTTATGTATGTAATATAGTTTATTTTATCCTTTTATAAAATAATAAAAATAATGAGTGACATTAACCACAATAACTAAACACATGTTTCTTAGAACCTAATAATTACACAGAAAAAGAAATAATAAGCATCCATATAGTTTGGAGTAAAAAAAACATTAGGGCACGTAAAACACAATGAGTTTCCATATTTGTATTTTCAAACATTTAAATAATATTGGATTGGTTATTGGGTTGGTTTAGACTCAAAATATTTCATAAAGACATAAAGAACATTACCCAAGTTTTGGCAAAAGGATAATTTCCAAAAGAATATTAAAAATGGATAAAAATCATTGAACATTAATGTTTTTACCATTCATTTTAATTGAAAATTAATTATAAAAAATTGGGTGTGATGAAATATTAATATGTGTGGTGTTGCATCATGAGTGGTAAAACATACTCAAGGAAGCATATGAATGAATTATTGACGAATATAATGGTGGATAAGGAACCACAAGAAAAGTATTATTGGTTGGATTGTGGTAACCACCCTTTTCAAAGAAGCCCACATTTACGTGAAAAAATATTTCATTTTTTAAAGAGTGGTAAAGTGAAATTTAAAGGATGAAATTACACCAAGACCACTGCTTGATTTAGTACCATTTGAAAAATAGGCCATTGATTTTAATGGACTAATTAAACTAGCAGTAAGAAGATCTCAAGCAAAGTTTATTATTATAGAAATAAATTATTTAAAAATATGCACTGAGGTGATGTCCACAAAATATATCACTACAAAAATAATAATAAATTTTATTTATGAGAACATAATTACATGGTTTGGTTGTCCACTAAACATCACTAGTGATCAAGGGAAACACTTTGTGAATTCAAAAATTATCAAACTCCTTAAAAATTTTATGAGAAATCACAGTAAACCTACCTATAAAATATGTAGGCTAATTTAACCATCAAATCCTTTAAAATTTTTGTGAAAAATTATTAATTAAAACATGTAATTTAAAAATCAGAGACTATAAATTAAAACTACTTGCAGTACTTTAGGCATATCACACCACCTACACATGGCTAATTAAATATTTCCCATTATAATTAGTATGTAAGTTAGAGGTCATGGATATGATGGATTTAATTGTACCAATATTAATATTAGCAATGACATTCAAAAACAATGAATACCATTCATTACATGAATGCTTAATTCAACTAGTAAATTGGATGAGAAAATATTTATAGCTACATATAACTAGACACAAGAGAATAAATGTTAATAATATTGACATGATAGAAGTTGTAAATATAAGTAATTCCATGAGGAATACTATGTATTACTATATAATAAACCTACGAATTTGAAAATATGATGGTTATGACCTTACATAGTGGTAAAACTCTATTGACTAGTGTGTTCAAGATTAAAAAATCATTGGGAGTTGAGTGGTAAGGGTTCATCAGTGGAACCAATCTAAAATTATATAATACCCCATGGAAATAATCAATATTACATACAAAATAAAACACCATATAAATTAAAATTAAAAATACCAAGATGAAAAATGAAAAATGATAGCTTGTGGAAAGAATAAGAAATAATCTCCATTTTCACAATGTAAGATATAACTACTACTGAAAGAATTTTGAATGTCAATGATGGGTAGGAGAACTAATACTATAGGAATTTTTAATTCCATTAATGGTTGGGAGGAAGGAGAGTTTTAGCTTGACAATCTCACTTTGTTTGTGCTAGTTCTCAAAAAGGTAGAGCTGAAAAAGGTTCCTAACTCATCAGACAACATAAAGAATCAATTGATACTTGGGGAGGGTTCAAGTCTAGGTCCAAAAATCACTATTTATAATCCCACCAAAGGCAAAAATCATTCCTCATGGGCTGATCTAGTTGTAGGTGAGCATCACCAAATAGACCTGAAAGATTATTTTCTGGTCCCTCTAGGTGAAAGAAAGGAGATAAGTCCGAAAGTTTTGAATGTTATCACTGATAGAATCAATTTATCCTTATAAAATTCTATCCTTACTAAATTTAATGACTTTGATATGAATATAGATTCTTTTTGCAACTGGGCTAATCTCAAATTACAACCAAAAAACCAAATTGATATTATAGCCATGCCCAAGAATTTATTTTTGCTCAACTTCTCCCATCCCAAAGACACCTTAATGATCCTTATGGGAGGGCCTTGGTTTATGGTAAAATATGTTATCAATATTTGAAATTCGAAGGTAGGAATTAACCTTAATAGCTTAGTCTTAGAGGACATTCCCATCTAGATTAGTTTTTTAGAGCTCCCCTTAGAATTGTGGGCATTAGAGGTCATTTTGGGGATTATTAGGGCTCTTGGTCAACCCATATCCATCAACTTGGTTACTAGATCTAGATGGAGGCTTCTTGTATCTAGGGTTTGTGTCTTCATTTCCAATAAAAAACCCTTAATCCACTCTATCAAGATCAAATCCAAGTATGGGATCTAGAATCAAAGAATCAACTTCAAAAGAGCTTCAGAGATTTACAAAACTTGTGATGTCCTAAACCACTCATCTAAAGAGTTCCCCATACTCAAGAAGATACCCATTCCCCCTTCTCCCTCTTGGGTAAAAAAATCCTCCAACTAGGCCCCATCTTCCCTTCTCCCCTCTTTCCACCCCATCCCTCTCCCCTTAGATCCCCACTATCCCCCTCTCCCAAACTAGTTTCATTTCCTCCTTCCCATCCCTCTCTCTCCCTTCCCTACCCATTTCATCCCCCTTCCACCCTCCTTAAATATCCCCTACCCCCTCCCCTAAATCAACTCTAGCCCCTCTTAGTCTAGGGAAAATTTTCTCTATTTTTTATCCATGAAGACCCTCAATAACTCTAAGGATCCTTAACCCCCCTTAGCTTATCTTAGCTCTAGCTTCCCTGATAGGATCTTTGAAAGTATCTCATCCTAGTGTTTCTTCCCATCTAAAGTCTATTCTTGAAAAATCTATGTCCATGTCTCCAATCAGCTCCCATCCTTCTCAAAGGGTATTTTTTGACATCTCTAGTCCTATTTCCTCTTGTACCATGACTTGCAAATCCCTTTTGTTGGATAAGGACCCAAGATTTTAGGAAATTGTGCCCTCTTAGGCCCTCCTCACTCCAACTAAATATTGTGGGGAGACCAAACTTATTTCTCATATAAAGGACAATGTTATTCAATTATAAAATGGGAAAGATCTAATTTATCCAAGGATTAATTCAAGGAAAAATCAGAGGATGTCCACCACAAAAAAGGAAATGAAAAAGAAGAAGTTGGATGTGATAAAAAAATCCTTAGGCAGACCCTCATCCCAAAGCTCTGAGAGAGAAAAAATAGATAGATAGGTCACAAAGGGTACGTAGATGACCCTTAGACATTTTCCCAATAAAAAGAAATGAAAGTCCTTTCTTGGAATATAAGGGGGTTGAACAACCCTACAAAAAAGAGGTTGGCAAAAAATATAGTCTTAAAACATAAACCAGATATCCTTTTGATTCAAGAATCTAAAATGACAGTAGAAAAGCTTTTGAAGATCAAATTTAACATTTGGGACAAAGTTGTTTGTAGTTTTAGTAATTCTAGAGGTGCTTTAGATAGCTTGGTGGTCTTTTGGGATCCATCAATCTTGGAAGACACCCCCCTTCTTGTAACCAACTCCCACATCTCTATCTTTTTCTTCGATACCCACAATAAAAAATACCTGGGTTCTCACTAATGTGTATGCTCCAAATTCTAAGATTAAAAGGAATAAGTTATGGATTAATTTGAAAGACAACATGTATCATTTTAAAAATTTGAGTTGGATGGTGGATAGAGATTTCAACTCTCCCTTTTCCCCTAGGGAGAAGAAGGGGAGAATTTGCACCCTTAATGATAGCATGTTGTAATTTAATAATTTTATTGCTGATGCAATACTTTTTGATGTAGATCTAAAGGGAAACCAATACACTTGGTCTAATTATAGGTTAGGGGATAATCATATCCAAGTAAGACTTGACATATTTTTTATTTCTCTTAATTGGATCCTCAATTCCACTAGCTCCCTCTCGCCCCTCCATAGAATTGGGTCTGATCATAACCCACTACTATTTTAAAGTGATAATATGTCAAAATATAAGGCTACACCTTTCAAATTTTAAAAAATGTGGCTCTCAAACTATTCTTTGGAAGAATCCATTAAGGAATGGTGGAAATTCCTGATCCAAGGTTCAGCCATATACATCCTAGCCATGAAGCTTAGACATGTCAAGAACAATCTGAAAATTTGGAACAAAGAAGTTTTTAGAAATATATTCCTCCAAAAAAATTCCATTGAGTAGGAAATCCATATAACTAAATTGTAAATTTTTGTTTCAATCCCTTCCTCTGAATTATAATTCAAAGAAAAGGAATGTTTTAGTAGTTTCCATAATTTGGAAGCCAAGGAAGAAACTTGCTGGCAGTAGAAATCCAAGAAGATTTGGTTAAAGTAGGGTGATAAAAATAATAAATACTTACACACCTTAGCATCTAGGAATCTACATCATAAGCTCATCATGGAAATCCAAGGGGAGGAGGGCACTTGGTAGACAAAGCAAAAGACATTGAATTCCAAATGGTTAACTTCTACAAAAATCTATTTGCTTTTATTCCCCCCCAAGATGAGGACTTAGAGGATCAAGTGCTCAACCTTATTGAAAGGGTTATTTCTTAGGAAGATAAAATTTATATTTTCTCTCCCCCTTTGAATGAGGAGATTAGGGCTATAGTGTTTTCACTACAAGGGGATAAATCCCCAGGACTAGACAGCTTTTTGCCTTTCTTGTTTTAGGTTTTTTAGGATATCATTCATAACAAAGTTTGTTTGGCAGTTGTGGAGTTATTCAAATCTAGCACCATGCTCCAATAATTCAAAAATATTTTCCTATTTTTCATTCATAAGAAGTAGGAGGCCTCTCAAATATCATATTTTAGACCCATCATCTTGTGCTCTACCTTCTATAATGTCTGTACTAAAAGGCTTTCTCTAAAAATCCAACATTTGCTAGATAAAATGATCATAGACCAACAGGGATATTTTGTCTTTAGAAGATATATCTCAAATGGAATCATCATTTCCCATGAAACCATCCATTCGGTGTCTCACTCTAATTGGCAAGGTATGTTCCTCAAGCTAGACATGAACAAGGTTAATGACCATGTCTATTGGCAATTCCTTGATAAAATTGTGATAAAGTTTGGTTTTAACCAATCTATCATAAATTTGATTGCCTCCTACATAATTTTCCCCATTTTTTATATTATTATCAATGGATTTTCTAGGGTTTTTTTCTTGGCATGAAAAGGGCTTAGACATAGAGATCCCCTCTCTCCATATTTGATCATCATCCTAGCTAAAACTTTGAGTAGACTCATTGTCAAGGCTAGAACTTCCAATATTATCAAAAACATCATAGCTACCCCTAATACCAGTCCACTCACTCACCATCAATTTTTAGATGACACGCTAGTGATGGGGGAAGCCTCGGTACTAGAAGATAAGTTTTTTAGGAAAATTCTTGAAATCTATGAAGTGGTATCTAGCCAAAGCATCAACCTCCATGAAAGTTATCTTTTTTCATCAATACCCCACTCACCCTTCAAGTCAAAATATCTAAGATATTGGGTTGTGTCATCAATAATATCCCTTCCTCTTATCTTGGTACTCCTCTCTTTAAGGGTTATATGAAATTGGAGTTCAAGAATCCTCTCATTGATAGGATTTAGAGAAAGTTATCACGATGGAAAGGGAATCTATTATCCCAAGATGGTAAATTTCAACTCCTTAAGAGCTCGATTCAGAGCATCATAGTTTCTTTCATGTCTTTATTTTTCATCCCTAACAAGATTACAAACTAAATTGATCATATTTAGATGAAATTCCTTTAGAGAAGATCAAAGGATAGATTTAGATTTTTTCTCATCTCTTAGAATAAATATTGCCTTCCTACCTCGAAAGGAGGATTGGGGTTGAGAAGGATTAGATACATGAACCAAGCCATTTTGGTAGAGCAAGGATGGAGGGTAATCAATATATCCAATGTACCAATATCATAAGGGCCAAATACTTAAATTCTATGGAAGGTCACTACTTCCTTTCAAAAAGTGGCCTAGATAATGGCTCAACATTTTGGAAATCCTTGAAAGCTAGTAAGGATTTACTCAGCAAAGGTCTTAAGTGAAATGTTGGTAGAGGTAAAAAATTGGACTTTTACAAAGTTCCCTAAATCAACTCCCCTTTGGCCTCCTCCTTCCAAGACCTAGAATTAATATCTTTCTTCAAAGAGATATTTAGCCATAAGGTGCCAAATTATTGGGAGGAGACTGATAGAAGGAAGAAGTGGAAACTTCTCATAAAAGATTATTTGAATAAGCAACCAGCCCATCTCATGCACAACTTAAAAATTTCTCTCCAAAAAATTCATATCAGTTTATTCCTGAAGGAGGATGCTCTTATTTGTGAAAATGGTCCTAGTGGTCTTTACTCTATTAAATCTAGCTATGTCTCCCTTTGGGAATATATAGAAGTTGATGATAACTAGAATGATCTTTGGTTAAAAAATATCATTCCCAAGAGCAATGTATTCTTTTCATTGGTAGCTCAGAATAAGATTTTAACTATGGATAACTTAGTGTGAAGGGGTATTCCTTTTCCCAATATATGCATTCTTTGCAAATGGGAAGCCAAATCTGTCAAACATTTTTTCCTTTCCTATTCCTTTATTTCTTCCATTTTTTAGTATTTTTTCAACAGGTCTAAGTTTTCTTGGGTCACCCCAGGCTTTATTAAAGCCCTGATCACTCAATGGAAGCCACCCTGAGAATCTCCTCCATTAAAATTCTGGTGAAATCTAGCTCTCCCCCACATTTTTTAGGGAATTTAAAAAGCTAAAAACTCTTGCATTTTTTATAACTATAGGCCCAATCCTTCCTCCACCTCCAAGAGGATATTGGCCTTTGTCCATGAAAATTGGTCATCCTTTGCTTCCTCTTTTGACCAACCTAGTTCCCCAATCTTCTCCCAGATTATGAACCACCTCAACCTTGTTATACTTGGAAAATACCAAGTAAAGGGGGTTGATAGGTCAAAATTCAAATGGTTTGATCCTCCTCCCTCTTGGTTTAAACTAAATTTTGATGGGGATGCAAAAGGGAAACTGGGCCCAGTGAGAGTGGGAGGGGTTATCAACGATTCTTTCAGGAATATTAGAGTAGCCTATGTGGGACCATTGGGGATCCAAACAAATCATGTCTCATAAGCTAAACCAATGCTTTAGGGCATCGAACTAGTGATCAAACTCGACATGGAACTCCTCCAAATTGAGGGTGACTCAATAAACATTATTAATTGTCTAAAAGGTCTTTCCCACTATTCCTAAAATATTTTTGGAATCATTGATGATGCAAAAAACTTATTGGCCCTTTTCAAAGGGGTTTCCATAGTGCATGTGTACAAGGAGGGCAATAGGTGTGCCTATTAAATGGCCAACCTTGGGGTCTCAAATAATTAGTTTCATTAGTTAGCATGAGAGTGATTTTCCCAATGACATCATCTCATTTATTGAATCAAAAAAAGGGCACGCTCTGCATTTTCATGATGGTTTATTTAATGTTGACATAAATCTAGATCGAGAGCTTAGATATTAATACGTGTAAGGTAATTATTCCTATAACCTTATATATTTGGGTCATTATGGGCATTCATCACATTTTCTTATTTGGCTCTTTTTCTATAATCTACCCATCTCCTTCTCAAAGATCTCAAACAACGAATCTTGTATAAGAAGTTTACAAATTCACAAAAAGGATAGTGATTGAGATCAAATCAAACCAATTTCATGCTCCAATGTCAAGGAAAATGAATATGTTTGGCATAAAATGGTCAAAGGTAGTTTGTCAGCCTTCATCAAATGGCTAGTTAGGCATGACATAGGGATTTCTATGGATTTTACTTGTGATTGGAAAGATCATGAAGTCTGAATGCATGACTTGAGAATCTTGATCATAGAGGAGCTCATTAGAGAGACTACCAGGATGGACTATTCTGGCATCAAAGATTTCAAATATAAAAAGAGAGGGAAGGAACTTCTCAACATTTTCTTCAAAAAAGAAAAGAATAAACCCAAGCTTTTGTCCTAGAAGTGTTTTATGAGGACAACACTATCGAGGAAATGGCCTAAACTCTACCTCTAGATCATGAGGTATATTAATTTAGAGGGAAAACATATTATGCTTTTTTCCCATCACTTCCTCCTTCACAATCATTTAAAATTCCACATCATTAGCATTTTGTTTTTTCTATTGTAATCTTTGGAAGCCTCGATGCTAAACTTTAATAACCCTTCATTAGACTTAATTCACCAAGGGTTGATTTTGCTATCAATTAAGAGAGGGTTGATGTAGTGGTCCAAAATCATCACTGAGGTGATCGATACCCCTAGTGAGAAGGAAGATATTGAAGATGAGGATTAATCCATAGAGTCAGACTCTAATAAATTATAGGAGGAATAGAATGTTGGGGATTCTTCTGAGTAGGAATAGGAGGAGCCCAAACTGGATATGGGGATTCTTGTCTATGTCCCTCCATTAGCTAATAGAGGTAGAGGGGTTCCTAAATCCAATACCAAGGTGGATATCATGAATTATATCCAAAATTTAAACACAAATATTTCTATCTAAAAACTTTTGATCAATGAAATTATGGACAAATTCAAGAAGTTAAAAGGGCTCTTGAGTCACGAGTCGATATCCATAAAATTGGTCAAGAATCATTTGGTAAACACTCCCCAGGGTAACAAATCAACTCAAAGTGGTGGAGATGAGGAGGTCAATTAAGATCTCAAGGAGGATAAAGCATAGATTTAGTCCACTAGTCTCAAGCATAAATGGCAAGAAGAGGATAAGGACCAGTCCATTAGAAGCCATACTAGAGGGAGGAATAACAAAGGTGAAAGTATTGAGACCAAAAAGTTGGTCTTTTATTCTGAATTAGACTAGTCAATTTTATTCCATCTCTTTTTGTTTGGTCTTAGGTTTTTTTACTGAAACTTTGCATAAGTTTGGTGGCAAGGGATTTTAGCTATCAGTTTCATCTTTTGTTCCTTTTTTGTCCTATTACTTTGTCATGTCTATTTTATAGATTTATTTTGTAAAGGAAATGGGCTTCTTCAACCTAGTACTTAAAATTTCAATTAAAAAAAGGAAAAAATCTCATGTTGAAAACTAGATGACTTGTGGAAAGAAAAATTTTAAAAATATCAAGTTGGAAATCAGTAAATGGTAGCTTGTGGAAGAAATAATAAATAAGAATATCCTAAATTGAAAACCAGAAAACATGGCTTAAGAATAGAAGAAATTTTTTAAAAAAAAAAAAACAAGCTACAAATGGGAGGAATAACATTATTATTATAAATCCTATCAAGTAAGTCAAGAAAAGACGGGCAAGTCAAGTAAGTATACCACAACATCCTATACTAGATGTCTAAGATAACAAGTTGGTTGACCATGATAAAAATACTTAGGTACAAAGAGTAATAATGGATGAAAAAAATCCAACATGAGATAAGAAATAAAAATAATGAAGGAAAAGACTGAGGTGATGAAATAAACTAACCCCTAAACTTAATGACATTAAATGTAAGATGGGATTGATCATATAAAATGTGCATGATAGTTATGAAAAATATTTAAAAATGGACTTTACAATTAATATGACAAGATTATGCGTCATGTCTACATTTTTATAAAAATTGAGGGCGGTAGGGATAAATTTATATTAATAAGTGATCACCCCTCTTCTTGATTCAAATAAAATTTTCAAGTACCCAAGCTTTGACCTAGAAATTACTCTATGACATAGTATTTATCAACAGTCCAAGTAGAGAGAGTGACAATGATATAAATTGAACAAAGTTAGTTGTTGATTTTAAAAGATAAGAATGTGCTAGATAAAGACATCAGACCACATCCCCATGTATATTTTTCATTTATCCCATACAATATAGGTCACTTGGTGGATATATTCAAATATATCCTTATGAATATAACAAAAATGTATCACACAAGGATGGATGTAGACCATGTCGAGTTTATTCAATAAGTTGCAAAGACCAATCAATGGGAATAGATTACCAAGGCCAATTACATTTCATGGATGAAATTGGATGAATGAGATGAATTATAATTCTTTTATTTATTTAACAACATGATTAAAATCATACTCAGTCACTTCTATGATGATATTTTGTTCTTGGAACAACCATATTACATAACTACAGAAGATGTTGAAACCATGAAGGGATTGATGAAAGGACACAACACCCATAAATATGATAAGAAAGGTTATGCCAAAGTAAAATATGTCTTCAATTTCTTAGGGGATATAAAAAGTAAAATATGTATCACCATAGCATCCATAAAACTCATGGTACTTTAGTACAAGGTTAACACAATAGCATGGAGAATATATTTAACTAATAGAGAGGATGCCACAAGCCCATAAAGTTTGATGGTTATGTTTGATATTATCTCCTCAAAGACTAAGTAAAATATCTACCAAAGGGTACTATTGTCACTCATGTTTTCACCCTTGGAGAGGTAGTTAAATCCTTCTCAAAATTGAGTGGAACATGGGATTAACCCTAGGCCTATGGGTTGCCTATAGAAAGAGTAACCTATATATTAAAGGGCTATCTCCCTAGATTTGTCTATTCAAGCTCATCACCTATACTTATAGTTTATTTATATGAAAAGGGAGATAGAAAACATAAATTAAACCTATCATAATGATGTGATGCAATAAATGTAAATTGACCTCTACCAACTAATTATAATTACATTTTAAACAAAATCCTAAACTACACATAACACTAATCCAAATATGTCTCTTGCATTAGTATTTCTCATGGATGTTTGTGAAGCAAGCTTGATCAAGGAGGACTAAACACAAGGTCATGACATAACACTAGTGGAGATATGTCTCACTAAAATAATGAACACTTCAATAGAACACTTCAATAGATATGTAAAATAATTTAAAAATGGAATATAGATGCAAACAAGGACAATATGCCAAGAAAGTGAACTTATTTCTTAGCAAAATAAATTAGTCTAACATAAACATTGAAATAGTCCATGGAGAAGGTAAAATATATTGTTAATTATTTCTTAAAGGCCAAAAATGAGTATGGTTTCATCATACTTATGTGGAGAATCCATTATAAAGCCAAAAGTGGTTTCTTATATAGAGAATTGTGAAGAGGGAGAGAGAGAGAGGCATAATAGGAGAAGATTGACAATTTTTCATGAGTTAAAACAAGAAGAGGAGTTATGAAACTAAATAAAAATTAAAATATCCAATGTGTAGATCCTCTATATATTATCTAACCCTCCAAGTGGCATGGGAGTTGAAATGCTTGCTTGACACCTTGACTAACTTCTTGAAACTACCCTTTGGTTTGGAATGTTGAAGGATAAGTGGCCTTATTTATGGTTAGATCAAGTTATATTACATATTTTATCTACTCTTAACACCTCTCAACTGACCCAATTAGGTTCTCTTTAACACATCACTTCCATTTCTTGCTAGGTGTGTAGAGGACTCTTCATCTCCTTAAGCCAACTTTGCACACAAGTGTCAAAACTTGGATTCTTATTTTTAAGATCATATAATATTCATGGATGGTGTATTAAACTCGTATCAAACCTTAAAAAATCCATATTGGTGTCTGAAACTATCCCCTATAGTTCATCCTATACCAAAATCCCTAATTAGGCCTCATTCTTTGTAGCCTTAAAATCATACAAACCTCCTTGTGTAGAGAGTTTTATAGATGATGACGAGAATATGAAGTAATATTACAGTATTCAATATTTATTTATAGTTCCATATTCAATTTTAGGATTAGAAACTAACTCAAAGTCCATTTTTATATAGCATTAGGCCTCAATTAGGCTTCCCTACCAAAATACTAAAAAATGAGTCTAAATTCTTTCTAAATATTAAAAAACACAAATGAGTGTGTGATTCACTTATATTATCTCCTCCTTGTTCTCCATGACAAATTTGAAGATCTGAAAACTTGTATAGACCTATTAAATAGTAAAAAATAGTCTTTTTAGGCTTATTCTATATAGTCTTATACTTTCAAGTATGATCCAATGGCATGGGGTGATCTTTAGGGTAGTCCTAAACATGTTATAGGCCATTTTGAATTATTTATGATCCATTTATAGTTATATATCTTAATTTCTCTCTCATCAAGTCCTTATAAACTTCCTAAGTAGCATGAAAGTGCTTAAATTTATTAATGATGATTCATACAACATAAGGAATGAAACCACTCACCAAATTAAAAAAAAAAGAAATTTAAATATGGTATTTAACTCCCCTTATAATACCAAATGCCCATGAAACTCCTATGTTATATACTGAGCAATGAAATGTAGCCTTTTATGCTAGCAACAAGCATTCTACGAGGACCAAGAGAAACTTGGGTTAGTGAGAGTTTTATTGAGCTTTGTATGAGCTCCAATGACCTAAAATGTGTCTGTGACATTCATATTGACCTATTCTAATGGTTATCTTATCACAATCCTTCATGAAACTCTTTGTATCCTCATTAGTTAAGTCTTAAGGTTTGTGAACCAAACTACCTAACTCACCCTATCTGACTACACTCTTCCATTTTATCTCTCTATCAGGACTCTAACACCTCATGAAATGTTTTTACAAGTTCCTCACCATATTATTAGGGTTTTCCATGATCTTATTTACTCCAAATGACTCCAATTCATCTCTTTAGGATTGTCTAATAGCCCTGTGTATGCCTTTAGATCTCTATAAGACTGAATAGGGTCTGATTGAGTTTATTTTACTTCAAACATGAGTATAGGGTTTTAATGTAACAATATTAACATTATGTCAATCACCCTTTATTACCTTATTCTCCTTAGATCTTCTTAATTCCTTAAACTCTTCTCAAACCAAGCAAAATCTCCCATAAGAGAAAGCAAACATGTGTTATGTCTTGGCTAAGTGGGCAGAGTTTGAATACTTGTAAATTTTCAGGTGGTCCTTAGTGTGATGTGAGGTTATATCATTGCCATGAAACTCTCTTACAATTCCCATAGAGATATCTCTTTCTCAATCAACATGAACTTCCTTCTTAGGCTAAGAAGGTAGACTAGTTCTTAACAAGGACCATATATGTTCAATTAACCTTGTGACCCCCATTTGGTCACTTCCTTTTCTCTTTGATTAGGTCTCTTTGATATAAACTAGTTTGGGACCCTTGATTTTATTCCTATATTTCAAACACACACACACACACACACACACACACACACACACACACACACACACACACACACACACACACACACACACACCATTGTCTTGGGTTTTTAAAGGATCTTGAATCACCTAAAAATGACTACAAGTGACCATTTACATGTGCATGTTCATATGGAATGGTCTATAGACTTGGTACTTTTAGGAGCGTTGTTTACAAAACTGAACCCTTAAAACTTTTTTTATGACATTGACTGACTTAGAATTCCCTCCAAGCCTTGAACCTCTATACTCCACCATCATCACTATTTTAGGCAAATTTTTAATAGGTGGCTACATGTATATATTTGAAATTTTTGAGTGTGTGAGTCTAACAAGGTTTCCATTCCCAGTCAATGTGCATCTTCATAGATCAGTCTTGACATTGTAGATGTCTTCGACTCTTCTCAAAGCCTTGAAGCTTTAGACCTTACCAACATTCACTGTTCAAAGCCAATTTCCCAACTTGATATAGGTGTTGATTAAGGGTCTTCTCATGTAGTTTTATTTGGCCTTATTTCAACTACATCATGACATCTTATAGTGGTCAGTATTATTTTATTCACTTTCTCACTATCTTCAATCTCCATATAACACTCTTCAAACATCCTATCACCTTCTGCCTTCACTATTTACATATAATCTTGTAGGTGACTATTTGGAGTTTGACTATATATGGAATTGAAATGGAATTTTCAAATAGGTCATGAAACCTATAATTCTCAAAATAATTGAGGGAGTCTTTCTCACTTCATTAAAATTCCATAGAGTGTCAGAGTATCTTCAAACTTTTCTATCCACTACCTTCATTGTCTACATAGTTTATAGGTACATATTAAGCTTGTTTCTTGTCATCAACTCTTTTTTATTCATGTTCCTTGGAGATATTCATATGTCTATGAACCCTTAAACTTGAAACATAACCATGTTTAGATGCATATATGGCCTTCAAAAAACATTGACAACATTGAGTTTCTTAGAGTTATAGGCCCACAAGTCTACAAATTACTATTCTACAAATTTTTTGGTTTGAAGGCTTGAAAAGTGTAGCTTGGTCATTAATACTAAAATATCATTGCCTTCTTTTGATTAACATATTTATTATTATGTCACAATTTCACTAACTCATTGTAAATGTATGTTCAAACACTCAAATCACCCTACTATGCATGGACACATATAACATAGTCCACAAGTGGTGAATGAAGGAAGTGACTAATTTGAGACTTGTATAGAATATTTGACTAATAATTGGGACATTTATGTATTTATAGTAAATTAAAGGACAATTAAGGAATACTTAGATAAATTAGACCGCTTGAAGAACTATGAAACTTAAAAAAGTGACAGTCACTTTGTAAACAATGCACAAGAAAGACTTTACTTGCCAAAAGACCATCCACACATGAAAAAATGCTGAGTTAATGTGTATGGGACATCTATATACCTATTATAATTCAATCCAACTGGTTTGAATTAGTCATGATCTCACACTTTGCATTGGAATTGCTCTTGAATCAATTTGTGGGGTTTTGATCCTTTAAAAATTAGTATGTCTCCTTAGCAATTGTTCATAAAGATAAGTACACAAATCCAAAAACAAAATTTCAAATTGTAATCCCATATTGGTCCAAATTTTTTTCATAAATCTTAGCCCCTAAGTCTACATGTATGGCCTATATCATCTAATTGAATTTGGCCTTCACTAGCTTGTGAATAGAGCAATGTAAGAGAGAGATAGTTTTTTGTAAATTTGAGAGTTAAAACTTCATTAAAATATTTTTTTTACCTTTATAATCTCAAGGGACATTTTTAAACTCTTTTTACTTGAAAATGACTTCCAAAAGTCCATACAACTTCCTTAACTCCTCAAGATGGCATTGAAAGTCAAAAATTTGACCTTTCTCTAACATGTTGATAGGTGTGGTAGTTTTTTAACTACTCCAAGGATATTAAAAGGTTTTTTTTACATATTTTTCACATAGGGAACTTTAATGTACACAAATTTTATCCAAAAGTCATATTTTCATGTATATTCACCACTTTAAAGTTTGCAAATGAACCTTAAACATTCTAAAACTTCATGAGTGCTAAAACAAAGTGATTAATACATTAAATGACCTTGATACACTCTGAATCACCTATGACACATCTTTACCATTCTTTATCTCTCCATGACATTCCTAGACCACTATATGACCAAAACATGGCCTTACCTTAACTTCTCAAAACTAACCTTAAATGATGTTAAAAAGGATTAATGAAGAATTTAGAGAACTTATGAGGTATGAAAAGACCATGAAAAGACTATGAAAAGTTTTATATTGGAGGGGGTGATAAATTTTGACCCCAAGTAATAATTTGGTCAACATATACTACATCATTTCAATGGCAACATTGAAAATCTTGAATGGGGTAAGCATGCTTTTTGTTATGGGTCTCTGCTTATATGTTTGGTTATGTATTGTACTAATTCACTCTTAGGAATTGAGGTACAAGTACATTAGGATGAATATAAATCCAAAGGTGAGTAATTAAAAATACATATTGATGTCATCCAACCCAAATACCATATTCTAGCCTTACTTGCATGGGGAGACAACCTTAAGAAAAAATTGACACCTAGATTTCATATTTCCCAAGAAATTATTGATAAACACTCTAGTGAATTATTTTTTGGATTTAATACCAAATTTATTTACATCTTCCCTTTTGATATGTGTACATAATTATTTCACCCATTCCTATATGAGTTTTTAGATACACACATCAAACAATTTATATCTATCATCTAGTCATTCCCCAAGGCCATCAAGAAATCCAACCCACCCAATATTAATGCAAACTTAGAATATATTCTAGTAGAAAAATAGGTCCAACCATAAATTAGGGTCTATATTTAATAAGAATCAATGAGACCCAATAATTCTAAGTCTGAGGATACATAACACCCCATTCAAATTTGAGGTCCGATCATCAATAGAGAAAATACAGGGTATTCAATCACTATAGAAAGATATAGAGATAAGAGATAACATATTGTCAAAAATGAGTGATACCAAAAGATAAAAAACACATTAGAAAAATAAAATAGTATATATGTTTTCCAAAAGAGGAAAAATATAAATATTGAACAAAGTATGCTTCAATATCCCTAAATCAATCCCCACTAGGAAAGGGTGTCAATCATAGTATGGATACTAGACAGAAGGAGAGGAAAAAATTTAGTATCAAATAGAAATTATGGAAGCATTAGAGAAGAAGAATAAGAATAAGAAACTCTAAAGTAAAAACTAATATAAATATAAATAATAAAAACACTAGAGACAAATATTACCATAACATTGGCTATAGCCTAATAGGATGCAAATGAAACACTTAGGTCAAAGTAAAACAGCTCAAGGATAAACAAATAGAACAAGTCAAGGACAAAAAACACAAAGAAGAGTAGGAAGATAAAGAAAAATAAATGAATGAGAGGAAAGTGAGAAACAAACAAAATTAGAACAATAGAGGAAATAAATCAAATAAACTAAAACCAAATAAGAATACATGTAATAAATGGAAGCATAAAATAAAAGGAGCAAGAATAAAAAATTACAAGGAAAAATTACAAAAAAAAAAGTGAAAAATAAAGACTTGAAATAAGAGATAAGAGAAAAAATATAAGTTAGAAAAAGAGAAACTATAAAAAGCAAGAGTTGAATCAAAATAGAAGAAAGTGGTGTAATAAGTTGCCCAATAAGTAGAAGTAGAAAATAATTAGGTGACATCTCAAACTCCACCATGAAATATCACTCCACCACGCATCCCTCAAACCAAAATACCACACCATCCACATCACAATACTGAATCCTCACTCCACAAGACTTCATCACCCATATCAAAGCCATTCTATCCAAATGACAAAATCTCAACACTATTTAATTTCCCCCAACAATGTTGGATTCCACATCTCAAGGAACTAACATTCATCTCCATAAATTATCTCTATTATAAAAGGAACACATGGGTATTATATTTGAAGAGAGTGAAAATAAAGATTGGATGCAGTAGTTTGTTATTCTATAAGAAACTATTTATAAGGTGATACATAACATCTCTAAGGCATCGCCACAGTATGACATTCATCAAAAATTGATGTTGTAAAAATTCCTAGAGGAGACAATAATAAATATAATAAAATACTAAGACTCTTATAGACTGAAAATCAAACAATAAGATATGGCACATTGGAAGAATTCAAGTTTGAACAATGTTAAAAACCATTGGTAAAGAACTCCTAACATTAGCACATAGTTAAAACAACTATTTATTCTCTTTAAAAGGTAATATCATAGGATATTACTTATTTTGAATTTTCTTTAGGATGGTTAGCTGCAACACAAGTAGAGAAGAAATCTATGGGTGTTTTGGAGGATAAATTGAATCAAGCAGTCACACAATATGATGTTTTCACCTTTTTACCAAATGCACTCCTTAAAACCCTTTTGGGGGCTATAATACCTGTACCCATTTTTTTATGGGGAAAATTATTATAGACAAAAAAATTGTCCCCTTAAAATACTTATATATAAGAAATATTACTATCTAATGTAGATGATACAGGTTTTCCCACTTTGCACATCTAATAGAGAACTCTCTAAAGAATGTAGACATGTAAAATGGAAGGATGGTAGGAATTTGATGCCTAAAATTTCAAGATGGGAAAGTGGTAAAAATGAATCACCATATATCATCATTCTAGTGTTACATACCTTATTATTTTCTTGGCCACCTCATAATAAGGCTCTGAGAAATCTTCTCTCATAAATCCACCTTGATAATCCATTAGTTTCTCACCCTCACTCAGAAACTTTGCCTTATCATCCTTTTAGTATTTTATGGACTTAATATACTTTGTATAATCAATTTTAAGACCTATGACAAAGCTATTATCCCCTCAAAAATCTCAATAGTAACATTGTTTATTTCTACCTTCCAATCATTCCAATAGTTCATAAATTGTCTTGATAGATACTGACTGTAGTCATCAATATTATCCATAATTTTAGCAATCCCTCCTATCTAAATAATTACCTACACCTATAAATTATACTTAATTTTTTGCATATATAATGGTGCAACATGATGTAACCCACCACCCATCTTGGAAAAATTTAGTTTACTCCTAATCAAACTAACACTAACTAGACATAACAATTGAAAACTCAACACCCCAACCTTATCATGATAGAACATATAAAAAAAATTGACTCCTCTTCAATGGTACATAAAATTTATCATGTACCACCTTATTTTCCTCACTCATGATATGATTCACATCAATAATTTTCCACATAATCCACCGTCTTGTCATTCACCATATACACTTTGAACCCACATAATATCATATTCATTTCATCATAAAGGGTTATCATTTTGTTTATTAACACTATTACCTTTCTCTCTTTCCATAAGAACATTTTATCCAATCATGATAATAGCATCTTTGGATGAATACTTTAATAAGATATCCAACACATCCCTATTTATAAAATAATCAACCAAACAATTACCTTTGCTATAATTATGTTGAAATGAAATAGCCTAAAAATAATATCCCATACTCAAAATTTCTTATATAATATGACTGACACTACAACTATCCCTATTCTTCACATTGAGGAAATTAACAATATTAAAATTATCACCCTCAACCAATAGTTTTTACACCATAAGTCCTTATCCAATTGAATACCCCACAATACCACTAAAACCTCTACCAAATGATTTGTTTGGAACCCCATGCTTCCTTCATATGCTCCTATGACCTTAACCCACTCATCCCTAGGAACTTCACCACCACTCAACATCCCAAGATTACCTTTAGATGACCTATCAAATTTTAGTTTTATCCATCTAGAAATAAGCTTCCTCCACTCGACAATTTTCTTGGCATCTACACAACAATCCATAGAATTAGCACCCACTAATATGTTTCAATTTATAGAAATAATTTTTCTTGAAAATTCAAATTTTGATTGTTACTCCATTTAATCACTTTTAAATTCTCATCAAGAATGTTCATAATATTTTTAGAAACAAATTTAGGAGATGCCTTAATTTACTTTAAAAATCCATTATTTTTGTCCTTCCATATCCCCCATAAAACATGAGGAAATACAAACATCCATAGTTTATTTAAATCTTTATTTGAAAAAGGTGAAATCTAGGCCATTTAGTTATTTTGAATATAAATATTATGAGTCCAATTCACTTGAAACTTACCTATAAATTCACACCACAATTTGAAAATAAAGGGGCATTCCACCATTAAATGTTGAACTGACTCATTCTTCATTTCACAAAGAAAGCAACAATTGACCAAGGGAAAACATCTTTTACTAAGATTATCTAATGTTACTAAGATATAACCATAAAAATATATTTATATTAGGAATTATATCCATATCCCACACTTTTAGCCAAGGAAAGGACTCAATATTAAGATGAACTAATGCTCTGTAACTAGACCTAACAATTTAAATTCCATTATCAGAATCCACCCATACTAACTCATATTTTTAAATGAAATTTGAAATATGAATATCGTTTAATATAAATTTAAGATCTATAAATATATTTATTAGTTCTACTACAAATTTATCAACAAAGATTTGTTTCCAATATTTTCTACCATTATAAAAATGGATATAATCCAACACCCATAATCCAAAAATATTTTTCATCTGACTACCAATACATAGCTAAGGTTCGAGAATAATAAGTGGCTTATCTAACAACCACCGATCTTCCCAAAACCTGATGTTTAACCCATTCCAAACCTTCCACATACAACCATTCACAATAATATCCCTATTTTTAATTAAAAATATCCATATAATATAACCTCTAATAAAATCTTCCTCACTTAGAAAACAACATCTGTACTTCTATTGTTCAAGTGTTTTACTATAAAAATATTATTCCATAAACTTTTATCCTTAATAAATCTCCAATACAACTTATCAACCAAAGCTTTATTCATCCATTTCAAAGTTTGTAAATCCAATCTACTATGTTGTCTAAGATGGAAAAACTTTTTGCATGCCACCAATGGCAGTCTTCGTTTAACCTCAATTTCAATCAAAATAAATCTTTCTTGAATCCCATCAATCTTATCAAGGACAATCTTAAGCATCTTGGAAAGAGACATAAGAAATGATAGAAGATTTTGGAAATTAATTTTAATTAAAAAAAAAACTTTACTAGCTTGGAATAAAATCACCCCTTTCCACTTAGAATATTTACTTTGAAACCTTTCTATAAAAGAATTCCATTACTGAACAATTTATTGACCAATAACCAAAGGCATTACCAAATACTTTAAAATGAGACATCTTATTTGGCATCCCAAAATACATAGAATGTTTTTTTTATCTCAACAAAGGAGTGTTATAAAGAGTAAATAACTCTTATCAATATTAACTACTTGTTTTAAAACCAATTCATAATCCATTAGAATTTTCTTTAACTCCTTATCTTCTCTAAAATAGGTAGTATCAAGTGTAATTGTATCATCAACAAATTGTTAGTGAAGAGTAACTTCCACACCATTAAAAACCTTGAACACCTTCAGTATTCCATTTCTAATAGATAACAATAAATTTATATTTAAATATTTTTCCATGATAATAAACAATAATGGAGATAAAGGATCTCCTTGTGTAATTCCTCTCTTGCTCCCAAAAAAGCCATGGGTGCACCATTTTTAAGAATTGGAAACATGGTTTTTGAAACACAAATTTGGATCAAAGAGCATAGATGAGAATGAAATCTAAATTTATGTAATACTTCATCCAATAAATACCAATCCACTATATCATATGTGTTGATCATATCCAATTTTATAATATTACTTGAAATCTTACTCTTATCCATTGAATGCATAGTTTCATGTACTACTATAAACTCATCCCAAATTTGTCTACCAAGAACAAAACCCACCTGATTTTTAGATATAATCCTTTGTAATAAAGGTATAATCCTCAAATCTAAAGTTTTAGTGGAAATATTGTAAACTAAATTGCATAAACTAATGGGTCAATAATCTGAGAAAGTAGAAACACCAGTGTTTTAGGAATCAAAGCCATAAATTTATCATTGAATTCACACAAAATATTACCCAACTTAAATAACTCATTATCATATGTCATTACATCTAGTTTGATAATCTCTAAATAATTTTAAAAAAAATCTATTATAAATCCATCTAGTCTAGATGCCTTGTATTTGCTTAACAAGAAAATTGTAGCCCTTAATTCATTAACAGATAAAAACCAAAGTAAAGATGCATTATCTTTATTTGAGATGAAAGAGGTAATATATTCCACAAATTCATGATTAATTTCAACATCAATATTTTCATTAGCATCAAATAAGTTTTGAAAATAGGAAACTACTTCATCCTTAATCTCATATTGGTCAGAACTAATAATGCCATTTACTCTTTTAATTTCATAAATTATATTATGAATTTTATATTTAAGATTAGACATATGAAAAAAAATTGATTTTTTAACTCCCTCTTTCAACCAAATATCCTTTGATTTGTACCTCCAAAAATATTCCTTTGAAGCCATAATAGAATGATAATTAGAAGAACTTTCTCATCCAAATTTTCCTTAGAAAAACCATTTACAACATTATTCTCTTCCAAATTGATAATACTTCCCTAACACTCTTTTTTTGTTGAAAGATATCACCAAAAATGTTTTAATTTCACAAGATAACATTTATATTGACATTTATATTTTGTTTACTAGTCTAAACATATCCATCCTTTTTATATCAACATCCCACCACAATTTAATATTTTCCTGTAACTATGGATGAGAAAACAACATATGCCCAAATCTAAAAGGTGTACAAGCCTTATTAGTTATAACATCCATGTTAATAACAAGTGGATTATCGTTAGATATAATTTTAGGGAGAGAAGTTGTACAAAGATTCAAAGAAAGAAACTAATCAACTGAAATAATAAACTGATCTAGTTAGGATTGAATAAGATCACCTCCTACCTACCTATTTTGCCAAGTAAAAATAGATATTGTTAGCTCAACATCTAATAATATATTCTTATAGATAAACCTAGCAAGATAATCCATACTTTTAGTATACATCTAAGCACCACCTTTCTTTTCCCCTAGGTTAAGAGGCATATTAAAATACACTATAACCATCCAACTAAAGTGATCACAATTTGATCTTAATGTGCTTATCTCATCCCATAATTTGGTTGAGCTATATAATTATTTAGAGCATAGATTTTTAAAATAATCCATGTAAATTTCTAAGTCCAATCAAAAAAATATTAGCTAAATGATGATTATTCCTAATCAACACTTCACCCTTTAGTAAAAAATCATTCTAAAAAGTTGTTATACCCATAGAAGCCCCTATGAAGATAACACTTCACAATTTTTACTCCTTCCAAATCATCTTTTTAGTTTTTCCACCATATCCTCACCCATCTTGGTCTCTTAAAAATCCAAAATGTACGTCTTATTACACCTACATAAATCCCTCCAAAATCTATGCTTAGTAATATGATTCAACTGCTTAATATTCTAAATCATCAACTTCATTTTCAATGTCTAGAATGGTCCCTTGGTAGATCTAACTAGAAATGTGTTTTGCACTCCATCTACAATTTCATTCTCCGTCTTTCTTTTATGATTTTATAACTGAGACAGTTTGCCCACCTTTTTAGAAGACCCCACATATAGGGATTTATTAACCCCCATTTGTTTAAAAGGTGTTAAACTAACTTCCTTTCCCAAAGACCTTTCAATTCAATTCAAAGTAGAAAAATCCTTATTAATCCTTTAATAATAATTTAACATATTTTTTTCATGAAATTCCCCACTAATCTTAGAATCAGCCCCCATAACAAATAGTTTTACACACTAGGTTTTGTTCATCCTCCACTGAACAAAGAACTATGTCATCACCATCCTCCATTCCAAACATTTGAAGACATTAAAACTAATTTTCATTAAGAGCAAGGTCTTAGAAATATCTTGACCTCATTTTAGAGGGAAAGATGAAGACCCATCTAGGATCTATAAACCTGAATCTCTCTTCTAAACTTTCTCACCATAACCTTCACTAGAACTAGGCACAAGATTTATAAAGTTATCATCAATATATTTTTCTTGATATTTACCCTCTTCTAAACCAACACCAAATTTATCACCATGATGAGATTCAATCATCTATTTAAACTTCACAACATCTAAATCCAAAGAATGCTCATTATTGTGATCCCCTATAACATGTTTTGAAAGACTCCTAATATTCAAATTAGGTGAAACCAAATTAACTTTCCAACCTTGATTTAAAATAATGTTAGTTAGCTCTAAAGTTTGATCAGTACTATCTAATATAATCCCTTTGTTTCTCTTTTACCAAGCTAAATTATCAATTCTTATAACATATGCATGTTCCCCTTTGGAAAAAAATGGACAAATTCTAGTCATATGCTCCAAATGCATACAACCTTCATACTTCAAAGCTAAATTCTCATACTCAATTTTTTGAATCCATTCAGCCCTACTAGAATGTAAAATCACACAATAATGAAGTTTTTGATTCATATAAATATTCACAAAAAATCAAGCATGCACCAATATAGTTATTCCCTTAATAATCACATCAAATGCTATAAGACACCCAAATGTTTTAGCAATACTTAAAAAGAGATCCTCTTCCCGAAATTCCATTGGATAACTAGGGAGTCTTACCCAAATTAGCATAATATTAAATTTTATTTATTTGGATCAAATCCAGGTTTCTATTTATTTAAAAATAAACTAGATTCTCCCCAAAAACCAAGGGAAACCAAGTAGAACTTTAGCACAATCCTCAGCATGATTAAAATGAATCAAGAAAACCCCATTATTCATCGCCAATATTTTCACATGCCCTCTTAGAGCCTATTTTCTTGTTGCCCACTACCTAAAAATGTCAATATTTGGTCGATCACCCAAAAAATTACCCACCAATGCATCATATATTATCTAAGAATCTAAATTTATGAACAAATCTAGAATTTAAATATGAATACACCTATAATCCTTATAGGTTGGAAGTTATTGAAATGATTAAAACTATTATAAACTATTATAAACTAATAATTGCTTGAGATTTTAATTACATTTTCTTTATCTTTTATAGAAAATGATTTGTCACTAGGATCCGTAATTGTCAATCACAGACCATTGCCATCACCTCTAGCCATTTTCATATATTTTTTAAAAATTCATTCACCTGCACTATCACTTCACTCCACCATAAATCTAGAATCATTCTAAACATATAGAAAACCATTAGAACCATGGAAAATTTTGGTGAAAATTTCTCCCTTAGGGAAATTTTTGAAGTTGGATTTTAGAATATAATTTACATGTTTATGGTTTATAGTGATGATTTCTATTACTCCTCCTATAAATTCATACTTATGGTATTGATCAATGAAATAGTATTTCCATAGTCCATTGGATAGGTTAGAGAATTTTTGGGTAAAACTATGTTAGATTTCTTAGACCGATGTTTCAATTCACACTCCATGAACCATCAATAGGGTATGAGAATGAACCATCATTATGTTATTGGATGACATATTTTCAAGTGTTTTTATAAACCATTGCAGAAAACTATGACAATTTATTTAAAAAATAAAAAGGTGGGACCACATATGGGATTGATATCAAAGCCTTTATATGACCTATTCATAGTTTCTCATTTTATAAAACACAATACAAAATACATAATTAAAAAGACAAGGAGGCTAAGAAAGAACTATTGGTAAATATTATCTCTAATATGGAGCTTCTTATATAGTAATTTTGTGTGCTAAATGGCTTGGAGATTGTGTTGAATGTATGGAATTTGAGTGTGAAGAGATAGGGTTTCGATGATATAAGTTTTGAGGTTAGAAGAATTAGTAAAAGATATGTAAATGATTTTTTATGCTTTTAGGTTAGATAACTCTTTAAGGATTTTCTCAATTGAGAGTAGCTTATCCATAATCAACATTTACTTGAAGGACTGTTCAAAGTTTTTCCCTTTTTAATCCAAGAATTGAGTGAATAATGTGAAGTTCCATGGCTATAATTAGTAATAAATCAGTTGTTTCAAAAAGATCCTTCAACCTAGGGAAGTAACTACATCAGAGCCTAAATTAAGAAATTAAGGAAACTCTTTTACACTTATAAATAATGTTATAAACAATAGAAACATTAAACCCTTCATGTATTAAATTTGAGAACAATTTTAATTGAAAACCTAATAAATCATCTCTTATAGGTCATGAGAGACTTAAAAAACACATTCTCATATGATTACCCATTGGTGAAGCTCGATTATAAATGGTACCCTCCACATCACTTGTTTCCTACTGTTCATCGTTATTATAAATAGATAATAATGAAAATGAATGCTAATATAGAGGTTGATATGAGGGAGCTAAGGTGGTGGAGGAAAGTAGTGATAGTTTTTGGGTGGCCTTTAATGACTTAATAATGCATACATGGCACATGATAATGACATTGATGTCAAGTTGAGAAAAAAAAACATTCATAATTGGTTTATTATGCGATAGATAAAATATAAAACATGAAAATGATAATATCTACTATGGGATTTCTATACATGTAATATTTTCAAACTTTTATTGATTATTGACACTTTGTATCTTGCAGGAACCTATCAAGTCTCAATTTCTTTGAGTGTATGAATTAAAGGGTGCATTCAGAAAAGGGGTGGGTAGACCATTAGTGCTTCATAGGATTTTTGTCCCTTTTGCCACTTGCCATCTACACACTCATCTCCTAAAACCATTAACACTAAGCTTATTCTTCTTAGTCCTACTTATACCATTCAATTTCCTCTTCCCATCCTCCTTTTATTACCTTAATTACCCTTTATATTGTTAGTTGTACTAGGTCAACCATGGATAACCCCATACAATTTAGGGGTATTTTTCACTTTTTGGGTTTGTTAGCCTTTTGGCCAGCCTAGCTCAGACCTAGTGAATTATCCCCAAAAACATATAGGGTTAACCATGGCTGACCTTGTACAACTAACATTTCTAGGAGGATTTAGGGAAAGATATACCTATATATACAAGTTCATTTCCAACCATTTATAAGAATATAAGTGAAGAAGAATAAGTGTGAACAAACATTTTCTTATTGACCATTCTACTTGAGGAATAAAGCTTAGGATTTCATACTTTCTTTAGAGATAGTTATTGTCTTGTGGAGAATTCTTTTGGATGCATAGATGGGTTGTATATCCTAGAGAATTTGTATTTTTTATCCTTAGTTAGCCACAACAATCTCTTGTGAAGCACCTTGGCCAAGGGAGATATTGAGGCTCGAAGAGTTTATCTTCAACGTAACTATTCCTAACTTTATTTCTCCTTTGTAAGAGTAGATAGATAATGTATTTATTTTTATTTATTCCATGCATTAGAATTTTGTATACATTGATGTGAGTATTATCTTTTATGTATGTTTAGTTTAGTTATTTTTTTTTCTAACCCCCACTTTGTGCCACAAGCTTTGGTGTGCACTAGATTATATTTGCTTTCTTGTTTGTTAGAATAAGTGAATATTAAACCTATGTCTATTTTAGGGTTGTTGTATGATTGTGTTAGACTGTAGGCTTTATAACCCTACATCACATGGTGTATTGTGATAAGTGATCCCCTAATAGGGTCTAGAAAATCCCCATATTAGTCATGTTCCCACTTGACAAATGTATTCCCAATCGAAAGTGTAGGTATGGTCTATCTTCTCTAAGATAGGATTGATTTATAGACATGATGTATTTTTGATTAAATACATTTTGGTGAAATTGACGTGAGACTAACATTTATAGGATTTATTTCACTTTTTTCATTCTTTTTAGCATTATTTTTATCATATATTTGTCACATTAGTGGACTCTATCAACCCAGTTCTAATATTTGTGCATGGATTTTTAGGAATAAGCAACTGATCAACTCAAATGACCCAATACAGGTTTCCAGAATTATAGAATTTTACTTCAAACTACTAGGTCAGCCTAATTGACCTTGTACACTTTCAAGCATCCAGTTGAGCATACTAGGTCGACCTAGTTGACCCTGTACCCTTTTAGGCATTCATTTTGGCATACTAGGTTGACCTTGTACAATTTAGGAACTCAGTAGTAAGATTTTTCAAAGCTTGATTGACCTAGTTCGTAGAGTTTTCAAGCATATTCCAAGCTTCTTGACTAGAAATGTTCATTATCAACATCTCTGATCCACCAAGTTTCCTTTATATCCCTCTATCTATTTCTTTTATATCTTTCCTTTCATAGTTTGTAGTCTTCAAAACTACTCGTGTACATTTAACTAGATCAACCCTATTGACTCAATTCTATGTGATGTCTAAAATAACTAGGTCAACCTTGGACAACCCTATTCATTTTCAAACCTTGATTTCATAGTATAGGTTTGACCCTGTCGACCCTTTTCTATATGTTTTGCATATAGTGTCAACACTATGCCTTATTTCAAGTTGGAATTAATCTATATATGCTAGTAATTAGTTCACACATTTCTTTTATTGTTGCTTGCATGCTTAGAATAGTTCACATAGTCTAATTAGGGGATTTTTAATTAATCATTTACTTTCACTATTTTCTATTTTATGCACACATGGCCAAATCACAAAATCTAAATAATCACATTAACATTTGTCTACCCAAGGCCAACCTAATTAGATTTCATCACCAAGGGGAAAGTTGACTTGATACTTTGGTCAAGTATGAATCATGGTTAATGGTATATTCTAGCTAAGCACTTGATACCTTTATCACTATGGTGTGTAAATTGAGGGGGTATGCCCTAATACTAAGCTTGTATCATTGCCATTATAGTCTCTTTCAACCCAAACTCAACAACTAGCTCCCACCCCTTCGTTAGAAACAACTCCCCCTTCTCAAAAATATACCAATTCTAATTTATTTTCACTAAATAACATAAATGTTCATAAACCTTTATCCTCAACTAATTTTGTTAATCATTTACCTAGGCCTCTTCCATGAGATATTGACCCTACTCATCCTATGAAATCTTTGTATGATCCTAACAAGTTTTGTTGGTTTCATGCTAGTTGGGGTCATTCTCATGAGACCTATAGACAACTTCATAATTTAGCTATGTAATTTCTTCTTGTACCTAATTTTGATCACAATTCCATCATTCCTAAGTTTCAACAAAATTGTGAAATTGCTTTCAAGGATTATAAAAGACATGAAAAAAAATTAGCCTTGAATCAAGAAAATGCTCATTTAGCTATCTATAAAGACCATCTTCCTAATCATCAAATGATTCAAGACACCTAAAAAATCCCACTCTTTCCACTAATAATGTCAAAAGTGTTGTTGAACCAACTTCTAAAGAGAATGTGGTTAGCATGACTAATATGTGAAGGGTTATGGCTTTCATTAATTGACAACCTATCTACAATCCTCTATCTAGAACAAATCATGCTATCCGGGATTATTCTCCAACTCATTTGAATGAGTTGGGACAAGATGACTTTATTACTTTTGATGATACAATTTATGATTCTCCCTTGGATATCATTTCCCATTCTATTTTTACCACTCTTACATCAGCTTCCAATAATACGGATAAACAAGATTCTACTAACACATCTTCTTCCAATTCTCAAAATAAACTTAAACCAACTACTTCATCATCACAACATGATTTACAACCTTGTTTTAAACCTTCTTCTTATCAAAAATAATTTCAATGCACTTTGGCTCCTCCTTTAGAGGACCTCCTTAATAATTACTCACCTATATCTAACAACCTTCTTATGGGTTATGATGAGTAGGATCCCATTACGGAGCTCACTAATCTCCCATCCCAAATTATATTCCTTGAGCTTATGAGGACTTCTGGCCATCATAAAAACTATCTTATTCAGCTATTATTTGAGATGAATATTCTTCATCCTCCTATAGCAGGATAGGAGGCAACCTTATCTGGTTATAAAGATAGTATATTACAACAATGTGAAGAGATGTCTATCAACATTGATGAAACTATAGACACTTCTCTTTCTTTAAAATTTCCAATAGCTTATATTATTCTTGATGAGATTATGCTTTGTGCAGATGAGCCTACCTTATTCATTAGCATCCAAATAGGTGATATCTAAGTTAAGCATGCATTGATTGATGATGGTTCTAGAATGTGTGTCATTTTTCTTGATTTCATTAAAATACTTAGATCTTTATAATGCAATTTTAAGTCTACACACAGTACATGCCAAGGATAGGATAGAAGGTAAATGCCTCATATAGGTTATGTGTGGCTTCCCATTACCATCCCACATGTCACCATCTAAGTGAAGGTGATGATATTTAACTTCCTCTTTTCTTATAATAGCTTGCTTGATAGGCCATGGACTCACTGCATGAGAGCTATTGCTTCTTTCACTTGCCAATGTGTTAAATTTCCTCACAATGGATCCATTTACAATATTCAAGGTGAAACTAACCCTTGGAATTTCAAATAATACCAAGATCATGGTGTCTTAAATATTCCTACTCTTGATCCTTTGCCAAGCATTCCATTCTGTGAGTCACAGTGTCTCAACTTTCCCATTAATTCAACTTGAGGTTACAATGGGCATCCCAAGTTCATTGGTAACATTACTCCTAACCTCTTAGACTCTAACAATGATGAAACCAATGAGATTAACTTAAAAATCAAAAATTCTGATCTCTCACCTCATCTCATCTTACAACTACCTGCTTCCTTACAAGCTGGCTCTCGAAATCCTCCTTATGATGACATTCCCATAGTCTTGACCAAGACTAGGAATTTTATTCACCATACTTCCTTGGATGACAAGGTCATCCCTATTTACGTCATTAACCTTCACACCCTAGATTATGATGATGGTTATGCCTTAGATGATCCATTATTAGGTGGTCTTGTATAGGCCCATGATGTCAAGATTGTCTGTTATCATTCTTCTTTACTCAAGTGTTTTCATGCATCTCATCATTTTTATTCACTTATATTTCCTATTTTTTGTATTTTTCCCCTTTATTTAAGGGTAGAGATGGTGCTAACACCTCTATTTTATGAGGATCCATGTAGGACTATGCTCATCGATAATGTTATGATTAGGCCTTACCATTTTTCTAAGTACCTTGACCCTCATAGCTATTTACCCCTTGAGGTTAGTGTGACTCTCCTTAGACCTTTTGTAGATCCCACTCCTCCCTCAATATAACCTACTATATTTGAGCCTCTTCCCACTCTTGCTAAATTTGAGCCTGTTTCTACTCCTACTATTACTAAACCTACCCCTATTTCTAGTTTCATTGCTGTTTTTGTTAAGACTAGTTTTATTCCTTCCTCATCATCACCCTCTCAAGGTGATGGTTTGATTCCATTTCCTAAAATGAATCTTATACCCACCAAATGGGCTGATGAGTGTTCTCCATATTCTCCTACTCTTATTTCACCTCATTTTGTGAGTGATTATACTAAAACCACTCACAATCATATATTTTGCTTCCATGAGACATATAATCATTCTTCCACCCATTATCATAAGTTGTGATAATATATTGATACCTTGTATCCTTCTTCCCTATCATCGAACAAAGTCATACCTCCCTTAAAGGTACTTATTAAATATATATCTAGGGATGGTGATGTATATTTTATATGGAATCTATGTGGCACTCATTATACTGATCATTATCATATCCTTCAATAACATCTTAATGATCACCTTATAACCATTCTCAGACCTTCTACCACTCCTCCCATAGGTCATTCCCATTATAAGGCTCCACCTTCTCCCATGGCTCCACCTCCAGTCATTCCCTCACCTCCTATGGTCCCTTCACCACCTTTTGTGCCTCCACCCATGGACCTTTCTTCACCCATGGATCCTTCTCCACTAGTGATTACTACATCTCCTATAGAGCTTGCTCCCACACATTCTCATGACCATCTTTTGCCTAATTTCCCTCCACATCATGATCCTTCGAGAATTCTTACTTTTTCTATGAAGGAGATTAGAAAATAAGTATTTTCTCAAACTCCACAATTGGCCTCATGGTAGAGTTGAGGTCCTTTGGGATGTGATAGGCCAATAGATTAGAAGAGGAGAATAAAATAATCTTTTAGTGCTACTTACTTTCTCACATAAGTACCCAATCTTCACATTAGGCCAACATCTCTATAAGGGGTCTTAAATAATGGGAAACACATCATGGGGAGGTAGGTTCATTTTCCTTTTTCTTATACTAATCTATCTTCATTATTTGATTTTAGTAGCATGCCTATTTTCCTACAAATCTTTGTGTCTATAATGAATATGTTTCTTTTGTACATAGATGACCACTAGTCACTTAGTGTCTTCTCATGTCCTTAGTATGCCTCTTATTTCCTAAGGTATTCTCATAAGATGCCTAAGTCTTGATTTTTTTATTCCTTATATCCTTCATATTTCCTCTTGAGAAATATTTTTTTTTTTACTTATCACTTCCCTTGGGATTTCATTTTTTAGTTGCATCATAAGATCATGGAAAGGACCTAGTCATCCTCATAAATTACCATCTTTTCCTTCTTATTACCCACATCCCTGATTACCTAATTTTTCCTATTTATTCCACCTCAGTGGTGTTCTCTTTGTGAGTTGCATTATAAGACCACAGATAGGACTTGAAATTCCTCATAAAATTTTCCAATTCCCAAGTCATAATCCAAAATTACAAGTGTCAAATATGAAATAAGATTCGATTTATTATGAAGTTACACATCATTGACATGCTTCCAAACTTGATTTAGTGTATTTTATGATTAATTCATTTCTCTTTCACCTTTTTATCTTCTTATTTTTTGAGTGCATGTAAGAATACAACCATTTCTTGAATTTTTCATACTTCCCATCTTGAATTAGTGTGATCAATTTAAGACCAATCTTTTGCCAATTTTTTTTTTTAATTTTATACTTCCCAACATGATTTATTATAACTGATTAAATTAATTGATTGTTTTTATATACCATTTTTGCCCTTTTAAATCCTTTCCATTTTATTACATTGTTGTCATACTTCCCAATGCAAATTAGTATGATTTTACTTGTTTTAATTTGGTGCAAACATTTTTTCACTTTGGTTTAAAAACAAATCACTTTTTACCCTCTTGTTTTTTGATTTTTTGGTTCTTTATACTTAGTCATTTTCTTGTTATTACACATTTCCCATCTTGAAATAGTGTGTAGTACATTTTCTTGATTGATTATATTTTTTCAAGTCCTTTTTGTCTGTTTCTTTTTAACCATGCATGTGTTTTTCATAATGATAGAAAAGAAACCACATCTCATATATTTACTATAACATATATAATAAAGCTAAATACATGTGATAGAAATAAATATATCAAAAGCATCCACGGCCTCAAACCATAATGAACAACCAAACATAATAAAACATAATGACAACATACACAACCAATAAGAAATATGACAAAATGATATATATATATATATATATATATATATATATATATATATATATATATACGTACACACACACACACACACAGAGTTTTGATAAAACATATACAACCATATACAATGCTCTAACTCTATGGCTAGGTCCCATCCTATCTACCTCATAGCCTAGCCATGCTACCTGCTACATCTTCAATTTGAATCCTCTAAATAGTATGTTGTAAGGAGGCTATACAAGATATTAGTCCCTCTACCTATCCTTGTAGGTGTGTTACCTGCACCTATGACTATGTCAACTAGGTCTGAATCTCTATCGTTTATGCCACTATGGTAGATTTACATTTCTCTCCTCATCTAAGGCCTACTATGATTGCATCTCACCTACACCCATATCTTTTGGTGGTTGCATCCTCTCTCTCTCTACACTTATATATGTCTTTTTGCCTCCTCATCTATTCTAGACCAACTCACCTCAGGTAGGGTAGATGGTATGCTAGGGTCATATATGTAGTCAAGTCATATGGTTGCAGACTCTCATCCAAGATGTCATGGAGTGATACCCTCACTGGGGACCCCCATCTCTCCTCTACATCCTTAGCTATGTCTAAAAAATAATACTATATGGATATTAGATCACTATTATATCTCAAAATATCTATCTATCTTATTTTAAATAAAAACTTAAATCAGTAATTTAACCATCTTTTCTTACGTATTTTTGTCTCAACTACTATGGTCTCACCATCCATACAACCTCTTAAAATAGTCTCTCCATCTACATGGCCTCCTAGTACCTCTTTTGTAGTCCACCTCCTTAGTTTAAATCCCTCTATCATCACTCATGTCTATCTCAACCTGTGCTTGAGTGGTCTTTCTATCATTCATCCCTCTTCTAGCTCCTCTGCTAGCTTGTTAGAGATGACATCGATATCTACTATCTCCTCTTGCCTCCATTACCATCATGCCCTTAGTGTTCATAGATACTCATGTCTATAGAACTAGTAGTGGTACATTTGATATCTCTACCTATGCCTACCCATCCTCATGTTATATTCCCCATCATGTTTGATCAATCCATGGTCATTCACAATATGGTCTAAGTGTCTATCTCACTATCTATGGTCTTAATCTTCTCCTCTGTCATGGCTCCATCACATGTTAATCCCATTACGAGGGCATTAATATTAGTGTCACTAGATGAGGCAATTCCTATCTATCCTACCACCTATGATACTAGATGTGGCTCTCTCCACCATGTTTAGTGTCCAATAACCTTTGTCTTCTCTATCATTGGTACAAATGTGTGTCAGCTTGCCCATATAGTCATTATGTATCCATATGGATACCAAATTATATTTGTACATCTTACTAATTATAGTGCTACAATGTGGGTCATGACCCATTATATTTGTTCCTTCCTCTATCTCCATACTCGAGTCTACCTATCATCGACCACATAGGGTAACCTAGTTAGCCAATACATAGGAAACCTCTCATATATCCAAGCTATCATCAATATGATTAATCTCATGGTATTTTTCCCTCTAACTATTATCTCATACAGATCATGTATGATCTAGACCTAGATGATACATCCTAGATCATATAAAACATTCTCTTTTAACATCATCTTGATCAAGACTACCACAAATAGTGGTACCTTGCCATCTAACTTGTCACATAGCACCCACTATGTCATAAGTCCCATCACAAATTTCTAGATATATAAAATATGTGAGGCATATACATCATATATACTAACTCTCTATCCTCCCAAAATTGTCTCTAAGCTTGTATCCCACATGGCTAAGGCTCTCCTCTCTTATATGTTATTTGATATCCATATGGTCACCAGTGCTCCTACTATGGGCAACTTGAGGATGGTATGGACATCCTTTAGTGTGATTTCTACCTCTATCACATTGCCATCCACCTCCCATTTGAAGGTGTTAGTCAGTCATTCCCAACAACTAAGGAACATGACTAATAGATCTAAACTCATAGGGATCTTGCATACATTAACTATGCCTCTTAGACCTATGGATATTAGTATAGCCCTATCTCTATCTAATAATCATTTTAATAAACTAGTAACTAGGCCACATCCACTAATCTTCAGAACCTCTATCATCTCTACAACCAATAAACAACAAAGGATGTATCAGTTCTTTTATGTCATGTATAGTCACAATACATTCTTTTTACATTTTAAAGCAAAAACAAGCCAAATTGATTCCATTTTTACTCTATTTCTATCCTACTCAATCCTTTTTGACCTCATTTGGTCATTTTGTGCCATTTTATCCCTTTTTTGGCCTTATGCACACTTTTTCATTCTTATTTTGGTTCTTTGGTCAAAATAGTTTGACCAAAATTTCCTTATTTTTGCCCTGGTTGATTCCAAAATCTTAGACAACCCTCTTATTTTCCCCATCTTAGTGCTAAATTGACATTTTGGACATTGAAAATCAGTTGGCAAACTACATTAGGTTGGTAGCCTACAAAATGTACAGGATCAACCCATACCTACTATGTTGATACTTGGATTCTACCTAGTTTTAGCCTACTAGGTTGACTTGGTCGACCCAATTCATTTTACCTGTTGACCCCTCACATTTTCCTAGAAAATTACATTTTTTTTGCTTTATTCCTAATTCCTCTAAACCTATTTACCATCTTATTATTTTATACCCTAGAAAATAATTTTATTTGATTTTGATATCTATAAATTCTTATAATTCAAAATTACTAAAAATTCACTTAATTCAATACAAATTTCAAAAACTAGTTTGAGATTCATAGTTGCATTCCCCTAGTGTACCCTCTGCTACCTTTGGATTCTCTCCTTGTCTAGCCTATTGTCTCCTCACCATCTTAGCTCATTTTGTCTCTAGATCTCTTTTTCTTCTCTTTCACAAGTCAAAATAACAAATGATTTGTCTTTTCCCCCATTTTAAAAAACAATTTTCAACATTCAAATTATTCAAATATTATCCTACAAATTCCTTCTTTTATATATATCTTTGTTTTTACTCATCCATTTTCAAAACCATAAAATGTTTTGTATTTTTGATGACATAGATATTATTTTCCACTATCATCTACCTATTTTCTAAAAATCATGATTGTTGGCTATTTTTTTACTAACTTCTACAGGTTCGCCTAGTGTTCTTCACATTATATGCATTCACATCTCTTGCAGTCTTCTTATTTATCTATATCATTAAGGTAAGTAAAGGTATGCACTTTTCAATTATATCATTTCCTTTATCTTATTTTCTACTTATTGTACTTTACTTAGCATCAATGTTGTGTGTTATCATGTTATATCTTGAAGCACCATCCTATGTTGTACTTACATGACATGTGATGAGTTTCGAGTGGGGCATATGTATACACATAATATTTTCAAACTTTTATTTATTACTAAAATTTTTAATTTTAAAGGAACCTATCAAGTCTCAATCTCTCTTAGTGCATTTTTTAAAGGGTGTATCAGGAAAGCAGTAGGCAGACCATCAATGTTTCATAAGATTGTTGTCCCTTTTGACACTTGCCATCTACACACTCATCTCATAAATCTATTAACCCTAAGTTTATTCTTCTTAGTCCTACCTATTTCAATAATTTTCCTCTTTCCATCCTCCTTTTATTACATTAATTCCATTTTGGACTATCATTTGTACTAATTTTAACATTACTGACCCTATACAGTTTAGAGTTATTTTTCACTTTTTGGGTTTGTTAACCTTTCGATCGACCTAGTTTAGACCTAGTGAATTACCCCTAAAAACATATAGGGTCGACCATGGCTAAACCTATACCATCAATTTTTCTAAGAGGATTTAGGGTAAGATCCACCTATATATACAAGTTCATTTCCAACCATTTGTAAGAAGAGAAGTGAAGAATAATAAGTGCAAACTAACATTTGTTTATTGACCATTATACTTGAGGAATAAAGATTAGGCTTCTATACATTCTTTGGAGATATAAATATTGTCTTGTGGAGAACTCTTTTGGATGTATATATAGGTTGTGTATCCTCAAGCTGATTTGTCTCTGCTATCCTTATATACAACAATCTCTTGCAAAGCACCTTGGTCAAGGGAGAGATTGAGGCTTGATGGGTTCATCTTAAAGGTAATTATTCCTAAATCTATTTATCCTCTATAATATTAGATAGATAACATATTTATGCTTCTTTCTTTCATGCATTATGATTTTGTATACATTCATGTGAGTATATGTCTTCTATGCATGGTTAGTTTAGTTATTTGTTTTATTTCTAACCCCAACTTTGTGCCATAAGCTTTGGTGTGCACTAGATTAAATTTACTTTCTTGTTTATTATAATAAGTGAATATTAAACCTAGGACTCTTTTAGGGTTATTGCATGATTATGTTAGATTGTAGGCTTTGGAACCCTACCTCACATGGTGTATTATGATAAGTGATCCCCTAATCAGGTCTAGTGGATCCTCAGATTGGTCATGATCCTAATTAACAAATGTAATCCCAATCAAAAGTGTAGTTATGATTTATCTTCTTTGAGCTAGGATTGATTTATAGACATGATGCACTTCTAATTGCATACAGGATTCACTATAAAACACTTGCAACATCATAAAAAAAAGATGTCATAAATATCTAGTGCTTTTTTTGCTTATAAAATTTGAAAATAACAACATGATGATATTTAGTAACAAAGAGTTATAGAAAATATCCATGGGTTAATTTCCTATATACCTACTAATTTTATCATTCTTTAATTTTATTTAATTGTTAAATATCATATATTTGAAACATAAATAGTTTTAGTTTTTTTTTGGGTGGGTTATTAGAGTAAGTTGATTGCATAAATTAATAATTTAATACATTAAGTTAACATTAATGATGTGATGTCTAATTTACCATATATTTTAGATATTTATAAATTTTTCAATAACACTTTATTACTTATTATAGAACAAATAACTTTTTGCATATTGGGTGGAAAAGTAATGTCTTTTTACCTTTTCAAGGAGGAAGTAGACATGCACATAAATGTAAAATGCACTACTAGTTGACTTGATGGTGCAAGGAACGTTGAAATAGATATAGTTTTTTTTTTTTTTGGGTGGAAATATATTTGTGACATTAATGAATTAAAGCATAAAGATAAATTATGAGCCCTCAATGTCTTGTCCCCACATGAATGACATTTTATTGTTGATTCAAGCTACACATTAGATGTGGAGTAAAGTTTCAATCAAATTAGAACTCATGACATCCTCATCAACCATCAATAATATAAAATGACAAATCAAATATGTCACCACCCTGTAAGCTATAGACCTATTTGTAATGGGTGATGTAGGTCATGAAAATCCAACCACTACCCTAAATCTAGGTTTGGTGTAAAATATGGCCCTCTTGGCATATGATATCACATAAAATACCATGCCATCAACACTCAACATCACTTCCCAATGCACATTGAAATATTTCACCACTTTCATGTTGTTTATTTCCTAGACCTTTATTCTAGGTGTTTGAGTTTAGTGTTTTTGTATGTTGTTAAATCTCATTTAATTTCTCCAAATGTTAATAACATGTAAGTGGTGAAATATTTTACTATGAATTGATTTTGAAGGCAAATGAAAGGCTAACTATAAATAGCATACACAAACTCAGTGCATGTTGGCATGGTACATCAAAGCCCCACCATCCCCAAGTGACTTTAAAAAAATCACCAATGGCTATTCACCATTAACCGAACATCTTACAAAAACCAACATGCACAAATTAATGAGCATGTGTAAATAAAATTGACATGGTGAAATTGTCATGGATAGATCTTCATGGATAAAATGATGGGCTGGAATTTCATTTCATGATTTTAATTTTCAAACCATATTCATATTATGATTATCAGTATGTCCAAAATACCTTAAACACATCATTTTTAAATTATATTCCTTGTATGATTATCACTTCCATGTGAATAATCCATGATCCCATCCCATTCGATTTAGCCTAATAAATTTCTAAAGCTAATGAAGTAGGAAGCTTTTGAGCAAGGAGAGTTTATACATGTGCATTCGACAAATAGAAAAAAAAAGATGCTACACCAAGATAACCTTAGAGGTTAGTTATACTCTAAAATGGAATCCTTATATACATGGAATTGTTTTGATTGGCTATAGATATCTTGGATATGAAAAATATTTCTACATTTATAGATAATCCTTATATACTTGGCATTACATGTCTTATTTGTAATCTTAGTTCCATTCAATGTCTTTCCAATAGCTCTTCTATAGCATATTTCATTAATTATGAAGGTGATATTTGCCATAGAAAATTCCACTCAAATTATCTTCACTTATCTCATGGATAAATGGTTCAAATAGTTACTCCATCTCCATTTGTATTCCTTCAATTAGTATTAACTATTTTATTATTTATCCACATCTTGTTACTTATTGTCCTATAGAATGCATGCAACTTATTTGACTAAATGACTCAATGATAATTCAATAAGTTATGATTAAACCCATTACCAACAAATGTAGGCTTACACAAACATTTTATAGAGGCTCTTCCTATATTTTTATATAAACAAGAAAGATATAAAGATCCACAACAACTTGACTGTGAAGTTTGTCTATTTGTATTTATGGAGAATTAGGAAGGAAAAAAATTACCTAAATAAATTTAAACATGTTTCATATAAAGTGTATTGACAAATGCTTTAAATTATAGTCTACTTATCCATTTTGTAGAATGACTGTGGAGGCTGAAATAAATGATAAATAATAAGTAAATAAATCGAATAGTAGAGACAATGTTGTTATTGATATTCACAACTAAATAAGAGGACAATGTTTTGTTCACCATAATCCTTCTTGTTTTTTTTTAAATTTAAATTTAATATGTTATTTTAAAATTTATTTTTTATTTTTTAGTGAAAGGGTGAAGTTTAATTTGTAGATAATTTTTTTATACAAAGAACCTATTAAAATTAAGTACCCTTAATAAAAATAAAATGATCGATTGTTAGTTGAAAGCTTCCATAAAAATAATAATAAATGTATTATTTTTTTTTGAAGTTGTGATGGTCTCTAATTTTCAAATTCCATGAAGTCAGTTTTTTATCTCTACATAAGATTTATTATTTCCAAAATTTAATATGGGGATTCATACTCCTCAATCTATTTTATCTATAACCTCTTGTTCTTAGTTTTTTCATTTTGACTGGGCTAAATATATGTGCACTCTCAAAATCAGTGAGTATTAATTTTTTAGGAGGTTATTCATGTTGTCCTTATTAATAATCAATCCCTCTAGTTCAAATAGTCACTCCCTCTCTAGTTAGTATTAGTTATTTTTCTAGTTTTACATGTCTTATGACTTGCCACCCAATATAACGCACACAAATTATGTGACAAAATGCCTTAATGATAATCCCATCAAGTTATAATTGAACCCATTAGTAACAACACATTTTATATAATTTTATTTATGAAAAATGTATACTATAATTACTATGAATATGAGTATGAGTGTAGTCTATGATTTTCAACAGCGTGGCTGAGTTTTAAATGTTATCATAGTTTGAGGACCAAACTATTTACAATGAAAAGGTATTTAATGTCATCTTAAATTAATGGAAACACTATTGGCTATATGGGTTCTATTATATGCTTGGAAAAAATATTATAAGGGAGGAAACACTAACAATTAACTTCTTTATGGTAATGGTCCACTATTGAAGTTGTTTATTTGTTGTAGAACTCAATAGGCTTACACTTGGACAAAATGCTAATGGACCTAGAACATGCATGTTTTTATAGAGGTAAAATGGGACAAGGCTTGAATTTAAGTAAAAATTATAGTTTGGCATAATAAATACCCCTCAAAGACATAAGCATGAAAGGAAAAATGAATAATATCATAACAAATGAAAGATAATAATTTTGAGATAAAACATAGAATGCATAACATGGAAATGTAATTCCAAGATTAAGTAACTTTGTTAATTCTTCTAGGGAACATGGATTTAAATCCATTACAAATATTAAAATTTACAAGACACAAAAGGTTACTACAATTTGATTACTATTTTAGTATCATATAGCAAAAAATATAGATGGATTAATAATGGATAGATTTCAATACAAAATTATACTAAAATGCAGATTTTTAAAATTCTTGTCACTGATTCAATGCTTTAGACAACTAAAATACATGATAAATATGTGGAAATTGATTTTTTTCTACATTTAAATGTTTTCATCTACCTTATATGACCTATTTCAATGTGCTCATTGGCAAATTATATGATTGCATCACTTTATATCATATTTTTTCATCTTTATGGTGATGCACATGCTATCACATTAAAAATGTATTCAAATACAATTGAAATCAACTATAAACCTAGATGAAATACATGTAGTTTTTTAAAGATTATGTCCCATAATTCTATGCTCTACATGGAACAAATTACATGAATATATTGGTATATTATTTGACTCAAATATTTCTCACCCATGAAACACATCATAGAAGATGAAAATGGAATGTTCTTAGTGATGTATCAATATAGTTACTTCATTGATATAATTCCATAAGTCATGGTCTTAGTGATTGTGTGGTTTCTCTCAGTGACAAATTTTTTTATAACATTGTGTAGATAGTTGTTATAGTCCATTCCTTGTCCATTTATACTAATGACAAAAATCCATACCAATGAGCATTTTTATTCATGCATGCTTAATATGTTTCATTTATCTATGTAATATAGTTTCTTTTATCTTTATATAATATAATGCAAAAAATGAGTTACATTCACCACAATAACTAAACACATATTTATTAGAACCTAATAATTACATAAAAAAATAATAATAAGCATCCATGTAGTTTGGAGTTAAAAAAAATTAAGGCACCTCAAACACTTATTGAGTTTCCATATTTGAATTTTCAAACATTGAATAATATTGGATTGGTTATTGGGTTGGTTTAGATTAAAAATAGTTCATAAAGACATAAAAACCATTACCTAAGTTTTGGCAAAAGAATAATATCCAAATGAATATAAAAAAATGAATAAAAATCATTGATCATTCATGGTTTTCCCTTCACATTAGTCGACAATGCATTATACAAAATGGGGTGTGATGAAATATTAAGATGTGTGGTGTTGCATCATGAGTGATCAAACATATTTAAGGAATCATATGAATGAATTTTTGATGGACATAGTGGTGGAGAAGGAACCAAAAGAAAAGTACTATTGTTTGGATTGTGGTGACCTACCCTTTTCAAAGATGTCCACATTTATGTTCCCAAATTTGACTTTTGTTAAAGAGTGGGAACCTAAAATGTAAGGGATAAAATTACATTGAGACAACTACTTTATTTAGTACCATTTGAAAAATAGGCCATTGATTTTAATGGACCAATTAAACTATAAATAAGAAGATCTCAAGCCAAGTTTATTATCACAGAAAAAAATTATTTGACAATATGAACTAAGGGGATGTCCACAAAATATACCATTGAAAAAATAATAAAATTTTTTATTATGAAAACATAATTACATGGTTTGGTTGTCTAATAAGCATCACTAGTGATCAAGGAAAACACTTTATGAATTCAAAAATTATTGAACTCCTTAAAAAAAATTTGATCAATCAAAATAAACCCACCCTATGATGGGTGTCATTATCATCCCTTCATTTATCCAATCTATGTTAGTGTCATTACTTACCGGGATCAGTGTCCAAGGCTATCTATAGTAAGGTGTTTATTACGTTTAGCTAACAATGTTGATCTATCTTAAGTTTATACTTCCTAAAGTTTTAACTAAGTGATAAAAGAAACACACTTACTCAAAATGTAAACACACCAAAATGAATGAAATACTTGAAATAAATCACACAATGCTATTGAAAATTAAACACACTAAAATTGAATATCAAATCCACGCATAATCTAAGTTGTAAAATTAAGATTACCAAAATTAAGGAAATGATAAATATTCATTTGAATCATAAAGTGCACACACATATTAATAGTATATTTGAAAAATAGGTTTTCAATCTAATCAAATAATTTATTTCTATTATTTCAAATTAAAAACAAATAAGAAACAAATTATAAATGCCAAAAGTACACACATCTTGTCTCTTTGAGGATTGGTCCCTTACTTACCATTAGATTCAATATCAAAATCATTTAATCCTTTTGAATCAATCTTGACTAATGTATAGAAATGAAAGATTATTCTTTTCCTTAAAATCATCTTGTATTCTATATTGAAAATGACAATTCTTTAAATGTTTCACACCTTCGCAAATCAAGTAGTGTTGAGGTATTATCATTGATGTCAATAGAGTGTTGTCATTGATATAATGATAATGGTGTGTATGGTCACTGACGTGAGTTCAATTGATGTCAAATCTGATGATGTCATGAGGTGCCTAGTGAAGGATGGCATTAAGAGACCTTGTGAGAAGGTGTGAACATGATAACTTGGAAGATTGTAGTGATGAGAAGAAGACAATGAGTGTGGCCATGGTTAGTATGAAGATCTACAAGACATTTTTTGAGAAATATGACTTGAGAATCCTAGTAATGGTTTGAAGATGTCAATATTTAGATCTTGAGGTACATGTTAGAATGATGATATAGGTCAACATATGGTTATTATGTTATAAGAGCATGAAAATTCTAGTCATGTTGATATGAAGGTATAGATTTAGAGCATAGTCAAGAGTATCTTATGAAGGTACAAAACATTGATAAGTTAGATCAATAGTGATGAATCATTTTCATATGTTTTATAAGGTGTATCAAGCATGTTGGTGAAGATAGAAGTGTTGGATTGAAGGAAAAACATGAAAATTGGTTTTGAGGTCTACACCTAGATCAAGTCCTTGAGTTTTATTTGGCCTATTGAGGAATGAGATTATTTTTCCAAGGAAATATTAAAAACATGAGTATGTATAAAGATTTTACATTTTTTTTCATGTTGTATGAGGTCATGGTTTGAATAAGAAAGATTGAAATTTTGTTTTGAGGTCTCTAGAGTATGTAGAGTAAAGGTTTCCAAGCCTGAGAGACACTTTTTCATGATTTTTGGTACATGTGAATATTATATGGGAAGGTGATATCTTATGTAGAGATGTAAAATTATCCTATAAATCATTTCCAAGCATTAATAATTATTTTTAGTGGTAGAGCTTTATGAATAAACATTAAGAATGGAAATAGGTCTAAAACTCTCGTAAAACCCTCGTAGTGACCTTATATGTAATATATTGATGGAAATGGATCATAATGGATTGTATGACCTATTATGATTACTAGATCATGTATCAAACTCTCCCAAGTACCTCTAAGTGGCATTGGTTTGTCATGTGTGTGAGAAGAACCTATAGGAATTGCCCTATTTCTAAATAATTTGATATAATAGTCAAGTGTTGCATTAGTAAAAGAAAATAAATTGATGGATGAATAATATTTATACTTTTATTATATGTAAATAATTTTTTATAATCATTTTATACCCCTTAGGTGTGTTAAATTGGTCTTACAAGTTGACTAGTCGCTAATAGGCCTAATGGTGCAGATAGTGAGAAAACCAAGCAGAAGTGAGAATTTGATTAGGGATGTGGTAACATGGAATAGGGATGAAAAAAATTGAATGATCTTTGTTTTTAATTTTATGACATATCCATCCTATTTTAAATTTTCTTGGGATTTGTTTATGAGGTGAAAAATTGTCACAAACTAGTTTGTATAATGGAAGTTTTGATAGTAAGAGATAACACTATGAGATTGGTTTACAATAACAATATATTACATTAGATCATATGACTTTTATATTTGAGGATTTTTTATTGGTCACCTAAGAATTATGAATGTGCATAATAATTCTTGAAAGTGTCCTTACAAGAGCTGAAAACAACATTCATCAAGACTATTTTTAAGGATTCTAGAAATTTTTTATATGTTAGTGAAATTAGAGTTCCTGAGTCATGATGACAATTTTTTAAGTGATTAAATAATGTTATGGTTTTTTAAATATATTATTGTATCATTTTTCATGCATATTAGTCAGGGTAAGTGTTATTTCAATTGTTGGAGGTGTAAGTATGCATGATTAGTTTTTGAGTTATATTGAAAGACTTGAGTACGCTGAGTCAAGAGTTGTTCCTAAAAAAATATTTCCTAAGAAGAGATATACCAAGCATGTGGTGATTTTATATATATCCCATGGGATATTATAAATTCATCTAGAGTGTTTTTAGTTCCATTACAATTGATATAAACCTAATCCTTGATGACTACATTTTGAGGAATTCTAGTAGTTTTGGGTAGTCAAGTTGTAGAGATGAGTTATTCATCATTTGTGTTAATTAAGAATGTATAATAAATTTGGTGATGACCCTGAGGTCATGAATATTCTATTAATATTTTTTGTCATGTTTGAGAAACTTGAGGGTGTTTTAGCTTCATTTTAGATGGCAGATTTTTTGAGGTCACAGACCTAAGAAAGGCAGATGATCCTAAGAGTGGTCTAAAGGTATGAATTCAAGATGAATGGATATAGAGGAATTAAATAAGTAATAATATTACTTTAAAAATATGTCTAAATAGTTATTGTGTGTTGGAAAATTCCATGTGGGCCCATAAACACCAATTTGTAGTGAAGAAGGTAGACCTAATTCAATTAGGCCTAATGAAGACCTAATGAGATATAACATGTTATAGTCTTGGTTGGAGAACATATATGGGTATATGGAATTATAATAAAATATATTAATGTATTTTTAAATATAATAGTTGACCATTATTGTAATAAAATTAAATAGGCTTGTATATAAAAAAGTCCTAATTGTCTATTTGAAAAGGTTGAAGTGAGAAGTGAAGAGACCTATGAGGGAATAAGAGGGAAGAATATGAAGGCAAAATAGGTCTTGTAGACCATAATAAGAGGGGAGAGAGACTATGATAAAAATATAATAGATTTGTTTCATGTGGATGTCAAGGTTAGTCGACTTAATAAGCCTAGTAAGAGGCATATTAAGCAACGAATCATAAGAGGTACATTTGAGAGAGGTAGAGTGAAAGAGGGAAGAATAGAGAAGAAAAAGTGAAAGAAAGAGAAGATAAATTGAAGAGTATAAAATGAGGATCATCATATGTTGGTTAAGTAACAAGGAATCAGGTGGCTAAGTTGGTGTTGAGTCATTTAGGGGGTTGGTTTTCCTTATGAGATTGGTGTCTCACTAAACTAAGGGTTGGTGATCCTTGTGGGTTTGTTTCTTCAGTAAATCTGTTTGGGGTTGGTGCTACATGTGGAATTGGTTATTCACTAAATTTTGATTCTTAGTAATATAATGGATCATTGTGGGTTTTTTTCCCTTGAGCGTTTCCCACCTACATCTAGTGTTATTATGTTATATGCTCATGTGTATGATTTTTATGTTACTTTATTGGTTTGACATTAATTATATAATGATTTATTAATGAATGGTTAATGAGGATTAAATTATTATTTTAAGAGATCAATTATTCACCCCTCCTCTTAGTGATTATGCTTCCAACAATTGGTATCAAAGTTGGTCCTTTGGAACAAGACTAATAGCTTGGAGGAGATCACAGAAGCACAAGGATGACTAGTATTATGGAAGATGAAGATTCAAATGAAGAAGAAGCTAATCTTGAGTAAGATTTGATGAGTGCATTTAAATATTTGAAACTCCAAAAGGGAAAGAACAAGAAATTGAAGTCATTTATCAAAGAGTATATGTAATATATTAATGTTTTTGAAGAGAGTTTGAGTGTCAAGGCAAAAGAAATTGAAATCTTTAAGCTTCTTGAAACATAGGTTGAGATCCTCAATTCAAACCTCAAGGGTAAGGAATAAGAATTCACCAGGTATGAATGAAAAATGAAGTCCTCAAAGTTAGACTTGAATAAAGCAACAATCCAACTAAAAGAACAATAGAAGAATGAGAAGAGGTCAAAAAATCATGATGACATCTTGGGTAGTCAAAGGTATCCACATGAAAAATTAGGTGTTGGTTTCAAATGAGTCAAGGAGATTCATATCTCAAAGGGTAGTAAGCTATCAATTAATGATGGTACTGGTAAAGGAGAGACATATGCAATATTTATCAAATCTAAGATACAAGTTGATCACTATCAGGTTAATAAAAGTATGACATCTTCAAGAGACCATAAAGATAGAAGATCATAATTCAATAATCATCAAAGGACATATTCCATCAGACAAACAAGGTATGGTAATTCCTTTAATGGTTACTATTATGCATGTAATGGATATGGTTATATAGCAAGAGAATGCAAGAATATTCAATATAAAGACACTTACAAGAATGAGTTATCATGGGAATATGGGAGGAATGATTAGTTAGGAGGTAAATACAATAAGGTTGCTTGCTATAGTTTTCATAATTTGGGACACATTCCAAGATTCTATTTTAGTAGAGTTAAAAGGTCTTCAAGACATATCAAGGCATATGGAACCCTTAGAATGAATTAGAATGATCAAACATTGGTATGGAAGCCAAAGATACACATGCTTAGATATGATCAACCTATAAGCCAAAGTGGATTATTTTCTATGGTAGAACATGAATCAAAAGTGAAGGAATATCAAGAATACTTATTATCTACATATATTATCAAGGTAATCAAAGAAAAGAAGGATGACAAGGTGGATAAGTCAAATACTTCAATCAGGCCTAAGTGGATTCTAAGGAGGGACTATCAGTATCATAATACCAAGATGGCTAAGAAGAGTGGTTTAGAGATCTAGGAATCTCCTAAGATCATGGTGTTAGTACCCTATTGAAAAGGGTGACTCATTTAAGTGTCATGGAAACACTGTTCTATCAGTAGAAACATGAGGTTGTAGTCACAAGGGATTCATACTGAGAAGATATTTATGGTGAAAATGTATGAGTTGTTTTCCTATAGTGTGTATGTGTATGTCAAGTTGAAAGGTGTATTGGTTAGTATGGACATTATATCTAAAAATCATTTCATAAGGAGTCATGAGATTGATTAAAAGCCTGAGCATAAGATTGTGTTGCAAGAGATACATGGTATATGGATTGGTATACAATGTCAATATGGTCACATAAACATATTGGATGTTGTTTATAGGATTGAGGGCATGATGAATGTTTGATCAATGAAATGAAGACATGCATTATCCATCTCTATGACATCAAGGTGAATCAATAAAGGTGAGTGTTATTGTGTATCTAAATTCATTCAAAAGATGTATACATGAGTTTAGGAGGAACATGTTTATTTAAGTGGTTTCCATGTATGTTTTCCATCATCTTAGGGTGATAAATTGTGTTTTCAAAAATTACATGAGTGTTTTTTGAGTTCTAAATTCATTTAAAGGAGGTATGCATATAGATAGGGGGATCATGGTTATATAAAGATTCATAGACCCATAGTATACTATGTTAATAATGTCAAAGTGGGAGAGATAATTCTTAAATAAGGAGAGAGATAGTTCTAAAAGTATTTGTAAGAGTGGTTTCCATCAATAACAAAGGGGAATATTGTTAAGGTGTTATTCATTGATGTCAATAGAGTATTGTCATTGATATCATGAGAATGTTATGTATGGTCATTAGTGTCAAGTTGATTCATGTCAAAGTTAATGATGTCATGAGGTGCCTAGTGAAGGATGGCATGAAGAGACCTTGTGAAAAGGTGTGATCATGATAACTTGAAAGAGTATAGTGATGATAAGAGTACAATGAGTGTGGTCATGATTAGTATGAAGATATATAGGCCATTATTTGAGAAATATGACTTTATAATCCTAGTAATAGTTTTAATATGTCAAGAGTAAGAGCTTTAGGTAAATGTTAGAATGATGATATAGGTCAGCATATGGATAGTATGTTATAAGAGCATGAGAAGTCTAGTCATGTTGATATGAAGGTATGGATCTAGAACATAGTCAAGAGTATCTCATGAAGGTATAGATCAATGATAGGTAAATATCAAGAGTGATGAATCATTTTTAGATGTGTGATAATTTTTCCTAGGAATTTTGGTGAAGTCAAAAGTGTTGGCTTGAAGGAAAAACATGAAAAGTGGTTTTGAGGTCTACACCTAGACCTAGTCCTTGAGTTTTTCTTGACATGTTGAAGCATGCAATTAGTTTTCAAAGGGAATATTCAAAAGGTGAGAATGGATAATTTTTTGACATTTTTCAATTTTTTTCATGTTGTATGAGGTCATGGTTTAAATAATTAATCTTTAAATGTTGTTTTGAGGTATCTAGAGTATGTAGAGTAAAGGTTTCCAAGCCTGAGAGACACTTTCTAATGATTGTGGGCATGTCTGATTATCTCATGGGAATATAAGATCTTAGGTAGAGATTTAGAAAGGTCCTATAAATTATTTACAAGCCTTAGGAGTTGGTTTTAGGGGTAGAGCTTTATGAACAAACATTAAGAATGGAAATAAGTCAAACTCTCCTAAAACCCTCATAGTGAACCGATATGGAAGATATTGATATAAATAGATCATAATGGATTATATTAACTAATTTTATGATTTTATCATGTATTGGACTCTCCTAAGTACCTCTAGATGACATTGGTTTGTCATGTGTGTGAGAAGAACCTAAAAGAAAGGCCCTATTTCTAAAGAATTTACTATAACAGTCAAGTGTTGCATTGGCCAAAGAAAATAATTTTTTGGAGGAATAAGATTGAGAATTTTATTACATTTCCATGGTATTTTATAATAATATTCTATACCTTAGGTGTTTCAAACATATTTACAAGTTGACTAGTCACTAATAGGCCTAATGGTGTAAACAATGAGAAAACTAGGCACAAGTGAGAAGTTGATTAGGGATGTTCTAATATGAACTAGGGATGAAACCAATTTCATGAAGTTTTTTTTTTGAATTGTATTACCTTTAAATCCTATTGGTAATATTCTTTGGTTTTGTTTACGAGGTGAAAATATGTCACAAGTTGGTATGTATAATGGAAGTTTTGACAATAAGAGATAACACTATGAGATTCATCTACAAGACCAATATATTCCATTATATCATATTATTTTTATGTTTTATGATGTTTTATAGGTCACACGAGAACTATTATTGTTCATAAAAAATATTTTAAGTGTCTTTATAGGGGTTGAAAACAACATTCATTAGGGTTGTGTTTTTAAGGATTTTGCCAATTTTTTGTATGTTAGTGAAATCAGTGTTCCTAAGTCATTATGCCCATTTTATAATTTATTAAAGCATGATATGATGTTTTAAATATATCATTGTATCATTTTTATGCATTATTATTCATGGTAATTTCCATTTCAAGTGTTAGAGGTTGAAGTACACATGACTGGTTTCTAAGGTGTATTGATAGACTTGAGTAAGCTGACTGAAGAGTTGTTCTTGAAGCATTATGTCATAATAAAAAATATAAAAATCATGTGGTTATGTCATACACACACACACACACACACACACACACACACACACACACACACACACACACACACACACACACACACACACACACACACACACACACACACACACACACACACACACACACACACACACACACACACACACACATATATATATACATATATATATGTTATATATATATATATATGTATATGTATATATGTATATGTATATATATATATGTATATATATATGTATATGTATATATATATATATATATATGTATATATATATATATGTGTATATATATATATATATGTGTGTATATATGTATATATATATACATATATATATATATATACATATATATATATATATATATATATATATATACACACACACATATATATATAATGGGATATTATAAATTCATATTGAGTTTTGTAAAATTACACTACAAGTGATATAAGCCTAATCCTTCATGACTATGTTTTGAGGAATTCTGGTAGTTCTGGGTAGTCAAGTTACAGAAATGAGTTATTCATCCTTTATCCTAAGTAAGGATGTCTAATACATTTTTTTATGACCATAAGGTCATTAATATTCTACTCATATGTCACTTGCTTCATGTTTGAGAAGCTTGAGGGTGTTTGAGCTTCATTTTGGATTACAGACTTTTTGAGGTCACAAACCTAAGAAGGGCAGATGATCCTAAGAGTGGTATAAAGGTATGAAATAAATATGAAGGTATATATAATAATTAAAAAGTATAATATGAATTGGTAAATATGTCTAAATTTTCCTTGAGTTTTGGAAAATTCCATGTGGCCCATGAATTCTAATCCATAGCAAAGAAGGCAAACCTCATGCAATTAGGCCTAATGAAGTCCTAATGAGCTATAATGTGTTGTAATATTAATTGGATGACCTAATGGGTGGGAAGAATTATCATAAAATATATGATTTTATTTATAAATATAATGGTTTACCGTTATTTTAATAAAGTCAAGTAGGCTTGTATACAATCAAGTTCTAATTGACTATTTGAAAAGATTAAAGTGAGAAGTGAAGAGACCTATGAGAGAATAAGAGGGAATATTGTGAAGGAGCACCTATGAGAAAATAAGAGGGAATATTATGAAGGATTAGGAGGTATTTTAGACCATAAAAATATATGATAGATACTTTGATTAAAACATAAAAGAGTTATTGCATGTGGATGTCAAGGTCAATTGACCTAATAAGCCTAGTAAGAGGCATATTGAGCGAGGAAGCCTAAGAGGTAGATTTGAGAGAGAGAAATTGAAATATAGAAGAATAGAGAAGAGATATGGGAAGGAAGAGAAGATATATTGAATATTATAAAATGAGTATCATCATATGTTTATTAAGCAACAAAGAATTAGGGGATCAAGATTAATTAGGTAGCTAAGTTAGTGTTGAATCACCTAGGGGGTTGGTGCTCCTTGTGAGATTGGTGTCTCACTAAACTAGGGGTTGGTGTTACTTGTACGATTGGTGCTTCACTAAATGTATTTTTATTTTTTTCTCCATGTGGAGTTTTTTCTTCACTAAATGTTAATTGTTACTAATATAAGGGATCTTTGTGGGTTTTCTTCCCCTTAAGGGTTTCCCACCTATATTTTGTATTATTGTGTTGTATGCTCATGTGTATGGTTGTTATGTTGATTTAATGGTTTGACATTTCATAAATAATTATTTATCAATTAATGGTTAATGATGATTTAATTATTATTTTAATATCTCACTGATTCACACACCCACTTGTTAGAGGTATAAACACTAAGAGGGGTAGGGTGAATCAGTGAGCCCAAATATTTCAATTTCAATTCCAATAATTCCAAAATATTAAACAATCAGTATATATCAACTTGATCAAGCAACATGAACAAGAGAGATAATTCATTCAAATAATGCATAAGATCAAACACACAACACATAGTTCCTTTGGGAAACCCTCATGGGGAATAAAATCCACTCTCAAGCCTATAACACATGGACTACTTGTCTTATAAGAGATTACAAACAAGATATTAATCAAGTCCTTTTGACCAAGATTTAGTGAAACATAAATTTCATAAGGAGCTCCTACCCCTAATAATATCAAGTCCTTCCAACCACCTTTTGGTCAAGTCTTTCTGAATAGCAACATTGGTTAAGTCCTTCTAACCTAAGGCCTTTAGTGAAACACCTATTTCATAAGGAGAAACTTCCCATAAGGAAGATCAAGTCCTTTAGACCCTACTATGAAATGAACACTTCCACCTTATAATTGATTTATTCAACACCTGACGATGTATCTCTAATTTTCTAACCCCTGCATAAAATCCCTCTCTATCTCATATAGGATTGTCACATAGGCATGCCACAATATCTTTCCTTATTCACTCAATTTTTCCTCATATATACAATTAGACCTCTTTTCATATCCTAAAACTATAATAACACTATTCCAACATCAAAAATTTGATCTACAGGTCATATACAATCAACAAACTATTTTTATTATCAACACATCCAACAGTCACACTACCTATTTTCTCCTCTTCACTTCAATGCTCACTCTACACTAACAAGACTTTTTCTTAAATTTTAGAAACCATCTTATTTGGTTTCAATATTTATAGAGCATTCATGATTATCAACATATTAATCATCCATTAGGCATACATTAAACCTTAAAGCATCTATCATCTGAATACATAGATCAATACAATCTTAATAGGTCATCCATAAAATCTATGGGTTACTCTTAAGAAGCTACACCTCTTAATTAGGCCCTTATAACTCTTATAGGTCTCATGGAGACCTATTTATACATTTATCACTTCGTTGAGAAAAACAAGAACATATGACCACTTTAAAATATATTGGTCCACTCCTTATGTCCCTTTAGAAATCCTCATATGATCACATTCATTTCTACTAAACATAGGACCACTTTAAAATATATGGGTCCACTCCTTATGTCCCTTTATAAATCCTCATATGATCACATTCATTTCTACTAACTTTTTTCTATGATCAATCTACTCAAACACTAACTTCGTACATAAAAACATCATGATCAAACACACAGTCAAATTCTAAGCCTTTATTCATATGAAATATTGATTTTTAAAACTTACAAAGACCATAAAAATTATCCATAATGATTCCACAATACTTTCCAATAGATAGGATATCATAAAACATTTGAACATCATCAAAACAAGCATAGATATCCTTCTCAAGTTACTTACAAAACACAATAAAATTTAGAGCTCAATATATTTGACTTTAAATAAATTAAAAACTTATAACTAGGTTCACTATATGTGACATGGAGTCCTCTTTAACTTTGTTTTCTATATCACCTTTGAATTTATCTTGGATCCAAAGTTATGGATAAAATATAGAACACTATTTTTCCCTTTACAAACTTTAAATATTCAAATGCCAACAATCACAGTTAAACATTGATCATCTTGATATCATCTCATTCTCTCATTGTTTATATTAAACATGCACCATTGATATTATTTTAAGTAGATGGAACTATACCTTTGATCACTGGCCCTTGGATCTGCATATTGACTATTTGACTTAAAGTGCTCTATTGATCTCTTGTACATAGCTCAATCTTTATCTATGTTAAATATTGGACACTTTGAACTCATCTCACTCAATACACACCATTGATATGTATTTGTACAAACACCCACTCTTCATCAAATATTATAATTAGCTTGATCTTTATCTCTGCTCAACATTAAACATCAAACACTTGGCACTATCTCATTGTATCCTAACATCTTTCAATAAATACATTCTATCATTTTTTTTAAGAAGATCAATCCTTACCTTCATTAACCATCAAAAACTTCAACCCATTTGACTTACTATGCACCATATATATGGATTTATGAACTCTCATGAACCATTGGATCTTCATTTGGTCTTGATCATTATCTCTTGTAAAAAAAACTATGGGAGCGATTGCAATCTGCTTGGAAGGCCAACTTTGGACCTCAATAACTTTTATTGTGCTTAAATGCATGATCTAAAATTTAGACCATATGAATTTCTCACATAGGATAATCCAACCATATATAAATATTCTCCTAGAAACTTTTTTTGTGCAAGATCAATACTCACTTTTTTCTGCCATAGAGCCAACTATGTCAAGAACTGATTGGAAGGCTAACTTTGCACATGATGTGCTTCATCGTATGACATGAAATTTATGATCAACTATGAACAAACTGACTCTCCTCATGCATGTGAAATATAACACCATCAAAATTTCTACATAATTTTTCTTGCCACATTACAAATTTAGCTAAGTATGGGAAAACATTGTCAAACTGCTTGGGAGCCCAACTTTTCACTTTCATATCTTATGTTTCACTTCATCAAATGACCTAAATTTTAGCACATATAAACTACGCATAAATTTTACCACAACCATATGACCAACACCCCCTGACTCATCCACACATGGAAATGGTGACATCATCAAATTGCCTACTCAAATTTTCTGCCATTAGACCCAAAATGTCTAGATGAAAACTATGAACTCCCATATGAATTCCACTTATGAAAATAATCACTCAATTCTTTAATGACATCTATAGGACCTATTACATAGTTTAAATACTTCAAACTCATCCCTAATCATCTCAAGATAGTCAAACTCTAAAGATCAACTAAGCTTACTTCAAGCATACTAGGATAAACACATTGCACACTTTGTCATTGTCAATTTAGAATATAAATGCACTTAATCCATTCACTTGGGAACTTATATGACATCATTAACGACTCTCAAATACCCCTCTCAATTATTGTGCTTCCAAAAAGTATGGATCTACCTTTTATTAGATGTACAATAAACTAACTATCCCTAGATACTAGGTAACAACTTAACTAGCTAAACAAGAGAATATTCATAAACATTGGTTTATATGGAAAAAATAGGGAGGAACATTAAAACAAAGATTCACATGCAGCTAGAGAGATCCTAGTGGGATTTATATCTACTTTTTACAACCATATTTGGTTACCAAATCTCGTAGACAATGTATTCATATAATCTTGTGTAAAGTTTCAACCTATATCTAATAGCTTCTATAAATGGAAAGCTACATATAGATAGAAGTATATACACACACACACACACACACACACACACACACACACACACACACACACACACACACACACACACACACAATTATTTAGATGTTATAGTACATGTACATATTAAAAATGGAGGACTAATCATGCAAACTATTAAAACATTATGCAAAGAATTCTAACTTATACTCACATAAACTTAAAGATAAAAAAACATTCATCTTCTACCTTAGACTAGTTATAATCAATAAGAATACATCCAATAATAAACCTAAATGACATATTAATGGTTATGAAGTATGATATATTATGGTTATCATGAGTCATAGTGTGGACTCATTATTTCCCCCACACTTTATCTTTTGCAAGTCCTATTACAAACTATCTTCTCTGGTCTTCATAGGTGTGAATTTTATGCTCAAATATGAGGTTGAGATCATGGGTGGAGTATAATTATTGCCCTATTTTATCATGAGGAGTGCATCCCATATCCATATTAATAAATTGAAGCCAATGTGCAAATTGTTCCTCAGACTATGGCTCTGTGTTTTGTCATGGAGATATGGGAAAAAATAATAGGGATGGTCTAAATCTCATTTTCATCCAAAATTTATGTCCACCTTATATCCTCATCTCTCCTAAGGTTCCATCTTACATTAGTGGGAGAGAACTTCTCTTCTTTTCAAAGGAACTATCAATATATTCCATCATTAACTACAGGCATTTACAACTTGATCAAAGAAGTGTTGAAAAAACAACTCAAAATTGGTAATACCACACTATAAGGCATAAATATATTGGTCATTAACATCAAAAAATTGAAATTAAAGGCCTTTAAAATCTACCAGCACTTGCCATGTATTACCAAATTTAGGTCTAATGTATAGTCCAACTTCTCATGTTGTACTTACATAATCATTAAATCTATCTTCCCAAGATATTTGGTTTCTATAGGTGGAGATAAGGGATCTCAATTATAACTCACCAACAAATAGGTTGATCAAGAAATCATTAGTGTTTTCCAAGATAATATCACATAAGTATAATTCACACAATAAATATTGTTTGTCAGGAGTACTTTCCTAATAAATTGCTAAGAACTCTTAACTTGTGTTGATCTCATGTGGAAATATACAAGATATTTAAAGTAAATAACATTTAAAAAATTGTTCATGCAAGAACAAACTATAAGAGGGAGATGGACTCCTATAAGTTAAGATCTTCTCACCTAGTTGACAAGTAAATTGTATAGTTTTTTTGGCCTATTCTTCTTCTTGTTGTGCTTATCTGAGATCTTATTTCAACTTTTGTTTCTCTTTATTAAGTAGTTTATTTTATTATTTTAATATTACAATCTTGAAACAAGTTCATTCCCAATGAATTTTGATATCAAAGTAGAGCATAATGGTTTAATAACCTTGCTCTACCATAGGTCTGGAGTGTATAGTGTGAGACTTGGAGGCTAATTGTGATTTTAATATTTTATTCTACTATTTATATCAAAGGAGTTTCCTGCTTAAGGAAATATTGTCTTCTTCAAGTTCCTTGGTATAATCCCATAGGTCAATAACTTCATTTTTATATTCATCTACTTTCTTATGAAATGATGCTATTTCTTCATCTTTTTCAAAACATTGAGCTTGAATGTTCTCTATATTTTACAATGAAAGAGAAATAATAAAATTATTAAATTCAACTAAAGATAGTAGATGAGCAATGTCCTCTACTTGATGTTTGATTTTAGCCTCTAGTAGGAATAATGCAAAACCATGACACATTTCTACATCTTATTTTACTTTTGATGGTTGGGATTCTTTAACAACCATGTGATTTTTACCCTTATCAATAGATGGTTGTGTTGAGGTGATGGAAGGAATACTTTATTTAGAAACATCCTATGGGAAAGGATTATCTACTTCTTATTTATCTTATGCCACATTAGAACACTACTATAAGCTATCAAGGGTTTTTGTAGTAATTACTTCATCATCATCAATAGTCAATACCAACTTCCTTTTTCTCTTATATTGAGTGGGAGGAATAGTTTATTCACGTGAGGCCTTCTTTTTTGTTTTAGGATACCTATAAACTGAACGTTGAATAACATCTGCATTAGGCTCATCCTCTTCAATATGAATATATTATTGTGCAGTAGTATGATAATAAGATATTTTAGGTCTTCTTATTTAAGGTTTATGTCATAATCATCTTTTGGGCTCTGGTGGTACAACAATATTGAGGGGAATTATAAGACTAGGTGCAATAGCACTGAAGGTTGACCTTATACTTTGGAATGATTTTGGAGTAGATACTTCAAAGGAAGAGGCCTCTAGTGGATCCCTATAGATAGAAGAATAAGGTTCTTGTGGTATGCTCTTATAAATCCATAAGTGTTTATTTTTCTTTCCCTCAACAAAATCTATCCATTCTTTTGTGCCCTTTTCTTTCTTAAGAAAATGGTGTTGGATTATTAGCTAAATACGTCCATGATGGTGGGGAGAGGATGGATTATTATGATACCTCATGGGAATTAATTATATAGACCCTAAAATAAATAAAGGTAATTTGATTCTATGTTTAGGTTTTGTTATGCCATACTTTAAATTAATCAACATCCTCATTACATAACAAATCAATACATTGTGCTACCCATCACAAGTGAGATATTTAATGACAAGAAAGATATAGACCTCCAATCTCTAGTAAGGTGTCTCTAATGATACCTTTGATATTTACATTATTATCTTAAACACATTATATTATTGGTTCTGCTTCTCCATATAAAATGCATATGAGGTCATTGAAAGAAGATCTATGTGAAATCTTGGCTCCTTCATCTAGAGTTCCAGACAATTCACTAATGTCCCATCTATAAAATGGAATTTTCACACCTTTTATAGTGGAGAAATCTATCTTTAAATGGATAATAAATTATATAATAAGGTTTTAATCAAACCCCTAAAATTTCTTTATAAATTTAAGTCACCATATAGCTTTAAACATGGGTTTTGCTTGTTCATCCCCCAAGAGATCTTCTACAAACTCTGGCTTGGACTTCTTTTTATATCCCATACTAAATTTTTCAATTCTACATATATCACATAACATTATATCCAATTTACATATTTGTTTAAGAATGAAAATTGCAATTCACTAGGTTTTATCAATTGATTATGGAATAAATAGTACCCCTTTTGTCTTAATTCTATAGATGAAGTTTGAAGCTCTCTAAGTGTGTGATGTAATGATGATAGTTTAAAAATTATCATGTTATTAAATGGTTAATAATTAATCATTATTACCTTTTGATCCATTTGTAATCATCACATCACTAATCCTTATATCAACTGATGGTCCACATGAGTCATTATTTAATGATAAGCACAAGGTTATCATATGCGTACACTTACTTGATGGGATTGAGTCCGTAGCTTTTAGTCAACTACCAAAAGGTGACATTTTTAAATATTCCCTAATGACATGGGGATATGTAAGTAATAGGTCCACATCTTTCATTTAAAATATTATAGAGGGACTACCAAAAGAACTTAGCATATACTTGCAGAATTAGAAACTTAAAAACTAACCCTTATCAAAAGAGTAAAAATTATACCTCCAAAGCTCATGATGTTGTCCTTATTTTTCCTTCTTTACCTATTCTAACAAAAGGAAATTACATGGATTAGTTTCAATAATAATATAGAATAGAACAACATCAAGTTTATTTCTTTTGGGAGAAGGAAGACCAATCGTAGATGATGATTAATCTTGAATTTTTGAACTCACTTTTATAAAAAAAAATTAAGTTTTTCCCGTGACCAACCATTTACTGATTTTCTGGTCAAGGCTCATTTTTTAGTATATGATTTGCCTGAAAGATGGTTTTCTTATCACGATTGTCAACAACATCCCTAAGTATTTTCATTGTTGATTTTTATTCTTTTTACTTTACTTTTACTTTTTACCTTTTTTAACTTTTTAGAGAAGAGGTGAATCCCCTTCTTTTATTGAGATAATCTTGATTTGATGGATTAGTTGTCATGGAGGATTTGAGTTCTTCCATGAGACCAAGCTCATTTTGTACTAGTTGGATGAATTCTTCTTTACTAGAAGGTTTCTAGTATAACTTCAACCTATGTCCATTGACAAGGAGTGTCTTATGATTACCACCTATAGTCAATAATTGTATTGAACAATTATAAAAAACCTTTTATATTTGAAATGGTTATAGCCATGTATTTCTAAATTTGATTTTGTAGTGTTAGTACTTAGAATCATACAAGAGTGTCTAGTCTCTTTTAAACTTTATTTCTTTGATGTGAAAATAATGCCACTATTTCCTTTGGTACTGCATCATCTTTTTTTACTCCAAAAAGTATATCCTCATCTCATCCAAATAATTTAGTTGTAAAATTATCTCTCTATGGTCCATCCAATTTAATATTGTTGATATTTTTGCTTCAAAAATGTCATTACATCTCAAACCTTAAGGGAGACCCCTTTGTTTTTTATAAAATCCACTAAAATCACCAAAAACCTATTATCCCTTATTTCATGATGGAATCTAGAACTACGGATGCAATTTTCACCTTTACAAATTGTTTCATGGGTTTTGGGTCTTGCCAAACACCCACCTTCCAACATGGAAATATGCAAAACTCACCATGCACTTTGAATGTTTCCAAATGTACAAAATGCACGATGGACTCCACATCTTTAAAAACATACATACCCCTGCTTCCAAACAATCCAAAACTTGAAGTGAAATTTACATGTTTGCAAACATGAAAAGTGCACTATGTGTTCCACCTTCCACTGAACTAAACCATTAACCTTGGTAGATATTGGACCTACATTTTGCACCCTAAAATTATGCAACTAACCACCATAACTACATTAATTTTAGGATTTTATATATAAACTAAGTCATTAGGGGAATTTTTTATTCATCTTTAAATTTTCAAGTGTGTTCTTAGAGCTCTAACATCAACCTATGCCATGCCATCATACCTTGATCCATGTGCAAACAAGTACCTAACCAAGTCTACAACTCTCAAGCCATGTCATGTAGAGTATATTCCTCAATTTTTTTGCCATAATTTCCATAGTTTTAAACATTTTTGAGATATCTTCCATCTTATATGAAAAGTGTTCAATATCTTTCTATAAAGTTACCATTGTTGGTTTGGCATCATTTTAGGGTTCTCTATGTATAAGCATTAGTAGAATTTATTGCTTGTGTATTTGTTCTTTCTAGAATATTTTAGTCACTATTTAGGTTTTCCCTAGGGTTTTATTTTTCAAAAAGTATCATCGAGAGGGTTTTGGATTTTCCCCCCAACACATTAATCATCTAAAAACCCTTGATTTTTCCTTCCTAATTTGGCAGTTTGAATATAGAGTTCCCTCAAGCTAAAGAATAGTCCCAAGCTTATACCTCCCATTTAAACCAATGAATATTATACAAAATTCTCTAGCATCCCTATAGACTTGGGACCTGTCTCAGATACCCTAGACCCTCATGGGTTTTACCCTTGATCAAAGCACCTTTGACCCCATGAGTTTCTAAGTCTTTGAGGAGAGTAAACCTACCCAAGACACCTTCCATCTCTATATAACTTCCACCTACTTCAAGTACCTCCTAGTTCCATAGAAATCTAACATGCTCAGAGTATGTCCCATATCTGTTAGAGGATATAACTACTTCAAACACCTACATATCCCACCAACATCCATAGTTGGTTTTTCATAAGGAATAACCTCATTTTTCATGTCTCCTAAGGAAATGAAGTTTAAATCCAAAGGCCCCATAATGAATCCCAATATGGAGTCTAATTTTTTAGAAATAATAGATACTAATTTAGGTCATATTGACTTAGGAGATTTTTGGTCTCAAATAGGTGAAGATTTTAAGAATGATTGGGTCTAGAGTATTTATGATTCTACCCTCCCACAAGATACAACCTTCCCATTATTAGTTTAGAACCTTGAGTTGGTGCTTACAATAGCTCGACACTATAATCTTAATAGAAGGGAGGTTTACAATGAAAAAGGGGAAAAGCTCCTGAATCTAGACCTTAACTTTATCAACTTAGTATTTGCAATCCAGTAATTTGAAAGTTACATGGATATAACTCCACATACATCCACACAATTCTATGAGGATAAATGAGAAGGGTGTCAAAAAATAATCAATAAGCAATGGCTCAATTCCCCTAAGAATTCCTCTACTAAGTTACTAAAGACTATGTATAGGCCTGATTCATTGATGAGGTAGGGGATATTATCATATTGTTGCATTAGGTCACTATAAAACCTAATACTAAGTGTTTTCAAGATTGGATGTATGAATATATTTGGGTCATTCAAAAAAAATCAATAAATTCATTAAGAATAGATAATAATTGATTCCCTCCATAAGTAATTGATAGAGGTATAGACAATAGGTAACTTCTATCTGACCTCTTACATTGTATATATTTTGTTCAAAGGAAGACTATTCTTAGGCCTTAACATAGTTCTTAAAGAGATAAATAGAGTATATAAATACTACCCTGACCTCATATTAGAGGCTAGTAGGTAGCACTTTAGATGAGTAAATGATGCTTTCATCTATTGCATCATTATCATGTTTGACAAGAAACTTGGGAGAAGAAGGTTCTCAAAAGTAGTGGTGGATGAAATCAGCAAATGAGATTCCTATTTCATAGAGTTCCCCACCTTTTCCTACATCAGAGTAGCTAGATTCAATGGTTGTCCTGATACCCCTTCCCTTGATATTTTAGTAATAAATTGGCATTGTTGGAGTTGGTCAGGGAACTTGTAAAGACTCATAAGCTCCTCTCCAATAGGCACAAGGAAGGGATACATTTCCCAATTTCCATTGGTCAATACACATGCCAATCCCTCCTTAAGGACACATGTACTAAAGGCTAAAACGTGGTAGATGACACTAAAAACTTTAGAGTCTAGGACATTCTTTCATGTATATGGAAAAATCACCATCACAATGGCACTTTCTACATATACTCACATGCCAAACTATGAGGATTATTGGAAAGATTTTGGTGATGATAAATTAATTAGAATGAATGATTATTCTAGGACTTCCCTACAAAAAATAAAAGATTATGATCTGGCACCAGTTCCAGATAACCTAGTAGATGATGATGCTAGAGTGAAACTAATATATTACATACAAGTCATCACACAACCCCTTCCACTAGTAAGGTGGTCAACTCCAAAGTCTTTATCTCTATTTGAAAGAATGGCCTGCTCAATTAAAGAACTATTAATTATTTGATGAGTAAAGGAGTATAGTTCACCAAGGAAATAATTAAGGTCAGAGAAAATTAATTCAAGAAGACACTCAGTGGCCCCCATTAATGGAATATCAAGTTTCCACTCCACCTTCCCTTTCTTCAATTTCACCTTCCCCTTTCATTTCATTCCCTCTTTCCATTCCATTTATAATCTCTTCTATTTCATCCCCATTAATTTCCAACATCACCCAACCATATAAAGTTATAGACTCATTCATCCTAACTTTAGTCTCATAGGCTACCCCAACTCTTGAGGTAAGTACTATTTCACTTTCATCTCCACTCACTTTCCTCACATGACCAACCTTGAGTGGTCCCACACATCTAATTGATTCATTTAATGATTTAGATTCCACTCTTCCTCTTGTTCCCAAATTTAGAATCCTTGTGTCTATTCCACTTTCCACTTCCCTAATAGACACAACTATTTATATTGTCTCCACCTCATCCACTTCCACTATTTCCATAAAACCCTTAGTATAGAGTGGAGAAACATAGATGCTTGAGGCAAATGTTGATTTTTTACCTACTAATGAAAGTGAACATCCACAAGGACCTCTTGAATGACCAATGGTATCATCTTCATAGGATTATATAATGGTCATAGTATCTAATAGTGAAATTACATTAGGTGTTGATTCTTTGGTGACAATGTTAAAATACAAAGAGGTTTCCCCCATTTGGTTAGCACAATTAGTAGGGAAGAGGAGAAAGTAGATGATTGATCCTAGAAAATTGGACTTTGGTCTCTTAGAGGTAAAAAAGAAGTCTAAACCAATTCCCAGGACCCTCTCCAGGATATTGAATGATTATAAGGGAGAGAGGTATGTTGAAATTACAGTCCCCCACCAAATAAAACAAAATAAAATCTTGTGGTGGGGGATTATTAGATTTCCCAAATTCACCTTGGATGGCTAACAAGGGAGGGGATGAAACATGATATGAAATATGACATCAACACTCCTTTAGAAAGGATTAATCATGACAAGGCCACCAAGGATGAACTAAAGAGAAATATGGATCAACTTACAGATACAATTAAAAAAATTACATAGCCTAGTGAATCATCACAATAACCACAAGTAGTACAACCAATTAGTCAATTTTTGGATCAAGATTTTATTCATTTAATCCAAGAGAAAAGACACATTTGTCTTGCTCAAGGTATGATTTACCTTCCTCTAGCTCTAATCCATCAAGGCTGTCTTTATTTGGAAACTCATCTTGAAGTGAACCAACTTTCGATTCTTGGTTCTAATCCTCTTCTTTATCTATGTAGAATGGAACTTAAATAGCCCATTCAAAGTCTACTCTATTTTCAACTAAATAATGGTCAAATAAACTAATAAATAAGGCTAATATGGTCATTCCAGTATTTATGGACCACTATCAAATGATTAGAGAAAAAAATAATAACTTGAAAGAGTAGGTCAAAAAATATGAATGAGAGATTCAGACTTTGAACCTATATTATCCCAAATTCACAACTATAAAATCAATTAATATGGACACCCTTATTACCAAGAAGATATTGTCAAATGATCATGAGCATGAGGAACTACACAGGATTGCTCAATTTTAGATAAGAGTACTAATAAAATCTACTCACCAAGCCAAGATGGCACATGACAAGGCAATTGATGTATTATACGATATTTATGAGATGATGAACACAATGTCATGCCAAACCATAGTTAATGAAAATAATAGCCTTCATATGTAAGAGGTCCAAAATAAATTCAAGAAAATAGTTGAGAAAGAATCTACAAAGGACATAGTCTTCACTTTGAGTTCCATCCACCGCTTTCTTAGCTATGAAAGAGCAATTTTGATAAGATGAGAATAGAAATATAGAGAATAAGGAATTTTATGAAAGAATTATTCAAAATTAAAGTAGATTGTACAGCCTCTAATATCTACTCTTGTGGGTCAAACCTATAATGAATTAAAAAAATTCAAAGCTTTTGATGCATATGTTTAAAAACTATAGGGAAAGAATGATAAGAAGGCCCAAGAGATTCTATATATTTATTAATTTCTCTTTGTTGAATATTTTCAAATGTTGTAATGTCATTTGTAATTCCATTTACAAAAAACATTGTAAGTTGTAGTTATGAAGAAACAACTCTTTTTATAACTCTTTTTAAGAAAGAGAAAACATATTTTACTCATTATATTTTTTTATAATGTGAAAGTTGTAAAAACAAGGGTTGTAAATTACACTTTCCATTTGACAAGTATAAATTTCTAAAAGTGTAAAATCATGAATTAAAAATTGCAAAGTTCATTTTGACAAAGTGATATGACTTAAAGTTTTAAAAGTATTACTTGTGTTTTGAAGGTTAGGGTTTTGCATGAAAAGTAACTTGGATTTATTCAAAGTTATCTTTTATTTTGAAAAGTCAAGTTATATTTGGGCACCCCCATTCTACATGAAGAGATTTTTTCTGCTACTGAAGATGAAGAAGCATTACATGAATATTTTCAAGTTCCATCCATTCCATGCTACATCATTCTATACCAAGGATCACACCCAACTCTTACATGTAATTTTATAACTATTCTACAATTATAAGATGTTAGATATAGAATAACTCACCTCTTTTTTGCATGAAGTTTTAGATCTACATGGTTTATCTAACTAGGTGTTCATGTTATAATGAATGCATCTCATCTATGAGATATTTTTATATAAAATTGGGTAGACCCCATGGCTCAAATAATCTTTTTACTATTAGAGGATATAATTTATGCATTTTTAATGTATTTTCTACAAGTTGTAACCTTTAGGACACAAATAAATTGAAGATTTACCTTTCTTTTCTGAGAAATCTCTATGTATGTCCATTATTTTAGTACTTATGGAAGTTTTGTTTCTTATTCAGTCACAACAAATTCATTTTTGGTATTTTTCCCTTTTGAAAATATTTTTTGATTAGAATAAATAACTCTTTTCCCTTTTATGAGAATGAGTAAGTATTGCCTCTAGTTTCTCATTTGTATGAGTTTGTGCTGAACCCATTTTAGTATAAATCTTTATCCCATTGTGTTTATCAATCAAGAATTAAGAATTACTAAAATATCTAGCGTAATCACCATTTTAATTTTGTAAATTTTTATTCTTTCCCTTTTACCACATCAAAATCTTAGTTTAGGAGAAAAAGACACTAAAAGAGCAAAATTTTGGTAAAATTGGTATCCTACCAGTTACATTAGATATAGTGAAATGAAGCTAGCCTTCTCTAGAGGTTAACCTCAATTTTCCAAAGTCCCATGGCTTAGAGGTTTTCCCATTATGTCATTAGGTATTGCATGGTAGGCTATTCCACATCAAAATGAGTGCAAAACTTATGTGATAATAGTTTTTGGCATGCCCACTGGAACATGGAAAATATAAAGAAATTGGTGTTATTTTTAAAAATGTTGCATCAAGCCTTAGATGCATTTTGAAGGCACCTGATAACTCCACTAATTTATAGTCTTAAGATTTTAAGGGTTACATATGCCAAGATGACAAATGAGATCAAATACAAAAGGTAAGAGAGCTGATTTCTTAGAATTATCATTTCCACTTAACAAGAGAACAAAATAAATTGTACCTCATTATAAAGTATATCTGGAAAATTTATTTTCATCTATATAAGAAATACTACTCCCATCAGTTTTATTCCTCCTACAATGTCCAAAAATTTTATAGCTTCAATGGGCTTAGTCCTTTTCAATTAGCTCAATATGATGATATACCAACCTCAGCCTTAAAAATCCTACCATACTTCTTTGAAAAAACTTCCACTACTCCTATGGAGCACATACAATAAATTATCAATCTATGCACTATCCATAATATGGTACAATACAATGTTGTAATTAGTCTCTTAGTCTCCTCCCTCAAGGGTAAAGCTTTACAGTGGTACAGAGGTCTTACCCCCAACTATAATCAGGTTTGGGATGATTTAGATTATGAAACTATGTACTCAATTTGAGGATAAGAGTGACCAACTTTCCCTGGTTGAGCAATTGATTTCCATTCAATAGGCTCCTCATGAGCTCATGACTGACTTCAATTTCCATTTCTAGAAGACATGGAATAAAATTTTAGCACTCATCAAGCCAACTATAGAGAATGTTTTCCTATATTACTTGAGATCCCTAAATAGTTATATATTTTTTATGATTTATTCTATGGGTGGCACCACACTTCCTACCACTTATGAAATAATCATAAGAGTAAAGAACTATTTGATTCAAGCTAGGAAAATTTCCCCAAGACCACCAATGGCTCTATTTCTAGAAATAGCTCCTATACCACTAGAAATTGCTCTAATTCCCACTACAATCAAGGCACCATATTTGACTCCTAGTCCTACAGATGAACTACATGAGGTCAAATCACTACTCAATATTTTTGATAATGAGTTAGTAGCTACAAAGAGGTAGCAATTTAAGAATTATAAATCTTATTAACAGGCTAACCTGACATATCAACCCAATAAATAACCATATCAAGGAGATTGGAAATTAACAATTGTAAGGTCAAAATGCACAACCAAAGTCCCCAAATGCTTGTGCTTCACCTACACTAATTACTTCCAAAGCTATTGTACCTATATAGAACAACTTGGTTCAAGACTATGAGTGGTGTTATCCCTGTTCATAACCTCATAATCAAAATACTTGCCCTAAAGGCATCATCATTCAATAATTAATGGTGTAAGGCATGATATATACATGGGGACAACAAGAAGAGTCCACCTCCCAACAATTAGACACATAGGAACCTGCTCAAAGAGAAGTTACTCTTCTAGACTAGAAAGAAGAAGACTTTTATGGAATAAATCAAGAGGAAGCATTTTTTAATGGTGGAGGTCTAGTGGAAATAAATACATAATCAAATAAAATAGAAATCGAGAGTGATCAGCCCCTATTACCAAACAAGCTTCAATGTATAAAGTTGTACTAAAACCTAAAAAGAACAACACAGTGCAAAGGTCACCCTCTGTACCTACTAGCCAGGCCAAAGTGAGAGTACCTACATCAAATCTTATGAAAGAAGATATTGATCTAGTAAAGACACACCCAAAGGTTGGTAGTATCTATTTTAGCATTGTTGAGTAAATGAAAAGACTAGTTTGAATTTCACCATGTGGGATGTGTTATCTATACTGACACAAAAAGATCTACTACAAGATGCCTTGAAGAATTTTCAAATAAAAGATAAGACTCTAGATAATGGGCCTAATACTAAAATTAATTTATGTTAGCCAAAAACCAAAGATAATAAGGGAAAAACTGGTAATCCTCCTCCCTTTTATCTCTCATTAATAGTTGGCAAGCATCTAGTTCACAATTGCATGGTAGATTTAGGAGCTAGTAGTTTTATAATGCCCAAAAAGATAGATAATGCTCTTGGCATAAAATATACACCTATGAATAAGGGAGTGGTTTGGTTGGATGGGATTATTTTTCAAATAGTAGGAATAATAAAGTATTTAAATCTCACTATCCATGCTTGTCTAAGTTTGTCAATCACTCAAGATATCTCATTAATTGATCTTCCTCCTTATTTTACCATTTGTATTTACTGATATTTTAATACAAAAATGGGAGGATATTTGTCTATGGATTGGTATCACATATTTATTATAACTAGGTATGGGATAGGAGTAACAATAAGAGCTAAGCCAATAGGTAAGGATCATATTGAACCATACAACCCTCCTCCTATGAAGATGAACTACATGTTACAAGATTAAGAAGAAGAAACTAATCATGAGGATGTAACTACTAGAGAAGATATTCTAGACATTTTCTTAGATGAATGGGGTTCAACCTTCCATTTTGATCCCTGTGACCATGTAGATGAAACTAGGTTGGGTAAATATTTCATTCATGATAATGATGTATCCATTCCCAATATCTTAAAACCAACCAAAGATCTTCAAGGTATGTGGAAATTATTTTTTGATGGTTCAAGAAGTAGAAATAGAGTGGGTGCAGGTGTTGTATTGGTCTCTCCCCAAAAGGAGAGTTATTTTTATTCTTTCAAACTTCAATTTAGCTACTCTAACAATGCAGTTAAATATGAAACCTTGATTTGAGGACTGTAACTGGCCAAAGAAAGAGGGATAAAATCTCTACAAATATTCGATGATAGTGAATTGATTTTCACCAAGTGAGATCTAGAAGTGTGGCTAATAAAAATTTATTGAGGGCTTATAAGCATAGGGTATGGGACCTATTAGAATATTTCATAGCTCTAAATATTTAGGTAGTATCAAGATTGCAAAATAAGGATGCTGATTGTATGACTTCACTAGGCTCCCAATATAAATTATCCAAGGAAATAAGCAAAGAAAAAAACAAACATGTAAAATTGGTGGTAAGACCATCTATTCTTAATAATGTCACTAATTTTAAGTATTTGATAATGATAAACAAATTATAGACTTTTTAAGAGAAGATGATAAATTATTAGATAGGAACCAACCTAAGATCTAGGATCAATATGAGGATCAGATCATCCATTTAAAGATGAATAAGATACTTATGGGTATTGTTACATTTGATAACATATTCAATTGAGATGACCAATTGAAAGATAAGAAAAATAATATTTTAGTCAATGAATAAGACTACGAACTGATAGTCATTTCTAAAGGTAAAACCTTAAAGCTAGGAAAGGTATGTAATGACTCTAAGAATTTTTTTTATTAAATCATGCCAAGAATTTGATGATAAATTCACTTGAAACTATCATGATCTAAGAGGATTTGATCCTAGTCTATCCCAAAATATGATAGTTTTGGATCCAAACACTAAGCCTATTAGATAAAAACAAAGGCCTATTAATCCAAAGATCAAACCCCTATTAAAAACAAACTCTCAAAACTATAGAAGAAAATATAATTTTTCCAATCAAATACTCATCTTGGGTTGCCAATGTGGTCCCTATCAGAAATAAAAATGGTGAAATTAGGTTGTGCATAGATTTTAAAGACCTAAATAAATCATCCCTAAAGGATCACTATCATCTCTACCTATAGAACAAATTTTACAAAGGGTAGTAGGATCTGAAAGGTTTTCCCTTCTAGATAGTTATTCTGGCTATAACCAAATCTTGGTACAAAAATCAGACCAATATAAAACTACCTTCAACATAAAATGGGACATGTATGAATATATAAATATTTCATTTGGTCTAACCAATGTTGGAGCAACATTTCAAAGAGTCATGGATATGGCATTCAAAGGGTTGAGAAATTAAATGATCCTAGTTTATCTAGATGATATCATCATCTACTCAAAACATGCTAAAACACATCTATACCACATTATATTTTTTTTTAAAGGTGTATAGAATATGGGGTTTCTTTAAACCCAAAGAAATGCATTTTTTCAGTCCATAAAGGAAAACTATTGGGGCATATAATGTCAAAATAAGGCCTTATGAGAGACCCAGAAAGAGTTAGTGATATATCTGCATTGGCACTACCTATCCATAAGAACAGACTTCAAATTTTCCATGGAAAGATAAATTCTGTAAGAATATTTATCCCAAATTTTGCCTCCCTAGTAAAACCCTTCACTATAATGCTCAAGAAGGGTACTATTTTTAGTTGGACACAAGATGGAAAAGATAGTTTTCAAGCCATCAAATAAGCTATTTCTCAAGATCCTACCCTAGCCAATCCAAATTAAGAGAAAGACTTCATTATTTATGTATTTATAGGGGAATAAAACATCTCATACATTTTGACTCAGCATAATCAAGAACAATTAGAACAATCGATATCTTTCTTCAGCCAATCCTTGAAAGGATATGAGGATAAATATAGTTCTATGGAGAAATAAGTATATGCCATGATTAAGGATCTTAAAAAAATTATACATATGATCTATAATAACAATAATCATCTAATGGTAAGCCACTCAAGTGTTAAATAGCTCCTGAGTAGCTAGGAGATAAATGAAAAGTGAGTAGGATGGATTACTAAGGTCATGGAATATGATGCAGACATCAAAGTCACCAAGATGGTAAGAGGAAAAGGCTTATGTGAACAAATGGCTTCTGATATTAAAAATGATGAACCAACACCTAAATTAGTATATGCCTAAAATGCATCTCAGCCAGCCAGCCTCCCTATTTTCAATAGCTAGATCCAAGACATGACCATCTTCCTGTAGACTAGTGAGTATCAATATGATCTTCAATAATCTAATAAAAGGTATTAGAGAAAAGGTATTTTATACTAAAGTCTATTCCTTATGTCTTTGTTGATGGACTACTATTTATAAAGGATATTAATGGAGTCACGTTAATAATTATTGAGCATGATCAAGTTCATAAGGTACTCCAAAAATTTCATGATGGCACATCAAGACATTTTTATGAAAGGAACATGGCCATTAAGATAATGTGAGGAGGATATTATTAGCGCAAATTATTCAAGGATGATCACTAAAGGGTAATAAACAATGAAAATTGCACTTATTTCACTAGAAATTAAAAGTTATTAGCCTTTCCTCTTAAGCCCATTCAAGTAGATCAACCATTTTCCCAATGGGGACTAGACTTTATAGGCATGCTCAATCCACCGTCAAGTTTAGGGCATAAGTGGGTTCTCATAAAAATAGATTAATTCACATGATGGACCAAATAAATTACACTAAAAGATGATATGGAAGTTTTAAAAGATAATCAAGGACCAATTAATGAAGGTTTTAGAAGCTAATCAAGTCCAAACCAAGAAGACTTTTAGCAAAAAAGAATCTAAAAGTAAATTTAATGAAGGAGATACAGTCCTCAAATGGGATACATATAGGGCTAAACTAGGAAATAATACCAAATTTGATGTAGTATGGAGTGGTCTATACATTATTACTCAGTGCAAAGGAGCCAATACATTCTATCTCTCTAAACTTGATGGAGAAGAATTGCATGTCCAAGTCAATGGGATATACCTTAAAGCTTACTTTTGAGGTAGGAACGCAATCTAAAAAATTTAGATTTTGTACATGGTAGGGTTGGTGGTGTCATTTCATAAGTGATTTTACATAGGTCAGCTCATTAGGGGTTTTTGTTTCCTTAGGTCATGTTTTTTTTCCTCCTTTTATTTATCTATATTTTTTCTTGTTTTGTTGTGTCTAGGCAACTTCTAGTTTGTTCATCCCTAGGTTAAAGTTTTTCAAATCTAATGATTTAATCCATGCCCAAAGGCTATTGGATTGAAAATTATTAGTAAGAAATCACCTCATAGAGGTCACTATAAATGTTGATATTTTTATTCAAAAATATTTTTACATATTAAACCCTAAGGGAGACCCCTTTGTTTTTATGAAAATCCTCTAAAATCACCAAAAACCCATTTCCCCTTTTTTCACAATAGAATCCAAAAATCAAGATGAAATTTTCACCTTTGAAAATTGCTTCATAGGACTTGAATCCCACCAAACACCCACCTTCTAACATGGTAGAATCTATAACTCGGTGTGTACTTTGCAGATTTGAAAACATGCAAAATGTATGTGGGATCCACATCCCATAAAACATACATACCCCCTTCTATAGAATACGAAACCCAAAGTGAAATTTTCACATTTGCAAACATGACAAGTCCATTGTGCATTCTAACTTATACCAAACCAAATCATTAGCCTTGGTGGACATTAAACCTATGTTTTACACCTTGAAGTTTTGCCACTAACCACCATAACAACATTAATTGTAGGATTTTATATATAAACTAAATCATTAGGGGAAGTGTTTATTCATAGTTAAATTTTTTAAGTATGTTCTTGGATCTCTAACATCGACTTGCACCATACCATTAGACCTCAAGCCACATGCAAGCAAGTACCTAGCCAAGTCTATAACTCTCAAGCCACATCATGCACAGTATTTTCCTTGAAGTTTTCTAAATAATTTCGATAGTTTGAAATATTTTTTATATTTATTCCATTTTCTATGAAAAGTATGAAATATCTTTCCATAAAGTTACCATTTCTGGTTTGGCATCATTTTAGGGTTATTTGTGTATAATCAATGGTAGAATTTGTTGCTTGTACAGTTGTTCTTTCCAAAATATTATAGTCATAGTTTTAGGGTTTCCATAGGGTTTTATTTTGAAAAAGTATCATCGAGAGGGTTTTGGAATTTCCCCCCAACATGATCATCATTTAAAAACCATTGGTTTTTCCCTCCTAATTTTGTATTTGAATTTTAGGGTTCCCTTAAGCCAAAAAATATTGCCAAGCATATACTTCCCATTTAAACTAGTGAATATTCTACAAAAATCTCTAATGTCTCTATAGACTTGGGACCTCTCTTGGACACCCTAGACCCCCATGGATTTTACCATTGATCAAATTACATTTTATGCCATAAGTTTCTAAGTCTTTGTAGAGAGTGGACCTTCCCCAGACACCTTCCATATCGACTAAACTTCCACTTGCTTCAAGCACCTCCTAGTTCCACATAACTCTAACCTTCTCAGTGCACATTCCATCTCCATTAGAGGGTATAACTACTTTAAACACCTATATATCCTACCAAATTTCATAGTTTATTTTCATAAAAAATAACATCAATTTTCATGTCTCCTAAGGAAATGAAGTTCAAATCCTAAGGCCCCAGAATGACTCCCAAATTGGAATCTAATTTTGTGAAAATAAAAGATACTAATTTAGGTCATATTTACCTAGGAGATTTTTTAGCCTGGATAGGAATGATTGGGTTTAGAGTATTTATGATTTTGGCATCCCAAAATTTATAACCTTCCCATTATCAGTTCAGAGCCCTGAGTTAGTGCTTACAATGGCCCAACACTATGATCTAGATAGAAGGGAGGTTTACAATGAAAAAGTGGAAAAGACCTTGAATATAGACCCTAACTTTATCAACTTAGTATTTTCAATCCTAAAATTCAAAATTTACCTAGATATAAGTCCACATAAATCTATACAATTTTATGAGGATAAATGAGAAGGGTGTTAAAAAAATAGTGGCTTAAGTCACCCAATCATTCCTCTACCAAGTTACCAAAGACTATGTATAGGCCTAATTTCATTGATGAGGTAGGGGACATTATCATAATATTGTACCAAGTCAATGGTAGTCTTAATACCAAGTGTTTTCAAGAGTGGATGTACCAATATATCTAGGCCATTTAGAAAAATAATCAATACATTCAATGATCCCAAATAATAAGTGATTTCCTCCATAAGAAATTGATGGAAGTACATACAATGGGTAAATTCTATATGACCTCTTACATTTTATACATTTTGGCCAAAGGAAGACTATTCTCATGCCTTAACACAGTTCCTAAGGAGATAAATAGAGTATATAACTACTACCTTGACCTCATATTGGAGGCTAGTAAGCACCATGTCAGATGAATAAATGATGATTTCATTTATTTCATCATTATCATTTTTGAAAAATAACTTGGGAGAACAAGGTTCTCAAAAGTAATGATGGATGAAATAAACAAATGGGGTTCCTATTTCATACAGTTCCCCACCTTTTCCTAAATCAGGGTAACCATATTCAATGGTTGTGCCTACACCCTTCCCTGATATGTTAGTGATAAATGGGCATTGTTGGAGTTGGTCAAGTAAATCATAGAGAATCACAAGCTCCTATCCAATAGGCACAAGGAAAGGATACATTTCCAAATTTTCATTCACTAATACACATGCCAATCCCTCCTTAAGGCCAAATGTGCTAAGGGTGAATGTGCTAGATGACACTAAAAACTTTAGAGTTTAGGATATTCTTTGATGTATATGACAAGATAACTATCACATTGGCACTTAATACATATGCTCACATGTCATACTATGAGGATTATTGGGAAGATTATGGTGATGAAAAAGTAGTTAAAATGAGGGATTATTCTAAGATATCCTGCAACATATCAAAGATTATCATCTGACACTAGTTCTAGATGACCTAGTAGATGATGACACTAGAATGGATTGGATATATTACATGCAGGTCATCACATCAACCCTTCCACCAGTAAGGTGGTTAGCTCTAGAGTCTTTATCTCTATTTGAAAGAATGACCCATGTAATTAACATAACTATCAATTGGTTTAGGATTAAAGGAGTTTAGGTCACTAGGGAAACAATTAGGGTCAGATAAAATATTTCAAAGCTTAAGGATGAGGGAATAACTCCATTTGAAGAGGGTCCATGGGAATCATCAAAGGAGTCCAATAATAATAATAATAATAATAATAATAATAATAATAATAATAATAATAATAATAATAATAATAATAATAATAAGAAAAGTACTAATGTAAAGAAAGGGAAATCTAGTAGAGAGGGAGAAGTCGTAGAGAAACCAATAGATAATTCACCTAAATATACAATACTAGTAGAAGCTTCTACATCTTCTATTCCCATGAATGCCATTATAACAACCCCTATCTCTATTTTTCTTCCCCTCCTACCTACATTTCTCTATAGGTTTCAATACCTCCACCTCCTACTTCTACTCCTCCAATATCTCAGGTTTTAGAAGCTCTAGTTTCCTCTCCACCTCTTGCCTCCACTCCCCCTAAATTTGTAGTTTCCACTTCACCTTCTATTCTAAACATAATAAGCCAAGTGCAACAAACACAATTAAGTCAAGAGGAGATTGAAGGTCCCCCATCAATGTAATCTCAAGTTTCCACTCCACCATCCCTTTCATTATGTTCCCTCTTTCCATTCCATTTATAATACCTCCCATTTCATCCCCATTAATTTCCAACACCACCCAACAGTACAAAGCTATGGAATCAGTCATCCTAACTTCGATCCTAGAGGATACCCCAACTCCTGAGGCAAGTACAATTTCAGTTTCATTTCCACTAACTATCCTCACATCACCAACTCTAAGTGGTCCCATACATCTCATTGATTAATTTAATGTTTTGTCTTATACTCTTCCCCTTGTTCCCAAATTCACAATCCTTATTTCTATTCCACTTTCCACTTCCCCAATAGACATATTTGTTTCTATTGCCTTCACCCTTCCACTTTCACTATTTCCACACACCCTCATTAGAGAGTGGAGCAATATAGGTACTTAATGAAAATGTTGATTTGCATCCTACGAATCAAATTGAAAATCCATAGGCACTTCCTGAGTGACCAATGGTATCATCCTCTAGGATTCTAAAATGTTCACAATATCTTCTAGTATAGCTACATCAGCCATTGATTATTTGGTGATAATTTTAAAATAGTAAGAGGTTTCCCCTAGTTAGTTATCCCAATTAGTAGGGAAGAAGAAAAAGTAGATGATTGATCCCAGTGCATTGGACTTTGGTCTCTCATAGGTCAAAAAGAAGTCCAAACCAACTCCTAGGACCCTCTTTAGGATATTCAATTATGACAAGGGAGAGAGGTATGTTTCAATTGTAGTCCTTTGACTAGAAAAATCAAAATAAAATATTGTGGTGTGGAATTACCAGATTTCCAAAATTCACCTTGGATGGATAACAAAAGAAGGTCTGAAATATGATGTGCAATCTGGCATTAACTCTCTTTTCAAAAGGATTGATCATGACAAGACCACCAAGGATGAACTAAAAATAAAGGTGGTTCAATTTATAGATGCATTAAAATAATTTACATAACCTAGTGAATCACAACAACCATGGGTAGTGCATCCAATCAGTTAGTTTTTAGACCAGGATTTCATTGATTCAATCTAAGAGATGGCTCATATGGGAAGTGCTACAAAAGAATGGTCAAAGGAAATTATCACTAAGGTTAATAAGGTCATTGCAGCAATGATGTACCACTATTAAATGATCAGAGAAACAAAGAATACCTTTAAAGAGAAGGTCAATAAATATGAAGGAGATATTTAGACTTTGAATATGAAGGAGAGATTTAGACTTTGATAGAGATATAGATTCAACGTTCAAGTAAATTGTGTAGCCTCTAATAGCTATGATTTTAGACTAGATATAAAATTAATAGAGGAAATTTTCAAAGCTTTTGATGCATATGTTGAAAAACTATATGCCAAAAATGACAAGAAGGCTAAAGAGATTTTGGATATTGATTAATTTATCTTTGTTGAATATTTTCAAATGTTGTAATGTCATTTGTAATTTCATTTGAAAAAAAAACATTATAAGTTGTAGTTGTGAAGAAACAACTATTTTTATAACTCTTTTTAAGAAATATAAAACATATTTTACACTTTATATTTTTTGATAATGTGAAAGTTGCAAAAAGTAGAGTTGAAAATTACACTTTCCATTTTGACAACTATAAATTGCCAAAAGTGTAAAATAATGAATTTCAAATTAAAAAGTTCATTTAAAAAAAGTGATATGACTTAAAGTTTTAAAATTATTACTTGTGTTTTGTAGGTTAGGGTTTTACATGAAAATTAACTTGGATTTATTCAAAGTTATCTTTTATTTTGAAAAGTCAAGTTTTATTTGGGTGCCCCTATTCTGCATGAAGAGCTTTTCTCAGCTACTAAAGATGAAGAAGCATTGAATGAATATTTTCAAGTTCCATCCATTCCATGTTTCACCATTCTATACCAATGATCATCTAGCTCTTGAATGCCATTTTCTAGCCATTCTACAAGTCCAAGATGCCAAATATAGAGCTCACCTTTCTTTTTGCATGAAGTTTCAGATCTGCATAGTTTCTCTAACTAGGCATTCAAGTTTTGATGAATGCAAATGATCTATGAGATATGTTTGTATATAAATGGGTAGACCCCATGGCCCTAATCATCTTTTTGTTTTTATAGGATATAATTTATACATTTTGAATGTATTTTCTAAAAGTTGTAGCCTTTGAGACATAAATAAATTGAATATTTGTCTTTCTTATCTAAGAAATCTCTATGTATGTCAGTTATTTGAGTACTTGTGGATTTTTTTTTTATTTCAATCACAAGAAATTCATTTGTGGTATTTTTAGCTTTTGAAAATATTTTTTGATTAAAATAAAGAACTCTTTTCCCTTTTATGAGAATGACTAAGTATCACCTCTAGTTTCTCATTTGTATGAGTTTGTGCTGAACCCATTTCAATATAAATCTATTCCACTGTGTTTATCAAGTAATAATTAAGACCCACTAAGATATATGGTGAAATCACTATTTTTATTTTTTAAAGTTTTATTCTTTCCCTTTTCCCCATCAAAATCTTAGTTTAAGAGAAAAAGACATTAAAAGAGTGGAATTTTTATAAAATTGGTACCCTACTAGTTGCATCAAATATAGTGAAAGGAATTTGACCTTCTCTGGAGGTTAACCTCATTTTTCCAAAGTCCCATACCTTAAAGTTTTTTCCATTGTGTCATTAGGTCTTGCACAATGAGCTATTCCACATTAGAATGAGTGAAAAACTTATGTGATAACAATGCTTACTTCTAGTGCAGTCCTTAGAGTTTGCATTTTAGATTGAATTGAAAGAAGATGTTTCTTACTAAATACCAATTCATATGGTGAAAAACTAGTAGTGGTATTCCACATTGTGTTGTATTCCCATATATCCTTTGGAAGCTTGGCTACCCAATTTTTCCTGCTCTTATTGACCATATTCATAAGAATATTCTCTAACTCTTTGTTGGTAACTTCTACCTATCCATTTTCTTGTGGGTGGTATGGAGAAGACTTATTATGGTTGACTTGGTAGATTTATGTGAATGGTTGAATCATATTGTACATGAACTGGGGTCCCTGATCAGACACTATCTCTCTAGGTGCTCCAAATCTCTACATGATCTTAGAGTATATAAACTTTTATACTACCTCTTCTCTTGTAGATGGAAGAGCTTGTACTTCATCCCATTTGGTCACACCATATATACATACCAAAAAATATTCCTTCCCTTGAGAAGGTGGATCAATGGGCCCAACAAAGTCTATGTCTCAATTTTCAAAGGGTTCCAAAACCACTTGAGGTTGGAGGGGAATTTTAGAAGATAGTGTATATTTGCCCATTTTCTGGCATGGATCACATTTATAGATGTACTTATTTACCTACTTATGAAGAGTTGTCTATTATTAACCAGCTCTAAGGATCTTATACACTAACCTCTTAACAAAGTAGTGCCCTCTACCAAGTTCATCATGGTAAGCACAGATGATGTCATACATTTCATTATCTTTCACACACCTATGGAAGACATGATCAGGTTTGTATGTAAACAATATATAATTAATCCATTTAAAATAAGAACTTTATTTAATCAATTTTTTCTTTTATTTAATAGTGAACTAAAAAGGAAACTTCTCAATAGCCAAATAGTTTACTATATCAACAAACCAAGGTAATTGTGATGTAATAGAAAATAGTTATTCATCTAGAAAGTTGTCTTCTATAGGTCCCTCTTAATTTACATTATTAGAAATAAATTCAAAAACCACATTTAACTTACAAGGTTTATCAATGATTTTTATGTCAAATTCCTACAACAATAATAGTCATCTTATGATTTTTCCTCCTACCACTAGTTTGTTCATTAGTTATCTAATAGCTTCATGGTCAGTATATACAAATATTTTGTAACCAGTGATATAGTGTTTAAACTTATTTATGGAATAAATTCCATAAAATAATTCCTTCTCAATGGTTTTGTAATTTCTTTCAATAGGAATCAAGCTCTTGCTAATGTAATATATGGCGTGCATTTTTATTTCTTCATCTTTCTATCTATAACTGCCCCCATAGCACGATTAGATGCATTAGTGTAAATATGGAAGGGTTGTGACCAATTAAGTCCTCTTAGGACTAGGGTATAAGTAAATTTTTTTATAATAATCTCAAAGGCTTATTGACAATCTAGACTCCAAACAAACTTACTCTCTTTTGTCAGCAAGGCAAACATAGGAGCAATAATTTTGCTGAAATCTTCTATAAACCTTTTGTAATATCCTACATGGCATAAGAAGATTTTTATATTAGTCTAGTTTTTAGGATTATGTAAGTCTTAAATTACTTCAATTTTATTTGGATCCACCTAGATTCCTTTTTCAGAAAGATGATGTCCTAAAACTATCCCTTCCTCTACTATGATCAGACATTTTTCATGCTTCAAAGATAGATGGTGTTATTCACATATTTTTAGTACTTTGCTTAGATTATTAATACTTTCATCAAGGTATTATCCATGAAGGATGAAATAATCCATATAGACTTCTACACAATCATTGGTGAAATCTAAAAATATGACTATATTGCTCGTTGGAAGGTAGCAAGTGCATTGCATAAACTAAAGAGCAACACCCTATATGAAAATGTCCCCCATGGACAAGTGAAGGCTGTTTTATATTGAAATTTAGATGATACTTATATCTAATTTCACCCATTAAAACCATCTAATAAATAGAAGTATCTTTTCCCTACCAAGTTATCAAGTACTTGGTCAATAAAGGGTAAAGGAAAATAATCTTTCATTCTTTCTTTGTTCAGTTCCCTATAGTCTATGCATACTTTCCATTTAACATTTTTCTTACGAATAATAACCAAAGTAGAGATCCATTGGCTATCAAATATAGGATATATGAATAATACTTCTAAAAACTTTTCTATTTTAGTTTTCATAATGTCTTAAAGGAAGATTAATTCTTCTCTAAGGTTGCTTGACTGGTTTAATATTCTCTATGTAGATATGATGGGTTCATACACTAGGATGGATTCCCTTAATGTCTTGATATTCCCAAGCTAAAGATTTAGTATGTTCTTGAATTATATCAAAGAATTTTACTTTTTGATCATCTGTCAAACAACTATTTATGTTTAATAACATCCTTGGTTATACTATTATTTGCTTAGTACCTAGATGAAGAGAATATATTTATTTGAATTCAATCATAAAAGAGTTGAGATGATAGGGATGTGGAAACAACATATGGAATATGATAGCATCTTTGAAAAAAAAATCTCCTCGAGGAATCACTCCATCTAGAGGACAACATAAGGCTATCAAAAAAATATTTTGACCTTCATGTGCCTAGTGCATAATGTTGTGTTGGATTTCCCTTTGGTTATATATATTTATGGAAGAGGTAAAAAAGGATGGATGTTCAAAAGGATAGAAATATCTCTCTTTATAGGTTATTTTTTCATAGTCCTTAATTGGTTAGATAAAGTCCATAGTGAGTTTAACAATGTCTGTAGCTAGACTGATTAGGTCCATAGCTAGATTGTCAAAATTTGTAGCATTACTGATACTTCTTCTTAACTCATTCTTTATTTCTTCCACATGATCAATGATTATGACCATAGATAGAGAGGATATACTATCACATTTTTTTAAAAGTTTATCTACCCATAACTATTTTACAAGATTAATTGATGGTCGTGTAGGTGGATATAGAGAAATGTGATTTGTTTTAAGACCATTTGAGATGGTCATATCTCCTGATCTACAATCAATCAAAGGTGCCACTATTGCTAACCAAATCCTTCCTATAATCAATGGGTATCCAATTTATTTATTTTGAGGTTGGAGAACAATAAAATCAACTGGGTACTCCCATGACTCTATAATTACTATTATATCCTCTATGACACCCTTTGGTTTGGTAGTGGAATGATATGCCTTTTATAATATCATGGTGGTGGGTTGTATACCTGTTAGAGAGAGATTTTGCATGGTGTTAGTAGTTATTACATTAATAGCAAATCCTAAGTCAACAATACATTTGGTATCTCTTTCTTTTTAATCATTAGAAAAATGACAAGACTTCTTGGGTCCCCATGCTTGGGTAAAAGTAGCTTACTTGCTAATAAATTAGCAAGCTTACCATCTACCTATATAGTCGTAGGATATTGTCTTTTCCTTCCAGGCATCTTAATGCACAAAATTTTTATTGCTTTATTAAGTTATGAAATGTCCCTAATGGTTGCAATAATGGGATTTCTATATTGAGTTTTATGAGCTCCTAAATCAATTCATATTCCCTTTTGTCTTCCACTTCATTCAATCATTCTAGAAAGGGAACAAGTGGATGAGTTATAGTGACTTCCTCTCTTTTTTTAGGTTTCTCTCCTAAATCTTCTCTAAGTAGTTGAGTTTGTTGATTGGTTTTTTCATGAGGCATTTATATGATGATAATATGAGGTTATTATAATGTTTTTCTTGACCTAATATGTATATCTACACATTTAATAGCACCTACCCCTATAGTTTCACCTTTTTCATTAACATAAAATTGCTTATTCTTTGGATTTTTTTCTAGTTGGATAGGTAGTTGAGGTTGGTTTACTTGTTTTGTGGAGGGTGCTTGAGTTCCTAGGGGAGCCATAAATTCTTATTATTGTGAAAACCTCCTTTATTGTTGGTTATTGTTTGGGTTAGGGTTATAATGTTATTTACCCATGGTTATTGATGATATTGGAGTGTCCAAGGTTGTTTAATAGGTTGATTCATCATCCATGGTTATGTCATCCATTCTTGGTTGCCCCACTAAGGTGTATTTGCCCCCAAAACCTATGGAGGTGAATGTCATGGTGTAAAATGAATCCTTGGGCCAAATTGATGTAGTTGATTTTGTGGGAAGGCATTTCCTTGCCTTTGCACATAGTTTACTTATTTTATGGTCTATACATTCTATTTAAGTTGGTTCTTAAGAGGAGGAAGGTAATTACAATTTCTTGTATCATGATCCTAAGTATCACATATTCCACATATTTTTTTTTGTCTAAAGGATAATTTCTATGTGCATATTTTAATTTGCACATTGGGAAATATATTTCTAGTGGTTCAATGTTAGATTTAGTTTTAGCTTGTAATCCATCTAAAATTATGTTCATTTCTTCTAGAAGATTACACAATTGAGTCTCTGTTATACAAATAAAATAATATTAAAATTTGGTCTTAAAACCCTGGCTTTTACTAATCTGGAAGTGAAATCTGGATTCTAGAAGGTCTCTGCTTTTCTAGACGCCGTCGTCGGTCGATATCTCATGACGTTCACTGTCGCTTTCTGTCGACGTCGGTCTTCAGTCGACCGATGTTGGTCACTAGAAGCTTTTGTCTGTCGAGGTCGGTGCCTGAGTGGATCTGTAACTCTCCTAGTGCTACGTTTTGTCTTGGACTAGTTGGTACAAAAATTGTATCTCTTGGAAGTCTAGTTTGGTAATATCTCTCCAAATTCCTCATGAGATTGAATAAATCAGCTGATATTTCACAGCCTCTAAATCACACACAATGAAGAGTTGATGTTCTCCAGCAATGGAATCTTGGAACCCTTGGCTCAGTCTTCACAGAAGAATTTCTTCAATTTTCAAGGAAAAATAGTTTTGATTACTTCCTCAGATAACTCATATCCACACCTATTATGGGAAAAATCAAATTGGTCTAGATAATCTTCAAGGTTCTCATCTTCATTCTATTTTATCTTGAAAAATTCTTATTTTCTATCCTTGACCCTATAGTAATATTGGTATTTACCCAAGAATATTGTTCCCATTTCTCTCCAAGTGATGATAGAGTTTATTTTAAGGCCCATAAACCACATCACTGTTCCTTCCTTCAAGGTAGAGGGAAAGAGTTTCAAATTGTACCACACTGTCAAATGTGTGAGAAGAATCCATCTGGAGACTCAACTCCACTGGTATCCCAAACTCCTCAGAATCAGGTACTCCCAAGTCCTGATTATGTGTGTGAGCCTCAACCACATGCTCCTCATAAGTATAGAAACATACTCATCACCCACACTCAGTGTACTAACATCTGAGTACACCTCCACACTCTGAATGCAGAGAACTTTAAATTCAAAAAGGAATTGGTCTAGGTTTTTAGTGGTAGACCTCTAAAGATAAGCATATTGGATGGGGAAATGTTTTTCATTATTGTTATATCAAACAAGATCATTGTCAAGGATGCCAATATATTGCTAGAATGAAACTCATCTAAAATATTCCAAAATATTTTAAACATCATGCGAATTTCACCAATACAACCTACTAACATCATAATGTTTTCAAACCCATACCTTGCAAATGTTTCAAGTAATCTTGCCCTCTTTGAGAAATGAGGGTCCTCTCAGTAAGATTCCTGTGAGGATTTGCTACATGAACTACATTTTCTCCCATTGTAAATAAAGTTCTATTGAGAGGAGGGGATCCTTCAAGGTCTTCTAACTGTTCACTATCTAAAAGTTTTTTCATAGAAGCCATAGATACCCAAGCTACGTTTAGAGCCTAGGATGTACTTCTAAAAGACCACTGTGATGTCCCTTATTTATTGCACAATAAGCTCTGAAAACTGTAATATCCCCTTTCAAATAGGGAATATATAAACACATAAAGCTCTGAACAAGATACAATTTTGTAGAATAGATTCACATATGCATAAACAAATCACAATATAATATCTCAATAGCAAATCAAAGATCTCATCACTTGTTCTTCTGGACGATTACACAATTGAGTCTCTATTATACAAATAAAAGAATATTAAAATTTGGTCTTAAAACCCTGGCTTTTGCTAATCTGGAAGTGAAATCTGGATTCTGGAAGGTCTCTGCTTTTCTGTGTCGACACACAGACGCCGTCGTCGGTCGATATCTCGCCGACGTCGGTCACTGTCGGTCGGCTTTCTGTCGACGTCGGTCTTCAGTCGACTGATGTCGGTCACTGAAGCTCTTTGTCTGTCGAGGTCGGTGCCTGAGTGGATCTGTACGGACCTGTACGGACTTAGTACGGCTGCCAACCTATTTTTCTTAACCCCTTAGCTGAATTGATCTCAAAAATATATGATTCTAACACAGCAGATCTATATCTGTATAACTTATTGGATCAAAAACTAAATAAGAAATACCTGGAATATCTGTAATAACTTCTGTGTGAAGTTATCTCTCAAACAAATTCTGTGATAACTTCTGGATGAAGCTATCTCTCAAATCTGTACCTCTGTGATAACTTCTGGATGAAGCTATCTCTCAATTTGGCAATAAATCAGCTGATATTTCACAAAATCGCACACAATGAAGAGTTGACGTTCTCCACTGCAATGGAATCCTATTGGCTCAGTCTTCACAGAAGAATTTCTTCAATTTTCAATAATCAATAATCTATGCATAAGTGGCCTCCATGTGAAACCCTTATACCCTCAAAAGATATGCTTGCCCTAATTAGGGTTTCTTAAATTAGCATTAGGGTTTCTAATTTAAAATTAGACCAAATAATTAATAATTAATAATTAATTATTAATGAGACCAAGTAATTAATATTTGATTAAATCAATCAAATATTAATATCTCCCTCAATATACGTCGGATCCTCAAACCGATCTGAATCAGGGAGTGATTCCGGACCATACCAAAATAAAGGTGCTTCGGCATATCAAATATCCCTAAAAAGTAGGAGCTCAGGCCCAATGCATCTGAAATAACCTTAAGTTTTCATTGTCATCCCTTCATTTAACCAATCTATGTTGGTGTTGGACATCATTACGTACTACAGACAATGTCCAAGGCTATCTATAGTAAGGTGTCTATTAGGTTAAGCTAATAGTGTTGGTTGGGGGGTTCATAGAGCTGATTTATCTTAAGTTTCTACTTCTTAAATTTTTTAACTAAGTGTTGAATATTTTTCCCATTTCTCTCCAAGTGAATAGAGTTTATTTTAAGGCCCATAAACCACATCACTATTCCTTCCTTCATGAGGGAAAGAGTTTCTCAAAAAGTAAACACACCAAAGATTTAATGAAATGCTTGAAATAAATCACACTAATACTTTTCTTCCATTGAAAAGTAAACATAGTAAAAAAGTTGAATATCAAATCCACACTTAAGGTACCTTTATTATCTCCCCTAGAAGATGAGGATTTTTGGAACAAACCTTCCTTGTGAATCTCTTTGCCTACCCATATACCTGTATTTAATAAGAGAGAATTTTTATTATAATTTTTTATTTTTTAATTAGATTAAGCTTTTACCTTATTAACACTTTATAATAAATCATTGAAATGATAAATAATGTTCATTGTCATCCCTTCATTTAACCAATAATTTTGGTGTCATTACATACTACAGACAATGTCCAAGGCTATCTATAGTAAGGTGTCTATTAGGTTAAGATAATAGTGTTGGTTGGGGGGTTCTAGAGCTGATTTATCTTAAGTTTTTACTTCCTAAATTTTTAACTAAGTGTTGAAAGAAACACACTTGCTCAAAAAGTAAACACACCAAATTTAATGAAATGCTTGAAAAATCACACAATACTTTTGAAAAGTAAACAAAGTAAAATTGAATATCAAATCCACACTTAAGGTTTTTAGAATTAATATTATTGTTAAAAATGATAAATGTTCATTTGAATCATAAAGCACACACACATATTAATAGTCTATTTGAATGGAAAATTGTCAATCCAATCAAACAAAGTATTTATATTAATTATAATTAAAAATAAATTATAAATACCAAAAGTACACACAACCTATCTCCTTGAGGAATGGGCCCTTGCTTACCCTTGGATTCAAGATAAAAAAAATTCAGTCCTTAGGAAGAGATCTTGACTAATGCATAGAAATGAAAGAGTATTCTTTACCATAAATTCTTCTTGTATTTTATATTCAAAATGACAATTATTAAAATGTTTCACACTTTCGTAGATCAATCAAAGATTTAATTTTTATTACATACAAAGGAAACTAACTATCCCTAGATACTAAATAACAACTTAACTAGATAAATAAGATAATATTCATAAAGATTCATTTATATAGATAAAATAGGGAGGAGCATTACAACAAAGCTCCACATGTGGTTGGGGAGATCTTCATTGGATTTGAAACTACATATTCTATCCATATTTGGTTACCAAATATCATTTACAACATATTCATATCATCTTGTCCAAAGTTGAAACCTATATCTACAAGTTTATATAAATGGAAAGCTACATATAGATATAAGTCTATATATATATATATATGCAATAATAGAAAGTATCTAAAAGATAGTTGGATAAGTTTGGATAATATTGGAATGGTTGAAGGAACCTTTGGAATGACTTGGAAATATGTTTTAGATGAGTCCATAACATGTTGTGGAAGTCCATAGATTGATTATCAAAACTTGTAGCTCAGCTATCAAAATTCATAGTTCAAATATCAAAATTTGTATCTCGATTGTGAAAGTATGTAGCTATCTATCGAGGTTCATAAAATTCCTGACAAAGTTTGGAGCTTATCTAGAATGAGAAGTTTGTGACTAAGTCCCTTCCTTGTCTTCATGGAATCATATAAAGATTCTTTTGTATATGCTATAATACCTATACATGTCAAAAAATGAGGACTATAAAATCAAATAGTTATAACATTCTGTAAATAATGGTAACTCAAACTCACATAAGCTTAAAGAGATAAAATCATTCATATTCTACCTTAGACTATTTATAAGCCCTAAGACTACATGTGATGCTCAACCTAAATGGCATATTAATGGATGTGAAAGATGATATATTATGGTTAAAATGAATCATAGTGTGGACACATCACCATGTACCATATTTAGGCTAATTGTACCATCAGATCCTTTAACAAGTTGTGAAAAATTATTAATGAAAACATATAATTTAATAATAAGAGATTATAAACTGAAACTACTTGCATTATTCAAGGCAGATCACACAACCTACACATGGATAACTAAGTACTAATCATTTTAATTAGTCTATAAGTTATAGGTCATGGTGATGATGGGTTTAATTATACCAATATTAAGATAGGAAATGCCATTAAAAATCAATGAATACCATTCATTACATTAATGCTTAATTCAACTAGATAAATTGGATGAGAAAATATTTATAACCATGTATAACTAGAAACAAGAGAATAGATGTTAATAAAACTAAATATTGAGGTTTTGTCAATTATGTTTCCAAGGTGTCTAAGAGTGTTCATGATGTGTCAAGGTTACTAGCTATTCAATGAAAAAGTGTGCTTCAATAGTCATTCATGGATCTTTAGTGTTTGGTTGGATAGGCAAGTTGATGGATGTTGTTGATGATGTGATCATGTTATAAAGGACCTATGGGGTGTAAATAATGATTAAGGAACTTGCGAAAGTAAAATTAATTCATTAGATTAGCCTTGTGAATGTCTAGGTTAACCTAGTCACCTTGACAAATCTTCTTGAGTAAGCAAATTGATGATGTCATAATATGTGCATGTGAAGGTGTCAGAAGATATTGGCCACATGTGTTTATTTTGGTTTGTTCATAGTTCATGTTTTTTAAAATTTAAGGTCTTGACATGAAGCCTATAAAAATTTATTGTGGTTCAAATTTGGCCTCCCAGGCATATTTCACTATTTTCCATAGCCAAATTTGTAATTTTTAGTGACAGTTGGAATTTGAATTTTCAAATTTGTGAAAGAAACTAGTCTAAATTATTTGATTCATATCTTGAGCATATGGAGGAATTTGTTAATGGAGTAAAAGAAAAGATTTAAAGGACTTATAGGGGCATCCATAAAATTTGATTATAAGGTTTGATTATTTGTACAATTGTAGTTATTGAGCTCCAAAGTTGATTGAGGGTTTGACTTTCTTCTATTAAAAACCCAATAAGGATGTTTAAGTTTTTTTAATGGTATTTGGATGTTTCTTGGTAAATTAGCTTTTGGATAGTGATGTAAACTCCTCAAGGGTGATATGTTTAGATTATGGAGGTTTGACCAATCCATATTCATGGTGAACAAGTGCTTCAAACATGACTTTGCATTCATTCATAGGGTTTTCATAAATAAGGCCATTGATTGATATAATTTACTTATGTAGAGGGGTGGTGTGATGGATTTTATCACTTAAGGAGGACCTATAGGCCATGTGGCATTGTTCTATACATTTAAAAATGTTCTTGTGTTACAAGTGTGATTGATGAAGTGTTTATTATGTGAGTAGGTCTCCATGGGACCTAAAAGGGCACTTAGGCCTATTTGAAAGAAGGTATTGCTTAAGGGTGACCTATACATGTTGATGATTAATATTTTCTTAGTATGTTAGATGCCTTAAGAGCTAACTCATGTCTTGTGGCCATCAAGGAAGGTGGTAAACATGAATATTGTATAAGGACCTAAATCAATTATGAAGGGTTCTAAACTTATGTAAGGTGAATGAAGGAGGAGGTAGAAGTGGCCGATTGATTTGGTGATGGGTTTTACTCTAATAGATTGTTTCAATGTTGGTGAGTTAGAACCATTTAGGTAAGGGAGAGAAAATGCATAAATAATCTCACCACTCAAACTTAGAGAAGGCAAGAAATGATTAAAGAAATCAAATCATATTCTAAAAATTATGTTAATCCCTAGTGGTTCTTTTTAGTCTCTCTTTTGGCTTATGCCTTAATATTTCAAGAAATCATGTGAATATAATTTGGCTTGTAGATTAGGTACTAGAAAGGAAGTCTATAGTTAGTTTTAGGTTGTTTAGGTGATCAAAAGGAATCTATATTGGGAATCAATATGTGGCTTGGAATTAGGGCCTACCCTCTCACTTCACACACCATAGTGATAAGGGTATTAGGTGATTATCCAATATGTACCAATTTCTAGAGTTTATACTCAACTAGAGAGCTGAGTTGGTTATCCCCTTGGTAATAACCTCTAAGTAAGATTGATGGGAAAGGGTAAGGTGATCACTAGGGGAAGAAATCCTAGTCAGGCCTTATCTCAAACTCTCAAATTTGTTTGATGTTTAATTGTTGAAGGTGGTTTGGATTAGTGTGTGCAATAAAAAGTGATGTTGTGATATGATTACTTTGATTTAACCTAAACTATGTGAGCTAAACATGCAAGCAATCGATGTATGCACTTAATTTTAAACCCAAAATAAAATTTTGATTTCATTTATGAGCACAAAATAGAGAGAAAAATATATAGATGAAAAAAAATAACCCAAGTAAAGACACAAGGGTCCCACCAGGCATCTCAGAATGTTTTAGTGAATTTTAGCTTATATTTTGAGAAGGGAAGAAGAAGAAACTAAATATGAGTATGGTTGAAAAACCTATTTGATTATGCATGAATTAAATCAAATGATTGTGAAGAAATCCTCTTTGGCTTAGGAAGATGACTTGCAAATAAGATAACACTAAAGAAAATGGTGGGTTGGATAGATAGCTAAGTGGATTGCTTGGCATTAGCTAGATCCTAGAAACAATAGCTTTTTCGAGGGCTACCAATCCATATATTTTAAATAATTAAGTTTATAAATAGAATGACAAAATAATTGCATAAATAATCAAAAGGTATTGAAATAGAATGCAAAAAATGCTTGCTAAATAAATAGACTACAAATTACTAATATAGAAATAAGCAAGTCAACACTAGTACTAAATGGCTTGGGTCTATTTCAAAAAATTAGGTAGAGGTATATGAATAGGTAAAGACATAGAGAATATGATTTGGTTGTGAGTAGGTAGGTGGAAATAGCTTATTATTATTTCCTGCCATAGTGACCATTGGTGATTGGGGTGATTGTCACAAATTAAGGTGATTATTGATTTTCAAGCTAATCATCAGTGGTTGGGACAACCATCGATAGTTACTGTGTGTAGGTATGGATTAATAAATAGTTGGTTAACAAGATCCTAAAGTTGGATTTTGAGATGGGTTGGTGTTAGGCTGATTATGAAATACAAATAAAGTAAATAAATATCAAAAAATAAGTACTTATCTTGCTAGAGGTTGATTGGGTGATTGATTGAGGAATTTAGCCTATTGGTGGGTTTACATGTGACTCTGATAGAGTAATGATACTTGACACTTTGTAGAGTGATGGTGGTAAATTGGCTCTCTGATGTGATGATTGGATCACTAGATTACTAATGATGATTAACCTATAAAAATGGAACTCTGGATGCATAAGCTCTTGATAATAATTATAGATGGATTTCACATCTCTGATCCTTTCTTCTTATAGGCACAAGAAAGAGGTTCAAGTGGAGGTTTAATTGGGATATTTAATTATAAATCACACATGAAATAGTTCATACACAAATGAGGATAAGTTAAATTTATAAAATCAAAGAAGGTGACATGCATGTTGGATTTGGGTTAGTGGACCTTGACCATCGATGGTCAAGGTGACCATCGGTGGCCATCCTGACCATCGTTGGTTGAGGGCCAAGGAGAAAGAGTGGATAAAGGGGTAGGTTAAGTCATCTAGTCAAACTAACCATGGTTAATCTTGGTTAAGGGTCAAAAGTTTAAATTGGTTTGAATGGGGCCATAAGGTAGCCCAAGGGAATTTCAACATTTTAAATTGTGGTGTGCAGATTTTTGGTGTCTACACATAGGTCTGTGTAGGGTTGGTTAACCCTAAATTAGGGTTTCAATATAAAAATACATCTTACAGGAGTTTCACCTAATGTAAATTTATAAAAATTTATAATTTGATAGTGTGGAATGTCTAATAAGAGTTTTTGAGAGTTTTGGACCAATCGAGTATGGATACATACAATTATGGGTGACTATATGTGTCACAAGAAAATGGAGGCTTATGTAGGCCTAACCAAATCCTTAAAATAGGTTTAAAATGATAATTTTGAGCTAAATTAGGACTATAAATTTCATAGAGAGAAATAACAAGATAGAGGGTGACATAAAAGGTCATTAGTTTCTCAAAACTAATATGTACTAGTCCATACCATTGTAAAAGGCCTAAAAAGGCTACAAGACTATTTTTAAATGAGGAAGAAGGTAAGTATGTTGTGAAATATGTACTAAGAAGTTTTGGTGAGTTGGATAAGAGGTCTAATAGGACTATAATGAGCATGAGAAAGATCATAAGCACCTTGATTAAGCTAGGAAACCTTGAAACATGAGCTAAACAAGTTTTCCATTAAGAACTTCTATTAAAAAGTTGTATTAAAACAAGGGAGAAGTGTGAGTTGTTAAGTTTATTCCTCTACATCAGTAAACCTATAGATCAAAGGGATATCTTCCTGATTTGTCTATTCAAGCTCATCACCTATACTACTAGCTTATTTGGATGTAAAAAGAGAGAGAAAATATAAAGTATATAAAGGTGGTACCAACTAAACTATCAAAAAAAATTCAATTAATGAGGTGGTGCACCAAATAAGGCAAAACCTAAACTGGAAAACTACAAAAAAAAGAAGATCCACTTCAATTACACTTCAAAAAAAATCCTAATTTTCACATAACACTAATCCAAATCTACCTCTTGTATTAGTATTTCTCATGGAGGTTTGTGAAATAAGCTTGAGATATGAGGACTAAACACAAAGTCATGACATGACAATAGTGGAAAGACATATCACTAGTATTATGAACACTTCATTGGAACACTTCAAGAGACCTAAAAAAGACTTCAAAACTGAATATGGATGCAAATAAGGACAACATGCCAAGGAAGTGAACCTATCTCTTAGCAAAATCAGCTAGTCTAACATACACATTGAAATAATGCATTGATAATGTAAACCATATTGTTCTTTATTGATAAAATGTTAAAAATGAGTAGTTATTCACCATAATCAAGTGGAGGATCTATTAAAAAGCCAAAAGTGGCTACTTATAGAGATAATTATGAAGAGTGATAGATAGAGGCATAGTAGGAGACTATTGACAAGTGTCCATGAGTTACAAAAACAAGAGTTATGAAACTACCTCAACATGTCCAAAATGTTATATGCATCTCCTTTATATTCTTTAACCCTCCAAATGGCATGGGAATTCAAATGTTTGCTTGACACCTTGATTAGCTTTATGAAACTATCCTTTTCCTTGGCATGTTAAAGGATAATTAGCCTTTTTGATGTTCATACTAGGTTCTCTTAAATATTTTATCTACTTTTGACATCTCTCAACTGACCCCATCAGGTTCTCTTTAACACATCACTTCCATTTCTTGCTAGGTGTCTAGAGGACTCTTCATCTCCTTAGGCCAAATTTGCACACAACTGTAAAAACTTGGATTCATATTTTTAATCCCATCCAATCTTCATGGATGGTGTATTAAAATCATATTATACTTGTAAAAATCATTTTTGAGGTCTCAAACTAACTCCAATAGTTTGCTCTCTATAAAGGCCCTAATTAGGCCTCATTACTTATAGCCTTAAAATTATACAAACCTCCTTATATAGAGATGTTTATAGATTATTATAATAATTTGAGGCTATATTCCAATACCTAGTATGTATTTAGAACTCTATGTTCAATTTAAGGATCAGAAAGTGAGTGTAAGTCCATTTTTGTATAGCTTCTTTCTCCTAACTAGGCCTCAATTAGGCCTCCCTACCAAGAGAATAAAAAATGAGTCTAAAATATTCCAAAATGTTTCAAACCCCAAATAAGTGTGTGATTCACTTATATGACCTCCTCATTTTTCTCTCTACCAAATTTGAAGATTTGACAACTTGTATGGACCTACCAAATAGAAAAAAATAGTCTTTTTAGCATTATTCTATATAGTCATGTACTTGAAAATATGGTCCAATGTAAGGGGGTTATACTCAGGGGAGCCTTGAACATTTTATAGGTCATTGTGAATTTTTTATGATATATTTGGAGGCACATAATTTTATTTCTCTCATTAGGTCCTTATAGCCTTCTTAGGTAGTATGAAACTGTGTCGAGTTCTTAATGATAATTCATAGAGCTCAGGGCCTGAAACCACCAACCAAATACATAAAATGGAAATTAAATAGGGTATTTAACTCCTATTAGGATCCCAAGGTACCATAAAACTCCTTTTTTTTGTACTGTGTAATGAAAAGTATCCTCTTGGGATGGCAAAAAACATTCTATGAGGTCTAAGAGAAAATTAGGTTAGTAAGAGTTTTCTTGAGTTTGGTATGAGTTCCAATGACCTCAATGGGGTCTTTTAAATTAATCCTAACCTATTATAATGGTTCTCTTCTCATAATCCTTCACCAAACTATTTGCATCCTCATTGGTTTAGGCGTAGGTTTTGTGAGCCAAGTTGCCTAACTCACCCTAGTTGACTGCACTCTTCCATTTTTTCTCTCTATCAAGACTCTAACACCTTATGAAATGTTTGTACATGTTCCTCACTATATTATTAGGGTTTTTAATTGCCTCATTTACTCCAAATAAATCCACTTCATCTCTTTAGGAGTGTCTAATAGGTATGTATATGTCATTAGGTCTCTATAGGACTAAACAGGGTTTGACTGAGTTTGTTTTACTTTAAACTTTAATATAAGGTTTTAATGGAACAAAGTTAAAATTATTTCAATCATAATCTATTACCTTATTCTCCTTAGATATTCTAAATTCCTTAAACTAGTGATAAACCAAGCAAAATATCTCATAATATAAATCAAACATGTGTCATGTCTTGGCTGAGTGGGCGAAGTTTGAATACTTTCCATCTTCAAGTGGTCTTGAGAGTGATGTGAGGTTTTTTCATCACCATGAAAATCTCTTTTAATTCCCATAAATATCTCTCTTTCTCAAGCAACATGAACTTCCTTCTAAGGCTAGGTAGGTAGACTAGTTGATAACAAGGACTGTGTATATTCAATTAACCTTGTAACCCCTATTTGGTCACTTCCTTTTCTCTTTGATTAGGTTTCCTTGATCTCAAATGGTTTGGGAACCTTGAGTTTCTTCCTAGCTTTCAAAACACACACACATACACACACCATTGTCTTATGTATTTTAAGGATCTTTAGTCACCTAAAAAGATCTACATTTGACCATTTTCCTATTCATGTTCACATGGAATGGTCTAAAGGCTTGGTGCTTTTAGGAGCCTTGTTTATAAAACTAAACCCTTAAAAATCTTATTGAGATATTGACTAACTAAAAACTCCCTCCAATCCTTAAACCTCCGTAATCCACCATCATCTTTATTTTAGGCAACTTTTTAATAGTTGGCTATAGGTATATATTTGAGAGTTCTAACTGTGTGAGTCTTGTAGGATTTCCATTGGTAGTCATTTTGCATGTCCATAAATCAGTATTCACATTGTAGATGTCTTAGACCCTTCTCAAAGCCCTGAAGATTTAGACCTTATCAACATCAACTATTAAAATCCAATTTCCCAATTAGTTGTAGGTGTTGATTAGGGGTTTTTGTTGATAATTTTGACCCCACAAGTCAAATTGCAACCCTTATCATTCAAAACTTTACATAAACATGCATTTTTGTCCAAGTGTCAAAAATTGATCTTTACAATTTTCCTGAAGGGCTCATTCCTTTCAAAAGGGTCCTTTTCAATAGTTTTCTTGAGGGGCACTTCTTGGCAAAATGGGATTTTCATAAGTCTAAAGGAATTGGGCTTGTTCAAATTATTCGAAGGGTTATTTTCAATAGCCAATGGACTTGACATATTTTTTGAAGGGATTGCTTTGGAAATTTTATTCGAAGAAAAAGTTTTGAAGGTCCATTGCAAATTTTTTAAAGGACATTGTCAAAAATCTTGAAGGGATAATTTCAAAAGGGCGAGGCAAGTTTTTTGAAAAAAGGACCATTGTAAAAAATTTGAAGGGTCACTTCTTTTGAAAAATGGTCCATTTCAATTCTTCTGAAGGGCAAGAGGACCATTCAAATTTTTTCCAAGGGCATCATCAAAAAGCTAAAAAATCAAGTTCAAGTTTTCCAAAAGGTTCTTTTCCTTTGGAAAAGTCCATTTTAATTATTCTGAAGGGTAAGAGGACCATTCCAATTTTTCCAAAGGGTCATTTCTTTCGACTGAATGTTCATAACAACTTTTCTAAAGTGTTATTTTGATTTGAAAAAGTCCATTTCAAATTTTCCAAAGGAGAATTTCAATTTTGTCGAAGGACCATTACAAATTTTCTTAAGGGACTTTTCCAAAAGTCTGAAGGGTCATTTCTTTTGGTTGAAGGTTCATTACAACTTTTACAAAGGGTTCTTTTCCTTCCAAAATTCAATTTCAATTTTTCAAAAGGACTTTTCAGAAAGTATAAAGGGCATTTACAAAGGCTGAAAGGGCATTTCAAAAGTTATAAATGGGCTTTTTAAATTTCTGAATGGTGCACTTCAGAAAAGCTGAAGGGTGCCTTCCATTTAGAAAAAGGCATTCTCAAAGACAAAGTGGACCAAACAATTTTTTTGAAAGGTAATTTTCCTGAAGAAAAGGACTTTTAAATAAACTCTGAAGGGCACTTCTTGAAGAAGGGGGGAAATTTTCAAAATCTAAAATATCCTTTTCAAAAAAATTGAAGACATGATTTCCTTCAAACAAAAATTCTGAAGGAAAAGTGCATAAGGAAAAGCCATAGACAATTAGTCCGAAGGCTAAAAATCTGAAATAATTCCTTTGTGGAAAAATCCTAAAGGAAAAGAATGAAGATAAGAATTCCTTTAGATAAAATTTTTGAAGGGAAAGTAAGAAATAATATGTTGAAACAATTCTTTCACGCAATTTTCCCAAAAGAAAGGAAAAGCCTAAAGTGAAAAGTCTCGGATAATGCAAGAAATAGACATAAACAATTCTTATGGGAAAGGAGAAAAGAAAAACCTGAAAGAATTATAGCCTGAAGGAATACATGTAGAAACAAAATGTAAAATATTTTGATAACTAATCAGTAGATCAACATGGTCTGTAGTCTACATGCAGAGTGACCCAAGCTCGATTAGATGTGTCCAAAACAAGCACAAACATGCAAAAAACCAATAAAGATATTATTTTTCCATCTATAAGATCTATAGTCCAAGACTATAGTAAGGAACACACTGAGTTTTTTAATTCAAGGATTAAATCATTAACACTTGGAAAAGACATGAAACTAACTTCAAGCATGATTCTCTCAGTTCTAAAAGTGAGACTTGAATGCATGAAGAGCTCGAGGTGTTCAATATTGGATGGCTTTTTAAAGAGCTAACATGGGATTTCATGCATGTTTAAATTTTCAAAGAGCTTTTTCATGCAAGTAGAGGCCTCTTAGAGTTGATTGGTTTTGATTTTGAATTGAGTTTTTTCAAAGTGTCACATCTTTTCTAGTTTATCTTATTAATTGAAGGTTTTTAACTCTTTTTCAAAGTGAATTTCTTCATGTAAGGTTTGGCATAGATTTCATGCATAGAGCAAATTAGTCCAAGATGGGACCATCATCCTTTTCTAATGCCAAAGAGCTTTTTCATGCAAGACATAAGAAAAAATGATATTATTTGAAGGCTTAGTTATCTTTTGATAGCTAAAGTTGGACTTGTGAGATGTGGGAGTTGATCTCCTCTTCTATTTTCAGTGCCAATCTCTTGGATTTTGTATACTTTTTCTATATAAGTTAACTTTTTAGTCTTGAATCAAAATCCCTATTTTGGCAAGATTAGATTCTACCAAAAAATTGAGTTTTGTAACCTTTTTTAGATAAATATAAGGACTATTTTTTTCTAATTCCATAATGTTGGTATAGTGTATTTATGTCAGTGATTTGAATATGTGATAGATTTTTATTCCTTATCAAGTCTTGATTCATACCTAATTACTAGTTGATCAAATTATACAAGTCATATCCTATGTTTGATGTCTTTTGGTTGAAGTTATAGTAGATGTAAGTGGTTTTTAGTGCTTTGAATCAGGCCTAATCCCTCATTTCCATCAAGCTTTGATCACTAGATAGAACCTTTTCATGAAATACTAATGCATAGGAACCAATTAGAGTTGAAAGTTGGGTCTTTTTCTTATCTAATCACTGGTTTTAGGAGCTCAAATTGAGTAGATGAGCTAGAATACATGTGTATCACCATCATTGGATATGATTTTTCATTCAAGTTTCTCTTTTCTCAGTAGTTTTTAGTGTAGAGTAGAGATCCTAATTAATACAACAAAGGGAGCTAGCCCTTAGAATATAAAGATTCCATCCACTGATTAGGCCACCCATGACCTAGGATTGTTTCCATGTTTTAGTAGACAATGAAGGCCTGAAACTACCTTCACAAGGGTGTGAGTCTGATTGACAATAGTTTTCAGCACACCAGGTGGGACATTTACTCCTTATCATAGTTAAATTTTGAAGCTAAGGAGAATTAGTTGCAGTAGATGAGAATATTCATCTTCATCACAAGCTAGAGATTCTTCAAGTTGCAAGGTTCATAGCACCATTCAAGCAATTATTTCATGTCAAAGGTTACCACAAGGTCAGCTAGTAAAGGTACTCTTTTTGAATTTATAACATATAAGAGATAAAGGTTTAGGGGGGCAAATCCATATTCTCAAAAGAAATATTTGTCTCCTAGTTATCCTATTATTCTAGGCACTACAATCCCCACTATCCAAATGGCTATCAAAAACCATGTGCTTGTTTCAGTCAATAGAGGTAATCCATTAAATCTAGCCCAATTTGATGACATTCTTGTGTCTTCTCTCAAAAGTATCCCATTCTTCTCAGGTAAAAATCAAACAACCCCTATTGAGCATATCCAAGATGTAGCTATTCTCTGTTTACTCCATAATGTTATTGAGGTTAATGTTGCTATTATATTGCTTCCTACTTCTTTCAAATGAAAAGCATTATGATGGTAAATAAACCTCCCACTAAACTCCATTTCTACCTGTAGACACCTAAATCTAGCCACCAATAACCTCCAACTATGCTTTTGATCAATTTCCACCAAAGTGCACATTTTGGATTAAAAACACTAAAATACATTAAATAATGTAAAATTGATATATTCAAGTGCTGATTTTGGCCAAAGTATCATTAAATATGGTAATGCAATTTATGGGTTAGCTAACTTTGATTAGATCATTTTGAGTCAAAATGCTAATTTTGCACCTCAGTGCTCTGGATTGCTCTTTCCTATCAAATCTCTTGAATGAGACATATGCCTTTGTTAATTGGTGTTGGTAACATCCTAAATGGGATAATGGATCCAACACATCTGACATTGACTTCTAATTCTAATCTAATCAAATTTTGAGCCAATAACAAGGCATTTTGATCAATTTGAGTAATTTATGCACAAAGTGTTTAATCATGCTTAAGAGTTAATTAAAAAAAAATTAGAACCTAATTAAAAATTCCATGGAAACTTGTTGAATACTTATTTTTAGAAATGAATATTGAATATCTACATCATTAGGTGACCTCATTTCTTAGGAAGACATCCAAAATCTATTGCAATTAGTGTTACCATGCCAAATTGATTCCAAGTCAAGCCAATCCAAAGCCAAAGGTGCCAAGGAGATATGGAGGTAGCCAAGATTATTTTGATGAAGAATTCATGAGCACAAGCTAAACAAACCACTACAAAAATCATTTTGGAGCATCCAAGGAAGGTAAAAGAAGGTTTTTTTTGCATTTTAATTGTGTGTTTTATTCATGTTTGTTAATTAAGCTCTCCTTAATGTCTAGGCCTAGAGATGTTATGCTAGTTAGTGTGTTTCTTTCATTTTGAAACTAACACAATACTAATCATCCTATCTTGAGTCAAGTTCTTAGCTCACATAATGGCATGCTTGATGGGACCCAACGCATCCCACACATGAAGAAGATCATTATGAAACTTTAAAATCTTTATTTAGATCATTAAAAAATTTGTAATTTAATTTTCTAACTTTGTTTTTCCATTTTTATTTATCACAAGTTTACATAATAACCATCATCAGTTGAGTAAACTAACGATGATCATTTTTAACCATAATCAGTTAGTATTAATAAATCAACATCGGTTTGCATAACCCTCATCGATTAGTAAATCTGTCATTGGTCTCCATAAATGTCACCATCACCATTTAGTATAACCATCGATGGTCACTATTTTTTTTTACACAAAATCAAGAGCTCATTTTTCTAAGTTGGTTGTTTCATCTTCAAAATTGCTTCTAAGCTAAACATCTTACTAACATTTTTTTTATAAGATTTACTTGAAAAATCATCAAAGCATGCTTAAATATATCCTTTTAAACTTATTTTACGGTGTTTTAAAATGAATTAAACTTTTTATGTTGGTGCTTAGAAAAATCATTTAAGGTGTTATTGCTAAAATCTTGTAGTTAGTTTTCAAAGTTACAAATTAAGACCAAGGGGTCAAATGAATACCACCAAATCTTTCATTTGGGATTAAATTTAAACACACTTATCATTTTTGTCTTCAATAGTTCCTTGGTCTAATTTTGTTTATAAAAGAGAGGGGTGTTGTGTGTATGCTCTTTTATTTGTCCCCTTTATGGGACCCTTGGAATCAAAAGCACCATTCCTATTTAAAAAAGCCTAGTCTAAGGCTTAAAAAGAATGTCATCTAAAGCACTCTCCAAAAACTCATAAAATTTTGTGTGACCTTGAAAATGACTTTAAAGTCTTTCTATTAGTCTTTTATTTCATTCAAACTTCACTTATGAGGGGAACATCATTACCTTCCACGAGTTCTTTAGGGAAGCTTTGAGATAGGGTTTTATTTCTCAGCATTAACTTCATTTGGATCCATATTGGAGTTGCACATGGGACATAGTGGCACTTTGGACATCGCACTACACTAAGCAAATAGTAGGATGTAGTGGTTGTAAAAAAGATTAGACCTTTTTACAACAAGCCAAGGGATACATAGTCAAAATCCATGCTTGTCTTTTATATCATTTGACGTGAAAGTCATTATGCAATTGATTCCCCTAGAAATGTTTGAAATATTGTTAGTTTAGTCAACCCCACATTGCCATACCCTTGATAGGATTTGAAAAATTATACTTCGTCTATTTTGGTCATTTTTACTTCGTATGTTTTGAGACTAAAACTTTTTTGTTTGTTCATTAGCCGTATTAAAATAATGTATTTTAGTTGAGGAGGGTAGTGTTATGCTACCTAATCATGTCAAAACATTTTGAGCCTTTTGAGTCTTTGAAACATAACATAGATCACATCATTCGGGCATGCTTACACCATCAGGCTACTCAATTTATTTCAAGGCAAGTTTATCTTGTATCAAAAATCATTGTTTCAAGCCATTTTATATATACCATTTAGACCTTTCTCTTGTGCTGTCATGTTGTCCACTCTTGTCTAGATTGTTTGGTCAAATACTATTTTTCAACATTATGTTTTCAATTAGCCTTGCCAAGTTTGAATTCAAACATTGATTGATTTTTTTTTAGGCCTTAATTGATGGAGCTAAGACATAGATCTTTCTCTTTTGAGTTGCATAACTTCGGTTAATTGATTACCCAAATTTGAAAACTATTGATGGTTTGCTTGTTCAGTGCTTATCCTTATCATTTTTTTTGCCTTTATTTTGGAAAACATAGTCTTTCTTCAAAGAGCCTTTTGTCTTATGCCTTATGCCAACTGATTATATTTATGTTTGATTCCATGTGTCAGGTTTATGTGAAAGTTGTTTCCAAACTTGTTAGATTAAATCAAATCACATGAGACCTTTGTTTCAAGTCTAGCTTTTGACTCCATTTGGCCAAAAGTCCTATCTTATACTTGTTTATTTGAGCCTATATTTTGACTTTGCATTGGGATAAAATACCTAGTAACTCAACTTTTCCCTTTCCTAGTTTAGACCTTCTTTGGAACACTTTGACCTAGACCTTTGACATGTTGGTTTTTATTTAGATGTTTGAACTTTTGTCCATATGACATTTTATATTAGACATTTGATGTTATACTATTTTATGCCAAGTCTTATCATAAACCATTTTGAAGATACAACTCCATTTTCAAACCACATTGAAGCTACAACTCCACTTTCAACCAAGTTAGACCAATTTTGAACCCTTTATCCTTTGGACATAGTTTTTTTGGAGTTTGTAGAGCTTTAAGCCTTTTGGTTTTGGAGCTTTCATCATTTATGTGGATATGTCTAGCTACACCTATGGTGGAGTCAAGTATAATCCAACTTATGATAGAATGGCTATATAAAATGACTTTTATGGCTTTAGTCAAGACCCCAATGATGATAATATGGTTTGTGAGATAGATTGCTATCTACCTCATAATAATCATTCATGGGAATAAAGTCACAAACTAGGTCATGATCCAACTCAAGACTTGGATTGGCATGAAGAGGCTTGTGAGGAGGAATTTGAAGACCCAACTATAGATAATGTTGTTTGGGATATGGATCCATACCCTATTTACAATAATAAGAACATGGAACATAGTCAAGAATCAACTTATGAGCCAAATCACAACTGGGATGATATGGTTTATGAGGAAGACTTAGATATTTTGTCTTATGCGAGCAATCAAGCTCCACCACATTTTACCATTTCTATTCCAAGACCACAATGTCATAATATTTCCATACCAAGACCTCATCCTTTGGTTTGTGCGAGTAATCAAGTTCCATAATGCCAAACCATTTCTATACCAAGACCTCATCCTTTGGTTTGTGTGATCAATCAAGCTCAATAACAACCCTTCATTATTCTAAGACCTAGTCCTTTGGCTTATATAGGTAATCTAGCTCCATAATGCCCTATCATTACCATTTTAGGACTTTATCCTTTGGCTCATGCAATTAATCATGTTCCCCAATGCCCTACCATTATCCAACCACAAGCCATTCCTCATCTAGAACCAATCCCATCCAAGCCTCAACTGATCCAATCCTTTGCAAACCAAGCTATGTTCAAAACTAGTATTTACCAACTCATTAGAAGCTAAAGCCAAGACAACCAACCAATCCAATATGTTTCTATTGAACCAACTAGTTATGATAAGTTAAATTGTGATGAATTACGTATTAATCCTATACTAGTTATTGAGGAGTCTCACACTGACGAGCTAGTCTTTGTCAAGTCAATTCTTAATGATTATAACCACCTTTGGGAAAATCATTATCTTGATCATGTGCCTATTTTTAAAGAGACTCCTATCAATAAGCTAGTCTCTGAGGAGTTGTCTCTTGACCTTTTCCCATCCTAGAGGAGTCCCACTCTGACAAACTAGTTTTTGTGGAGCCCATTATGCCATCATAGACCATTACTTGTCTAAAACCAAATATTCAACAAGACATCATTATAACAGACTACCCATCAGATGAAGAATCAGAGTTAGAGTTAGGTTCTATTCTTGAATTGACATCGAATTTAGCATCAAAATCAAAATCAACAACAGTCTCAACATTAGATTTAGAGTCTCTTGAGTTAGAATCAGATTCAGATGTATAATATGTTCATGACAATTACAACATTGGTTACACATGTCTCATATATCGATTTGAATACATTTATGATTCTTCTATAATTTTTGAGGATGAGTACTTTAGCTTCAACATAAGTTATCCTAGTATCTTATACAAGGATTATGCAACCTCTCCCCATTCCATTACCATTCCAAAGATCATTACCATCAACTAAACTAGTGATATCATTGACATTCCATCTCCCATAAGTACCGATTAGGATGACATAATCACACTTTGTTGAAATATATCCATGGTGACATAATATTTGAAGAAGAGGAATGAGGCTAAGACCACATTCATATAGCAGAGGAACACTTTCCTAGTGAAACTTTTTCAGAAGTGCTAGAAGATAATCAAATTAAAAAGTAAACATTCCTTAGTGAAACCTTTTCAAAGTCACTATGATTTAATAAAGACAACTTCATTGGTGAAAACCTCTTTGAGGCATCAATAGTTGAGCACAAAATTTATTCATTGCTTGATGAACACAAAATCAATGATCAAATCAAAATAGCTTTCAATCTACAACCTAATTAGATGGTATCTAGTCTCAAGATCAAACAAAAACAAAAATATGGTGGTATTATCAAGAGAATAAGTCTTTGGCCCTACCACAACCAAATTCATGTTGAATCTGGCATCAAAAACATTACATGTGATTGAAAGTCATGATCCTCATTTATTTTCCCACCATTATACACTCCATTATCATCTACCATTCCATTTCACAATCAAACCTACCATCCATTATTTATCCCTATTTACCATCCATGGGTTCACTTTCCTTTATAGAGGCTACAAATATACCTTGTCTTGATGTTTGAAGGAATCAAAATCAATGACCAATGAAGATCACAAAAGCATTCTCGGCATCCAAATATATAGGCATTTATTGATAGAGTAGTTATTTAGATGAGGTGTGGGTTAGAAATCAAAATGATTAAGTATTTTGTTTGTATCTTTTATTGATCAGAACATCCATCTCCCCATCAAAAATAACAATAGAATCAAAAACCACACCTAGGAAAATAACATGTACCATACCATTTCACATTGCCATGCCATTGTCATTGTTACATATCCTTTTGCCATTATCACATATCCTGTCATTTACCCTATCACTTGGGGGCAACCCCCTTACCATTTTATCTAATCTACCAAACCAATCATTATCCTTATAAATACCATTCTGTCTGACCATTCCAATTTTGTCTAGACCAAAACCTATTTTTAGTCATCCCACCCAATCCTATTTTGCTCCTACTTCCTTTGGTTCTTCCCACACTTTTCGTGAGAGGATTCTGATCAATTTTCCATAATCAATCAAATCCATATTTATAATGATAGTCTATGAAATTAGTGTGATAGTTTATCTAGCAAGATATCTTTCATTTCCCATCTTATATCAAGTTTGTTTATGTGAGCTTGATTATAACTACCTATGGGCAAATCAGTGTCTCACTAGTCTTGCTACTAATTATAACTACTTTTAGGAAAATTAGTATCATTGACCTATTATGTTGTATCTTAGTTATAACCACCTATGTGAAAACTAGGGGCAACACTTGTTGATCATGCATTTCCACATCACCTTACCATTACTATTTTCAATTGACTGGCCATTTTATAGATTTGAAAACTTGTTGGGACCGAGTTGGTTTTTCCCTACCTTTTGTGTGGATGAAATTATTATAACTTGATGTAATTTTAGGACTATGTAGGTCATGTTTAATTCATGTTGAGGTCACCTTAGTCCCCTTCTCCATATACTCTCACTGTTTTAAAAGAAACCTAAGCCAAATGCTCTCACCATTTTATGAGAAAGTATCTTGTCATTCTCTAATGAGTTAAGATACCTAAAAATTCCAAAAACATTAATAATATTTCAAAATCCAAAAACATTTGTCCTGTATAAGCCTAGTCAGTTATCCTCAATCCACCTTACTAGGGCAAGGTTATTATTAGGATGCTTTCTTTTGATTTTGTTTTTAGGATTTCTATTTGTTTGTTTATTTCAAGTTGTTTGTTTATTTATTTATTCACTTCCCTATTTTTTTGTTTTCAACACTATTACCTCAACTCAGTCTATGTGTATTCATTAGGTGATTCCTTGCATAAATTATTCTTGAGTCTATCCATATTAATACGTCAACATTGTCATCATAGTTTTTATCATTGGTGCATTATTTTTAAGTGTTTATTGGATTGGGAGTTAGTCCTTACACATATTTTGGTCAAGTCTGTTAGGTTGTGGAGCTAAAAGCTTCACTGATGTAAACATAGGAGGTTGCTGAGTTGTAGAGCAACCGACATTGGTCAGGCCAACTGACGTTGGTCATATTCAGTGTGCAGAGCAACTAACATCAGTTAGGAGTCGGCTGACAATATGAACCGATGTCGGCAACCTGTGTGTGCATGTGTTTGCATGCACTTCTAAAACAGTCTAATTTTAGATAGATAGTTAGTTTGCATGTAAAAGACTAATTTTAGTCTTGAGTCTATGTTTCTAATTATTGTAATTAGGAAGTCTAATTATTGTTTGTATGGGATCTATTTAAGAGACCCATGGGGATGTATTGTAATTTGTAGAATCATAAGGACTTGCCTCCTATCTCACCCTTAATCAAACCAACCCATTAACCATTCTAGTTATATCATTACTAATCAAGATGAGTATCTCTTGGTGGTACTCATTGATAGGTAAACAACTGAATCATTCAAATTGATCAATCTTATTCTTCTATTCATCTATTTCATCACTTTGTACCCACTCATCTTTAATCTATATTCTAGGTTATATCCTTGAGTTATACTTGTTAATTAGGCCCTATCAGAGCTGGGGCACAATCATCTTTAGCCAATCTAGGTCCTCTTAATGATTATAACATCAAAGAATGCATGCAAGAATTTTCTTACAGTATTTGGATTAATCTTGGTTGGTAGAAGATCAAGAGTTCATTCCACCTTTCTTCTTATTTAGAATTTTCAAGGGACCATCCATGATTAATGGAAATGTGATGGCCACCCCACATTTAGGGGGCATCATCCTAGGCTTTCAAAACACCATTTGGAGCTTTGTTCTTCAACCATCATTCTTATTTTTAGCATACATGCCTTTTTATCATTATTTGAGAAAGATATTGCCTTGTCTATGGTTTGCAACATCTTCCCAAAGTGAGGGGCCTTAAATTATAGACACCTAAATCTGGCCACCAATAAACTCCAACCAAGCTTTTGACCAATTTACATGAAATCGGTACACAATTTAGCTTTAAAATGCATTAAATGAGTTAAAATTGATATATTCAAGTGCAGACCAATTCTTGGCTAGAGTATCATTAAATGGGGCAATGCAATTTATGGGCCAACTAACTTTGATTAGATCATTTTGAGTCAAAGTACCAATTTTACATGTAGGTGTTTTGGATTGCTATTTCCTATCAAATCTCTTGTACAAGACACGTGCCTTTGTTATTTTGTGTTGGTAACATCCCAAATGGGATAATGGATCCAACACATTTGACATTGATTTCTAATTCCAATCTAGTCAAATTTCAAGCTAATAACAAGGAATTCTGATCAATTTGAGTAATTTGTGCACAAAGTGCTTAATCATGATTAAGAGATAATTAAACAAATTCTCATTAGAGCCTAATTAATAATTCCATGGAAACTTGTTGAATACTTATTTTTGGAAATGAATATTGAATATCTACATCATTAGGGGACCTCATTTCTTAGGAAGACATCCCTAGGCCATAAATGCCATAAATATCAAGATTTATGCCTCCCATGCCTCATCAATTCCCTCCATGCCTCTTAATTTCTCATTTATTCCAAATATTTATGAGCCTATTTATCAATTTTAATTGCTTAATTGGATTAATCCTTAGCCACACATCTCAATCTCGAGATGGATGGTTTAGGTTGATTCTAGCCATTTTCTAAAGGATCTATAAATATAGACGCCATGAACATCATTTCTATGCTTTTTTGGTGAAAATTTATAATGCATAAATGATTTTAAAATATATTTTAATTAGTGTTACCATGCCAAATTGAGTCCAAGCCAAGCCAATCCAAAGCCACAAGGTTCCAAGGAGAAGAGGAGATAGTCAAGCCTCCTTTGATGAAGACTTCATGAGCACAATCCAAGAAAGCCACCACAATAAGCATTTTGGAGCATTCAAGGAAGGTAAAAAAAGGTTTCTTTTGTATTTTAGTTGTGTTTTTCATTCATGTTTGTTAACTAAGCTCTCCCTAGTGTCTAGGCCTAGAGATGTTATTCTAGTTATTGTGTTTCTATCATTTTATTTTCATTTTGAAACTAAAGCGATACTAATCATCCTCTCTTAAGTCAAATTCCTAGCTCACACTACTTGGGATGAATTGGGAGCAGCCTTAGTCAAGAAATTTGAGGATAAATCTGATCACCTATCTTTAGTTAAGAAATTAACTACCATAAATAGATCTCCTCATGAGTTCATGTCTGATTTTAACCTCAGATTCCAAAAGACATGGACTAGGATACCTATTTTTATTAGGCCATCCCTTGAATATGCATTCCTATACTATTTGAAAGCCCTTAACTCTAACATTAGTGTGATGCCTTTTTCTATATAGTCAATGGGTGGTACTACCTTGCCAGATGCTTATGAGGTTGTAATAAGGGCAGAGAATAGTTTGATACAAGCTGGTAAGATTTCTCCAAGGCCTCTAATATATATATTATATATAATATATATATATATGCTATATATATATATATATGTATATATCCTATATATATATATAGCTCATATATTGGGATGTATATATATATATATATGTATATATATATATATATATGTATATATATATATATATATATATATGTATATATATATATATGTATATATATATATATATGTATATATATATATATAGTTTGATATATATATATATATATTCCTAGAATTAAATTCTATACCACCCCCTCAAGTTCCTCAAATTCCATCCTTAGCTCCAATCCATCACCTCAAGCTCAAATTGCAGCCCCTACTAGTCAAGCTAGTGAGATAGGAGAGTTGGGAATCTTATTAAAATCCTTTGAAAATGAAATATTGGAACTCAAGATACAAAAATATCAGTCTAATAGTTCTTATCAACAACAAAATTAGACAACCTATTAGCCCTTCAAAGATCAAAGACCTCCTTATCAAGGTTTTAGAGAGAATAGACCACCTTATCAAACACAAGGAGCCATAACTCCAAATAAGCCATATACTACCCTTGATCCTAATGTTCTATCCAATTCAAAAGCCATTGTTCCCACCCCACCTCAAAACAACTTGATGCATGATTCAGATTGGCAGTCCTTAAATCTCAATGATGCTCAAAACCAAACCTTGGTATCACAAAACATCACTATGCCACAAATAACATAAGAAGAGTTTTCTTTTCAAGGAGGTTGGTGCCAAGATAAAATTTTATAATCACAAGGAGAGACTCAAAATTTTCAAGGGAAACCTAATGTTATTAATGTAAATTGGCAAGTGGATGATCATGTTGCTTTTACTCGGGGTATTGAAACTAATAGTATGAGTGGTCAAGTTGCAGCTTTAACTAGAGCTAAAAAAAGAGCCATTGATGAACTTTAGGAGGTGAAAAATGTTTCAAGTACTCCTAATGTTATTTCTAAGCGTAAAATATAATAACTTTATGCCCCTACAACACAGAAAAATAAAAATATAGAGGTTAGTAAAGTTCATTGAATACCCCTAGTTCATGAGCAACCAATTCTTTAGAAAATGCAACCAAAGGTTGGTGGATCTTAGTTTAGTATAGTGGATCAGATGAATAAGTATAATATTAGAATTATCATGTGGGATTATCTTTTCATTCTAAGACAAAATTATATGCTCATCCAAGAACTTTCATCTCTCTAATTGTCTCCAAAATTGGTTGAGAAAGAAGGTGTCATCTTAACTAGGGGGTTTAACAAAATAAGCAATAAGTAAAAAAAGTAAATAAGATGGGAAAGGTAAAAATAATTAGGGTAAAAATAAATAAAAATCTTTATTTCTACCTTTATTTGATAGTAGGTGATACTTTGGTTCATAATTGTATGATGGATAGTGGAGCTAGTAATACAGTCATGCCTAAATAGATTGCAGACAAGCTCAGCCTTGTTTATGAGCCAAACACTAAGGGGATATTAAAATTGGATGGGTCACCAAAAAATATTTTAAGCATCATCAAATATCTGAAATTTATGTTACATACTTGTCCCAATGTTACTATTTAGCAAGATGTTGTGGTAGACTTGCCTCCTTACTTTGCTCTGTGCCTTTCAAGGGACTTCACCTTAAAGATTGAAGGATATTTATTAGCTAATTGGAATTATTTATTATTAATAGCTAGGTATGGTATGAATTTAATTATTCTTTTTGAACCTATTGCATGTTTCCATATGGAGCCATATATGCCAAATGTTGTGAACACTAACTATATCATCTCGAATGATGCACTACAAACTAGTGGAGTAGAAAATGGTTCACCTTTGGATGGAGTTCTAGATTTATTTATTGATGATTGGGATTATAATATGCATGATAATGATCCTTATAATATTATTGAAGAAGGACTTGGTGTGTATTGCCTTCATGGGAATGATGTACCAATCCTAGCCATGGTTGAGGATGATGAATCTAGTAAAGGTTTATGACAATTGTAATTTGATAGATCAAGGAATAAACATGGTAATGGAGCTGTAATGATGTTATTTTATCTAATAAATCAAAGTTATTTATCTTCTGTTAAATTTTAGTTTGGATGTTCAAACAATGTTACTAAGTATGAAGCACTAGTTCATAGTTTGTTGTGGGCTAGGAAGATGAAAGTCAATTCCTTGAATGTTTTTGGTGATATCAAACTTATAGTTCACCAAGTAATAGGTTTGAATGTATGTAAATTTTTTTTTCTTAAATATTACAAGAAATATGGGAATTACTTGAATATTTTCAAGCTTTTAACATTCAAGCAATACCAAGAGGTAAGAATAAACACGTAGATAGGTTGGCTGCCATTAGGTCACAATTTAGTATCCCAATTGATATAAAAAAAGAAATAAAATAGTCACATATATGGGTGGTTGTAAGGTCTTCCAATTCTAGATAATCATGAGAATTGGTAAGTGTTTGAAGATGAACAATCAAATTGTGAGATTCTTGTAAGAGGAGGCTGAGTTTTCTTCAAGAAACCAATCAAAGTATTTACAATAGTATGGCGATGAGGTTGTGCAATTAAGAATAAATAAATTTCCCAAGGTATTGGTCACACTTGATAACATTTTTAGTGGTGATTATGAGTTAAGGAAGGAGAAGTCATCCTTGTTAATAAAATAATAACACTACACCAATGTAGAGATTGTAGCTGGTAGGATTTTGATGTTGGGTAAGGTATACACTCCTTCACAAAAAGAAGATTTCATTGAGTTATGCACAAGTTTTATTGATGTATTTGCATGGAAATATAGTGATCTCAAGGGATTTGACCCAATTTTAGTTCAACACAGCATTGAGTTAGAGGCTAAAACTAGACCAATAAGACAAAGACAAAGGCCCATCAATCCTAAGCTTAAGCCTTTGATGAGCACTGAGCTTCAAAAGCTCATAGATTTAGCTATTATATTTCCAATTAAACAATAAACTTGGGTGGCAAATCTTGTTCTGGTATGGAATAAGAATGGTGAGATTAGATTATGTGTTGAATTTCATGATTGGAACATGGCTTCACTTAAAGATCACTAACCATTACCAACAATGGAACAAATTTTACAGCTAGTTTAAGGTTTAGAGAGGTTTTCTTTGTTGGATGGATATAGTGGCTACAATCAGATTTTGGTCAAGGAAGAGGAACAATTTAAGACATCCTTCACAACCAAGTGGGAGACTTTTGCATATAGAAAGATGTCATTCGGTTTATCTAATGCTAGAGAAACCTTTCAAAGAGCCATGGATATGGCATTCCAAGGCCTTCTTAACAAGTTTGTAATTTTTTATTTGGATTATATAATAATGTTTTTAAAGAGTTCATAAGATCACATGGTTCATCTCAAGTAAGTGTTTGAAAGGTGTAGGCAATTTGGGGTATCTCTAAATCCTAAAAAGTGTGTCTTCTCAGTTCATGAAGGTAAGCTCCTTGGACATGTGGTTTAAAAGTATGGTTTAAGCATAGATTCTAAGAAGGTAGAATCCATTCTTTCACTCTCCTTTCCTAAGCACAAAAAGGTTATGCAAAGCTTCTTTGGGAAAATCAACTTCATAAGGAGATATATTTCAGATTTTGCCATTTTAGCTAAGCCACTTACAACCGTGCTAAAGAAGAATCAGAGCTTCAGTTGGTCCAAAGAAGAAATTAAAAGTTTTGAAGATATTAATGAGGCCATAGCTAGTGTTCCTACACTTGTAAATCTAGATTTCATAAAATATTTCATTTTGTATACATATGCCAACATGGACACCATTTCAAGCATTATTATGCAACAAAATCATTAGGCTTTGGATCATCCAATACCTTTATTTATTCAAAGCTTTGAAGAGTATGAAACAAGGTATTATTTTATTGAAAATATGTTCTTTCAATTATAAGGTCTCTTAAAAAGTTTAGATACTTGTCTAATAATAAGATACACCTAATGGTTTCTCATCCAAGCATTAAGGAGTTCATTTTGAAAAAAGATATAAATGAGAAGAGAGTTTGTTGGATAACCAAGGTAATGGAGTATGATGTATAAATTTAGGTCACAAAGCTGATTAGAGGCAAAGGACTTTGTGATCATCTAGCTCAAGACTTGTAAGAGACTAATGAGGTTGTTTTGGTGTCAAATGATGAAGAGGTTGCAGCTGGTCATACCTCACCTTCTAGTTGGTTTCATGACTTTGTAAACTATCTCCAAGATGGTATCTATCCCTCTCATCTAAGTACTTCAAAAATAAGATATTTCAGGTTGCAATCAATTCCATTTTTTATTATTGATAGTGTATTGTTTAATAAAAATATCAATGGCATGTTGCTAAGATGTATAGAGCCAAGCCAAACTCAGAGATTGCTTGAAAATTTCCATGATGGACATGGTGAAGGAGTTTTTTTTGAAAGAACTACAACCCTTAAGATCATGAGAGGTGCGTACTATTGGCCTAGTACATTTGGTGATTGTCATGCATGGGTTAGGAAGTGCAAACAGTGTGCTATGTTTGTAGGAAAAGTGAAACTTGTATCCTTACCTCTTAAACCCATTGTGGTGGATAAGCCATTTATCCAATGGGGATTATAATTTATTGGTCTCATAAATCCTCCTTTATGTTTAGGACATAAATGGATTCTAACTGCTATAGATTATTTAACACATTGGATAAAAGTAGTGGCATTAAAATAAGCAAATGAAACCAATGTTCTAGATTTCTATGAAGGTTTGATTACTAGATTTGGAGTTCATTCAACTATTATTTCTGATAATGCAATGGATTTTATGGGAACTAGGATCAGTCAATGGGTTGTCCAACATGGGATTTATCTTAGCACTTCATCAAACTATTTTCCACAAGGCAATAGCCTTGTTGAATCTACAAATAAGAACCTATTGAAGATCATAAGGAGGACTATTGAATAAAATCAGAGGTCATGGAATCTCAACTTGAATTTGGATCTATGGGATGATAGGATCACCTATAAAATATCAATATCCAACTCTCTATATAAGATGGTATATGGTAAGGAAGCAAGGTTACCCATTTCTCTTGAATTTCCTGCTTTAGAACTAATACATCAGCTTAAATTATTGGAAAATGAGGCTATGGAGATTAGGTATGATGATCTTATGGAAATCAAAGAGGTAAGAAATTAGTCCATGATAGCCATGGAAATTCATCAAGCACAAGTAAAGAGATATTTTGACAAATGAGCTTCTTCATGAAGTTTCAAAGAAGGAGATTTGGTCCTTAAGTGGGATGAGGATCAAGCTAAACCAAGAAGGCACACAAATTTTGAATCCCTTTGGAGTGGCCCATACACAATCTCCAACTGCAAACCCCATAATGCCTTCTAGCTTGCAAAGATGGATGGTGAAGAGCTTCAAATCCCAGTCAATGGGATACATTTAAAATATTGCTACTAAAGAGCTTGGCTCCTTGTACATAGTTAGTTTATTTGTTTTCATCCAAGTATTGTTCAAGCACATTAATTTTGTTCTATTTTTGTCCCAAACAAGTTCTTTGTTTGCACATTTACTTTAGTTAGTTAGTTTTCCCTACTTTGTGTGTTTTCCTTCTTATTTTGGAAGATGAAGGTTGTCTCATGCTAAGTCAAAAGAGAATTTGTAGTCATGGATCAAATTTGTCATTACTTTGTGAGTCTAGGAGTCATGTAAATGGTCTAGTTTTCAAGCATAACAAGCATTCTTCCCAGTTGAGTCACCAAAATGTTGACAATTTTGACCCCAAAGGTCAAATTGTAACCCTTATCATTCGAAACATTGCATAAACATGCCTTTTTATCTTAGTGTCAGAAATTGATCTTTACAATTTATTTGAAAGGCTCCTTCCTTTTACAAGGGTCCATTTCAATAGTTTTCCTAAGGGGCACTTCTCAAAAAAATGAGATTTTCATAAGTCAGAAGGAATTGGGCATGTTCAAATTATTTGAAGGGTTCTTTTCAATAGCCAATGGACTTGACATATTTTTTAAAGGGATTGCTTCAGAAATTTTATTCGAAGTAAAATTTATAAAGGTCCATTGCAAAGTTCCAAAAGGATCTTGTCAAAAATCCTGAAGGGACAATTTCAAAAGGGTGAGGCAAAATTTTCAAAGAAAGGACCATTGCAAAAAATATGAAGGGTCATCTTTTTCTGCAAATGATCCATTTCAATTCTTTTGAAGGGTAAGAGAAACATTCTAATTTTTCTGAAGGGCATCATCAAAAAGTCAAAAATTCAAGTTCAAGTTTTCCAAAGGGTTCTTTTCCTTCAGAAAATTCCATTTAAATTCTTCTAAAGGGAAAGAGGACCATTCTAATTTTTTTTAAGGGTCATTTCTTTCAGTTGAAGGTTCATAACAACTTTTTTGAAGGGTTCTTTTCCTTTAGAAAAGTCCATTCAAATTTGTCAAAGGATAATTTTAATTTTGCCAAAGGATTTTTCTAAAGGACCATTCTAAATTTTATGAAGGGACTTTTCCAAAAGTTTGAAGGGTCATTTCTTTTGGTCGAAGGTTCATTACAACTTTTTTGAAGGGTTCTTTTCCTTCAAAAAAGTAAATTTCAATTTTTTTGAAAGGAATTTTCAAAAAGTCTGAAGGGCATTTCCAAAAGCTAAAAGGGCATTGCCAAAATTTTCAAGGGGCTTTTATAATTTCTGAACAGTGCACTTCAGAACAATTGAAGGGTACCTTCCCTTCAAAAAAAAGCATTCTCAATGACAAAGTGGACCAAACAATTTTTTGTAAAGGTAATTTTCTCAAAGAAAAGGAATTTTAAGGAAACTCTGAAGGGCACTTCTTGGAGAAGGTGGGGCACTTTTCAAAATCCAAAATATCCTTTGCAAAAAATCTAAAGACATGAATTTATTTGAAAAAAAGTCCAAAGCAAAAGTGCATTAGGAAAAGCTATGGATAATTTGTCTGAAGGCCAAAAATATGAAACAATTCCTTCCAGGAAAAAGCCTGAAGGAAAAGAATGAAGATAAGAATTCTTTCAGACAAATTTTCTGAAGGAAAGGTAAGAAAGAATAAGCTAAAACAATTCTTTTAGGAAATTTCCCTAAAAGAAAGGAAATGCCCAAACAAAAAAATCTTGAACAAATTGTTTGCAAGAAATAGATAGAAACAATTCCTATGGGAAAGGAGAAAATAAAATCTTGAATGAATTATATCTAGAAGGAATACATGTAGAAACACAAAGCAAAGGATTTTGACATCCAATCAATAGATCAACATGGTCTATAGTCTACATGCCGAACATGTAAAGTGACCCATGCTCGATTAGATACATCTGGAACAAGCAACAACATAAAAAACTAATAAAGATATTGTTTTTCCATCTATAAGAAGATCTATAGTCCAAGACTGTAGTAAGTAGCACGCCAAGTTTTTTATTCAAGGATTAAATCATTCACACTTAGAAAAGACATGCAGCTACCTTCAAGTACGACTCTCTCAGTTCAAAAAGGGAGACTCAAATGCATGAAGAGCTCGAGTTGTTTAACATTGGATGGATGTTCAAAGAGATAACTTGGGATTTCATGCATGCTTCAGCTTTCAAAGAGCTTTTTCATGCAATTAGAGGCCTATTGGAGTTGATTGGTCTTGAGTTTGAGTTGATTTTTGTCAAAGTGTCACATCTTTTCTAATTTATCTTATTAATTGAAGGTTTTGAAATCTTGTTCAAACTAAAGTTCTTAATCAAAGGATTGTCTTAGCTTTCATGTATGGAATTTATTAGTGTAAGATGGTCCACCATCTTTTTCCAATACCAAAGAGCTTTTTCAAGCAAGACATAAGACAAAAATATATTATTTGAAGTCTTAGTTATATTTTGATAGCTAAAGTTGGACTTGTAAGATGTGGGAGTTGATCTTCTCTTCTATTTTTAGTGCCAATGTCTTGGATTTTGTATGGTTTTTTTATATAAGTTATATTTTTAGCCTTGAATTAGAATCCCTCTTTTGGCAAGATCAGAGTCTACCAAAAATTTGGGTTTTGTAACCTTTTTCAGATAAATAAAAGGACTATTTTTTTTAATTCTAGAATGTTGGTATAATATATTTATGTCAGTGATTTACATATGTGATAGATTTTTCTTCCTTATCAAGTCCTAATTCTTACTTAGTTACTATTTGATCAGATTATGTAGGTCATGTTCTATGTTTTATGTATTTTGGCTAAAGTTATCATGGATGTAAGTGGTTTTTAGTGCCTTGAATCAGGGTTATTCCCTCATTTCCCTCAAGCTTTGATCACTAGATAGAACCTTTTCATGAAACATTGATGCATAGGAGTCAATTGGAGTTGAAAGTTCAATCTTTTTCTTATCTAATTATTATTTTTAGGAGCTCGAATTGAGTGGATGAACTAGAATATAGGTGTATCACCATCATTAGATAGGATTTTTTCCTTCAGGTTTCACTTTTCCCTTTTCCTGTAAGTTTGTAGCGTAGAGTAGAGGTCTTAATTGATACACCAAAGGGAGCTAGCCTTTAGAATATAGAGATTCAATCTACTGATTAGGCCACCCACAGTGTAGGATTGTTTCTATGTTTCAACAAATTATGAAGGCCTAAAACTACCTTCACAAGGGTGCGAGTCTGGTTGACAACAATTTGCTCATGTAGTTGGAGTTTACCTTGTTTCAACTACATCACGAAATCTTACAGTGATTAGTATTATTATAGTCACATTCTCACCATCTTCAATCTCCATATAACACTCTTAAGACATCTTATCACCTTCTCTATTCACTGTTCACATATAATCCTGTAGGTGACCGTCAGGAGTTTGACTATATATATGTCCTTGAAATGGCCTTTTCAAATAGGTCATTACTCCTATAATGCTTAAACTCATTTAGGTATCCTTTCTCACTTCATTAAAAGTCCATAGAGTGTCTTAGATCATCTTCAGGCTTTTGTATCCACTACCTTCACTATCTACACATTTTGTAGGTGCATATTAGGCTCATTGCTTGTCATCAACTCTTTGTCCTTCATGTTCCTTGGATATATTCATATGTATATGATTCCTTCAACTTGAAACATCATTATTTTCCATGCCTATATTACCTTCAAAACACATTGACAACATTGAGTTTCTTAGAGTTGTAGACCTACAAGTCTAAAAATGACTATTCTGTAACTTTTGTGTTTTGAAGCCTTGAAAAGTGTAACATGGTCATTAGTACTACAATATCATTGCCTTATTTTGATTAAAAAATTCATTAGGAATTCAAAATTTCATTAAATCCTTGTAAATTTATATTCAAACACTCAAATCACCTTGTTATATAAGGACACACATAACATAATCCATAAGAGGTGAATGAAGGAAGTGATCAGTTTAAGACTTGTAAAAAATATTTGACTAATCATGAGGCCATTGATGTATTGAGAGGATATTATAGGAAAATGAAGGAACACTTAGATGAATCAGACCACTTGAAGAACTCTGAAACTCCAAAAAGTGATAGTCACTATACAAACAATGCACAAGATAGACTTTTTTTGCCAAAAGAGCATCCACACATGCCAAAATGATGATTTAAAGTGTATGGGACATCTCTATACCTCTGATTAGTCACTCTAACTGGTTTCAAGTAGCCATAATCTCACACTTTGCATTGGAGTTACTCTTGACTTAGCATGTAGGGATTTGATCCTTCAAAAAGTAGTTTGGATCCTTAGCAATTGTTCATAAATATAAGTAAATCAATAAAATAACAAATGATGAAAATTGGAATCTTATATGGGTCTAAAATATTAACCCCAAACTCTACCTTTATGGCCTATACCATCTAATTGAATTTGGCCCTCACTAGCTTGTGAATGGAGCGATGTAAGAGAGAGATGGTTTTTTAATACTATGAGAGTTAAAAATTCATTAAAATATTTTTTTTGACCTATAAAATCTAAAGGGATATGTTGAAACTCTTTTCACTTACAAGTGACTTCCAAAAGTCCATTCAACTTCCTTAACTCCTCAAGATGGCATTAAAACTCAAGAATCTGACCTTTATTTGACATGTTGATAGGTGTGGCAGTTGTGTAACTTATACAAGGATATTGGAAGGATTTTTTTATATATTTTCCACTTAGGTAACTTTTACATACAAACATGTTAGCCAAAAATCACCTTTTCATGTATTTTCACCACTTTAAAGTTTGCAAATGAACCTTAAACATTACAAAACTTCATGAGATTCTAAGACAAAGTGATTAATAATTTAAATGACTTTGATACACTCATATTCACCTATGACACAACTTGATCATGCCTTATCCCTCCATGACATGCCTAGACTAGTATATGACCAAAACATGACATTACCTTAGCTTCTACAAACTAACCTTAAACAATGCTAACAAGGATTTATGAAGAATTTAGGTAACTTATAAGGTATGCCAATACCATGAAAATACTATGAAAAGTTTTAAATCGAAGGAGGTGACCAATTTTGACCCCAAGTCAAAATTTGGTCAATAGGTACTACATCATTTCAATGCCAACATTGAAAATATTTAATGGGGTAATCATGATTTCTATTATGGGTCTCTACTTATATGTTTGGTTATGTATTGTACTAATTCACTCTTGGACATTGAGGGACAAGTTCAATGGACCAAAGAGAAATCCATATGTGAGTAATTCAAAATACATATAAATGCCATCTCACACAAAGACCATATTCTAGCCTTGCTTGCATGGGGAGACAAACTCAAGAAAAAATTGAGCCCTAGATTTCATATTTCCCAATAAATTATTGATAAACACTCTAGTGAATTATTTTTTGGATTCAATACCAACTTTATATACATCTTTCCTTTTTAGATGTGTACATAATTATTTCCTCCATTTCCATGAGTTCTTATATACACACATAAAATAAGTTATATCTATCATCTAGTCATTCCCCAAGGCCATCAAAAAATCTAACCCACCCAATATTAATGCAACCCTAGAATATATTCTAGCAGAAACATAGGGCCAACCACAAAGTGGGATCTAGATAGAAGAAGAAGCCATAGGACCCAAACATTCTAAGTTTTAGGATACATACCACCCTATTCAAATTTGAAGTTCGATCATCAATAGATAAAATGTCAGGTATTTAATCATTGTAAAAAGATATAGAGATACGAGACAATAGGTTGTCACAAATGAGTGATACCAAAAGGTAACGAACACATTAGAAAGAGAAAATAGTAGAGATGTTACTTTGAATATGAAAAATAAAAAAAATGAAATAAAGTATGCTTCAATATCCCTAAATCAATCCCCACTAGGAATGGGTGTCAATCATTATATGGGATACCTAGACAGAAGGAGAGGAAGAACTAAAGGATCAAATATAAATTGTGGAAGCATTGTACACAAAATAAGATATGGAAGAAGAAGAAGAAGCACCCTAGAAGGAAAAACTAAAATAAATATAAATAATAAAAACACTAGATACAACCATTGCCATAACATTGGCTAAGACCTAATAGGATGCAATTGAAACACTTAGGTCGAAGTGAAACAACTCAAGGCTAAACAAACAAAACAAGCCAAGGAAAAACAACACAAATAAGAGAAGGAAGATAAATAAAAATAAAGGAATGAGAAGAAAGTGAGAAACAAGCAAAATTATAACAATAGAGGAAATAAATCAAATAACCTGAAACCAAATAAAAATCCAAAGAAGAAATGGAAGCACAAAATAAAAGGAGAAATAAGAAAAAATAACAAGGAAAAATTATGGAAATAAAAAAATGCAAATGAAAGATTAGAAAAAAGAGAGAAGAGAAGAAAGATAAGTTAGAAAAAGAGAAATTATAAAAATCAAGATCTGAATCGAAATAGAAGAAGGTGGTGTAATAAGGTGCCCAACAAGTAGAAGTAGAAAAGAAGAAGGTGTTAGAGGAAGCTGAAAAAAATTAAGAGAAAGATAAAAAGGTCACAATAGAAGCCACCAAAAAAGAGAAACAAAAGTAAGTAGCTAAGGAAGAAACAAAGTAGGTGACATCTCAAAATCCATCGTGAAATCTCACTCCACCACCCATCCCCTAAACCAAAATACCACACCATCCACATCACAATACCAAATCCTCACTCCACAAGACGTCATCACCCATATCAAAGCCATTCTAGCCAAACAACAAAATCTCAACACTATTTAATTTCCCCCAACAATGTTGGATTCTATATCTCAAGGTACCAACATTCATCTCCATAAATTATACCTAATATAAAAGGAACACATGGGTACCATATTTAAAGAGAGAAAATAAATATTGGATACAACATTTTGTTATTCTAGAAGAAGCTATTTATAAGGTGATACATAGCATCTCTAAGGCATGGCCATAATATGACATTAATCCAAATGGACATTGGAACAATGCCTAGAGGAGACAATAAAAAAATATAATAAAATACCAAGACTCTGAGAGACTGAAAATCAAACAATAATAGAGGACACAGTAGAAGAATTCAAGTTTGAACAATGAACAAAACTATTGGTAGAGAACTCCTAACATTGGCATATAGTTAAAACAAATATTTCTTCTCTTCAGAAGGTAATGGCAGATGCTATTACTTATTTTGAATTTACTCTAGGATGGCTAGCTATAACACAACTAGAGAAGAAATCTATGGATTTTTTGGAGGACAAATTAAATCAGTCAGTCACGCAATATGATACTAATAACAACCCTATTGGAACATAAATAAAATAACTTTTATATTTCATGGATTAGTTTTGTGCCAAACAACAACAGGAGGTCCACCTTATCAACAATCTTGAGGAATGTAGAGAGCTAATCAATATATTTATGAAGAAATTAGATCAAGTAACCATGAAGATGGAGAAGTTTTATAATCTAATCAATAGTCATCTCTCACCAAACAACATCGTCAAACTAGTTCACAAGAATATTTTGTTATGTAAAAAAGCACCTCAGGTCAATAAATATATCATAGAGTGGAAATATTTTGAAGCCAAATTACTTTTAAACCACCAATAATTTTTGCAGCTAGGTGCTAGTAAATAAGTTTTTGATATTCTTCATGATGAAGAGATGCATTTATTCAAGGTTTGAATGTAATATTGTGTTTAGTCTTAATATCAAAATGATGGAAAGATATCCTAACTTGACCATTTTGTTCTCAATACTTATAAATTAATATAACTTTTGATTTTATTTGTGTAATAAATTATCAATGTTTTATTCAGTTATTTCTAATATAAGAAACATAATAGATTAATGCAATAAGGATACTTCTCTTATGACATCAGTATAATCTAAAACATCGAACAATGAACTCATGACATAACGTAGAGTTTATGTCAATAAAATGCAAGGCAAATTTCATTGGGAATAGCATAACAAACAAATTGAAAATACAAAAGGTAAAAGGAGGTATCTTTTTAATAATATAATTCACATTTAGCATTTACTATTTTGAGCTTACACATGCTTGTAGAGGAAAGGTAAGAATGGTTTTTGCTAGTTCCTAGATTCAACAAATAAGCATTTAAAGGCTCATATTTGTTGCAACATTTACATCTTTCAAAATGTTCTACTTTTGAGTATGTGATCATGCCACCCTCTTTGTGCATAAGCACATACCTCAATGTGTGTTAAAATGTAAACACAAGAAAAAAAAATTCTTCGCATTTATTTCACATTATTTTATAAATGTAAAATATATTTATATGTGTATAGTTAACTGATCCAAATTTGAAATTATTGAACTCTTATGGTGAATTTTAAGTGCTTAAACCCCCTTTGTGCATGCCTGTGAACATCCATATCAACCTTATGTTTTTCTTATGTTGTTTCCAAAACCGATCATACAGTTTTGATCCTTGCTAGGATAGTCTATATAAACTTGACACCCTCCATAACCATCCTTATAGTCCTGGCACATTTGACTACCACTCTTCCAAACTGATGAGCGGATCCAACCCTTACTGTGTTTTCTCTTTATAACTATTAGAAATTAGTGGCATATTTTAATTTTACCAAAGATTGAATTCATGTCATCTGTAAATAGACATATGATTAAGTTTATTTGATGCTAAACATTATTAACTGCCTATTATTTGTTCTCAAACATTCTATTAGGAGCACCCTAAAAGTGGTTTTCTAAAACTGTTTATGTAATATTGTTTTTGTCTATCAACATGTAATTACTATATTATCTTAGGGAGTTTTGAAAAACAATCTTATATAGGAGGACCCAACCAAATTCTTATCCATTTCAAATTTACGAGATTCACGGATTTAAAGAGAACATGAGTCAAAAGAGAAATGTTTAGGGGCTTCAAAAGTTACGACAATTTAGTACAATATTTAATTGGATTGAAAAAAATTGTTCATGGCAAAAACTTACAAAATAAAGCACGAAGACGATACTTCCCAAGTAAAACTCCTGATTTTGGTGGAGATAATGAAGTATTGTAATTAATTTTCCAAATTACTTTTACAAAAGAGAAACTTAAGAACAAAGGGAAACACGAAATTGCAATTAAAGAAGGGAAGCATCTCAAATTACATAAAACAGTAATAATAAGAGGGGGCTAGTGCAATAGAAGGGAATCGCAGGTAAAGTGGAGTCATCTGGCCTTGGATTGCCCGCACCTTCTCTTCCATCATATATTCGCTCTGTATTTCCAACACTTGACGACAGGCTTGTATAATGTGGTGATGATCCTTACTCCTCCTCAGCCATTTCATTGCTCTCTCTATTGCAAGACCACCCTCCCTGGCATTCACCTCATTTCCCATCACGTCCTCTAACCGCACACTAATTTCATTTATCTGCAACTTCATTCTCAATTCCAACTCTATATGCAACTAACTCCAATGGGAAAGTGTTATTGTAGAATGGATCCAAAACGTATTGTGAAATCATTCTCACGACCCCAATAAGTCCTCCGTGCTTGCAGAGGTCTGCAACTCAATAGATTTACAGAACGTTTTGTTCATGTGTTTATCAGTATCCAGCTTAACTTCATCATGTTCAGCAAGACCATTTTGCTTGAATCAACATCTTTTTCCCAGACAATATCATTGATTGAAATCGAAGGCATGGTGCCATCACAGTTACAAAGATGATCTATTAGGAATGGGTAATGTGGAAAGACAGAAGATGACCTGCGATGAAAATGGTTCATACCATCTGCAGCGATGACTTTTGAATATATTGATTTGTTGTTGTAGTGAATATCTACTAGTGATACAAGATCAGAAGGAGAAACTGAAACTGAAACTGAATCTGTATCGTGATCACTCTCCTTGAAAATTTCCTGATAACCTTCCTTTGAATTGATAACAAGATGTGTGCAAACATTGAGCAGGGGAAAGCAATATCCATAAAACTTTCTGAATCCTCGCAAGGAGGAGATCAATTGTTTAACTTTCTGAATCCTCGCAAGATGTGTGCAAACATTGAGCTGCACTCTGTTTCCCACGGCCATTCTTCCAATGCAATTAAGAGTGGTGCCATCCAGCCGCCTCAATAACTCTGCAATTATATCGCTGCTCGACGATGTCATCTCTTAACCAATTGATGATATTTAACTGCTATTTTGCCCCCATATATATAAAACACAAGTATGCCATCGCTTGAAGAAGATAATATTATTATGCTTTAGATGTAAATAGACACAATTTGTGTGTCATGAAGTTTACTGTATTGTCAGCAATATTTGTAATATAATTTTCAAATTAAATCGAAAGGGGTCTAATTGGATTTATGAGAATAATGTTTTCTTATACCATTTATTAAGATATAATTTTTTTTTTAGATATTTGGTATTTTGATAAATAGATTTCCTGAAAATACCAATATCTATATAATTATGAAATTTTAATTTATATATAAAAATAAAAAATAAAAAATTATTATACATCTTTCTATCAACATTAAAATCTATTAAAAAAAAGAGCAACGCTAGCATGAAGCATCTAGAATGAGGTCCCACAAAGCATTGTTACAGCAAATGTTACCTACTTCGCAATCACTCCAGTCTCCAATATCCCACAAAGCATTGAACTTTAAATTATTTTAGTTTAGTGGCGATAGCTATGTTCATGTTGGAATATAATTATTATAATCCTTTTTGAAAAGAAATTAATATTTCAGCCTACCCAACTTGACATTGATGTTGATGTTGATCGTACACGTTAGCCCATTTACATGGATTCTAAATTTGTTTTTAAGGAATGATCGTAATTCTATTGCTTCCTGTTCGGTATGTATTGGTTCTGTATCGTAATCTCATTATTGCAGTTTTTTAATTCCAGGTGACGTTATTTTGATGTCTTATTTAGTGAGAGGTTTCTAGAAATAATTTGATATTCTAGTATTATTTTCATATTCATGTATTTTAGGGTAATTTGAGTAATTTTTGGTTTAAAAGTTTTTAACATTTTAAAATATAACAAATCACGTGATTTTTATGTAAAAGTGAGAGGATTGAGGCAATGTTTTCATATATATATTTGGGTGTTCTTTTTTTTAAACTACATTTTAAGTTGATTTTAAATGTAGAATTCAAATTGAATAAAGGATATATAGCTCTCACCATCCTTGAAAAGCATTTTTTCAACTTCATTTTTAAGGCATTCAAACAAAGATCCCCCTCTTTCAATCACTAATCAGATCTTCTCTCTTGACTGATTGTGAGGTTTTAGTACCATACCTTTGAGTTGGGGACCTAAAATGAATAGAGAGAGTGATTACCATAATTTTATCCAAATGTATTATGTGAAGAGACCGGTCCCTCACACCATCATCCTTGCACAATTCAGCATAACACCACTTATTGATTCAATGATATTTCATATATTGATAATGATTTACAAACTTAGACAATTGGGAAACTCCTAAAGTGGGCATTGTAGGTATCCATACCTTGCTTTCATATCATAAATGGAGCAATCAAATTGTGCGGTTGATTGATGTTGGTATACAAGAGGTTCCTCATTGCTTTGCCTCGTTGATCTTGATATTGATAGGGCACCCCCACATAGCTTCCTATTGAATGCTCTAGATATATTTATGAAAAATATAAACAATAACATTTGTACTGATATTTATAATGCCTACCTTAAAACTTCAATACTACTCAAACTTTTATCTTCACTTTAGTGATGCGCTCATCCAATTTCCATGGTACATAAAAATATAGTCACCTTGTAGTTTGAGGGTTCCCCTCGCATAACTTACAGTTTTCTCTCCTCGACTTCACATTGAGACATACCACCATATCCCTTGGGAGCATGGCATTTTTCAGACTTGTTCTTTGGAGTCTTAGACCGTAAAATATTTTGTTTTCAAATTTTCTCCTTATTATGAAAACATACCAAATATATTTAGCCCTCTTCATTTTGGAAATGTTTGGCTTTTTACAATGGTTTTTCAAACATAAGTTTCTAAGGAGAGCCTATATTAGGTTAATTACATCATACTTCCAAACTCACATTTTTAGTAGGAAGAGACCTGTGACTATCTTCTTAACTTATTTGTTATACCAAAGAGATGTAGCAAGCTCAATGATTCACATGGCCTCACATCCATCACATATTTCTTTACCACCTTGACTATCATAAGTGTTTCTCTAGAGCAACAAGGCTCTACTCACTTCATAGGACCCTTATCTTTTTTATCTTCTTTATGGTGTCTTATTCCATTCAACTTTAGATTTTCATTTATTAATTTTAGATTGAGTTTATCTTTTGTCTTATTTTCGTTGTGCAACTATGCTCACCCTATCTTCTTTACATTGTATCTTTTACAATCTTATAGGCAAATCTTGGCTTTTGATGAAAATTAATTTATAAATCATTGACATGAAGTGGATTTGAATGAATATAAATTTAATACTATCAACCCCCTTCATTTAGAAAAAAATATCCTTCTACAATTTCTCTTTCTTATAATTATACATATAAATATTATCAATATCTTTATGAAAGTAAATTTCAAAAATCTATATTTCCTATTGGAAATATAGATGTGGATAATATATATTTCTTATTAGAAATAATAATTTTTTTTGGAGTGGAAAACATGCAATGTACTCCATAAATAAAAATACATAATATGGTACTAATTGAGGCATATCCTTAGGTGAAAAAATTAGGAAATTATTACGTAGAAGAAAAGGCATAGAAAATCGTGGAATTACTAATAGAATAGGAGGGTTTATTCCCAAGGACATTCATAAAGCGATTAAGGAAGAATCAAGACAAATGAAAACTCAAATAAGGAAAGATGCAAAACCAGAAAGAATAGGACCTTATAGATTGAACCGTAATGTGAAAGTAAATATCAAGAAAGAGAAAGATAAGTTGTTAGTAATAGGTATTATTAAACCGATAGAGAAGCTATGAAATGGATTAGTCTGATGGTAATTTAAAATATCAAAGCATGATAAATTAGAACCTGTGTAGACTATATGGAATTAAATAAGGTATGTTTAAATCACCCATTTCCATCTCCATTTACCAAAGAGGAACACGAAAATTTGGCATGGAGAGAAAGCATATTTATGCATAGATTAGTTTTTAGTGTACTTCGATGTAAAAATTGCTTTAGAAAATAAACTAAAAACAACTTTTTCAAAAGTACCAACTACAAAACACCAAAGCAAAAAATCATACAAACACCAAACTAAAAAAATACATCATTTTTTTAGACTACATAACTTGCTTATACTATTTTTCATTATTTTTCTTTGATTTGAGTTTCTCCATTGGCATGTGGGGATAAACTGTTATGTCTAGAATTGTATACTAATGTTTCTTATTTTAAACATACTAATTTCTTAGATCAATTCATAAATTTATTTGAGGACACCCTTGTTCAAGAATCCAATCCACTTTTATATGGAGTGTTGTTGGCCAAATTAGCCTCATCTATTTCCTGGACTACAAACACCTGATTATCACAATTAGCAATTTCATAGGGGGTAATTTTGAAGCTTGGTCATGAGAATGAAAGTATCAATTATCTCAGGATTTTCCTTTTCTTTTTTGTGATAGGATATTAATTGTATTTTTGTCCCCTTTAAATGTTCTCATGAAGCCATTACTTGAAGAGATTCAACATATTATTTGGTATCCAAAACTATTAAAGGGTTGAGACTTAACTTGTGTTAAACTTTCTCTCTCATTTTTTAGTCAATCTTATAATATTTATTCCCTTTATTTCCTACTACTTGGAATTAATTATTTTCACTATATTTGTTATAAATTATCTTCATGGGACAACTGCAAACCAAATTTCCCTGGGACTAGCTTGACAAACACTTAAAAGGCAAATTTTTGTAATCCACAAGTGGGTCAATTATATTTCATTATGAGGATTTTACCCAAACCCTTTTGTTTAAGGATTCAATAATATCCATTTGTACACAAAACTTATCATAAGTGATATATTTATTTTTGGAGGTCTAAGAATAAATAAAAATTATTTCCTCGAGGGAATTAGTTTTTAAGTTCTATTAATTCATAAAATTTAAGACAGCTATTCACACATAACAAATGGTTTCAAAGAAGTTTTAGCTTGACTTTGCAAACAATTATTATGCATTATATACCAAGTGATTATCAATAAACAAAAATAATCTAAAAACCATATAACTAACAAATTATCATATTAAAATTGTTTTTGAGCCCAAAATCACTTAAACCTTAGAAACAAAATGTAGTGAATATATTTAATTTTTTGGAGACCATTAGCCAAGGTAACATAACACATAAATGAAAGAAAGTCACCATTGCAAAGGCATTTATAAGAGGGTCATCATCATTACGTGGTGGTTAATAACTAAAAAAATATCATTTTGTGTATCTTTTATCTGAACGAGGTCTGAACTCATACCATCACACCCCTGCTTATCTTCTTATTTATCTTCCATATTTAGTTTAGAAATTAAGATAGTTAACACAAAAGAAGTGAAAGCATCATCCTACCAAAGATCCACCCAATTCGTCAATGAGTGAAGAGGGGGAGACCATCCAACAATGTGCACATGGCTTCCACAAACTTTATAATTCAAAAAAATGATCATGCTTATTTCCTTTTCTATTATAATCAGTGTAAGGCTTATGAGACTGAAAACATTGATGAGAGATTTTAGAAGAACAAGAGGAGGAACCCTTGACAAGAGGAACACTAATTATAATTCATGTGACAAGTGTGCAAATTTTTCCTCACCTTTTCCACTTGGCTCTCAATGTGAATCACGAGATTAGATAGAATTGTTGTCTAATATACATAACTAAATGTATATTCAAAAGCATCAATGTAAAACTAGTAGCATTTCTACTATTCCAAATTTGATACAAAATATCAATTATAATAACATCACATAAGGTTGCTATATATTTAAGCAACCCATAATTTATGCTAGAAAAATACTAAAATTCATGAAAAAGGGTGTTGGATGTGGGAGTAGCTAAATCTCTTAGAATAAATTAAATTTTAAAATTTAAGTTACATAAGTAAACATGGATGATCAGACTTGCATTCATGAAAAAATTATTAAATAGGGGAGGTAGAGTTAACAAAGGAAACACACTAAATTAATTATAATTAAAATGATCCTTATGTTCTTACAAAACTGATTTCAACTCCTAGACACCCACAGTTATAATTGTTACAAGCTTTCCTACTTAAAAAATCTTAATGCCTATTTATACTTCCTCATTTACTAGTGTTCACTCTTTCATATTGTAACTACTATCACATATGCTATCCTTTTATCCTCTGTTGTGTTCCTTCTTCTACTAACTATTGCCCCTTTTCTTCTCCTTTGTTCCTATTTCCTCACAACTATAGTTTAAAAAAATAAAAAAATAAAAAATCTTCTCATTTGTTTGTTTGTTGTTGTTTTCTTTATTTAATACACTTTGTTTTTTTCTTATGTTGTTTTCATAGTTTTCGTTCATTCCAATCAGGTTGCAAGGAAACTTTAGAGACTTATTATGTCATTATGTGCTTGTCACTAGATGTTGTTGAACCAATAAGAGAGAAGGGAAAACTCAAAACCTCATTTGGCTTTATGTGGCTATCACCAGCTATTTGTGTAACCAATTAGATGTCAACAAAACTCAAAAAATCAGATTTTATGCCTTCAAAATAGTAAAAAAAAATCAGATTTTATGCCTTCAAAATAGTCTTGGTAGTATAGGCTACCTATAATAATCAATTTTTGAGTAGTCTATTTTTTATAGAAGGTGTGAGGTCAAGGATTAACAAATTTAACATTCCCCCTTAATCCTGACCTTTTTACTATGATCTTTTAAACTCTTTTCAACCTCTAAAACATCCTTATAAATTATTTTTGTTACGACATATCCTTCTATGCATGTGTTGATGAACTTTGGAGTTGCTCTGATAGATTCTAAAGCTTTGTTGATGGAATCTAAAGCTTCACTAATATACTTTATAACTTGACTATTGTATTCTGAAACTTCATTGATGTATTCTAGAGCTTGGTTGATGTACTCCGGAGCTTCACTATGATACATCATTGATGTAATCCGAAGCTTCATTGTTGAACTCCGGAGATTGGATGTGAAACTCTTAAGCTTGCATAAAACCACTTAGACTCAATGTTGTTGCATTTATGACTCCTAACCTTTCTCTTAAATGAATAAAAATATCTTTTGACAATGGCTTAGTAAAAATATCAACTATTTATTGCTCTGACTTTCAAAATTTAAGCTATATCTCATATTTTCAACTAACTCTCTAATAAAATCATTCCGTGATTGATATATACTTACTTCTACCAAGAAAGACGGGATTCTTTGAAAGTGCAATGGAAAGACAGAAGATTACCTGCAATGAAAATGGCTCACACCATCTGCAGCGATGACTTTTGAATATATTAATTTGTTGTTGTAATGAATATCTACTAGTGATACAAGATCAGAAGGAGAAACTGAAACTGAAACTGAATCTGTATCGTGATCACTCTCCTTTCCATTATAATGAACAACATTGAAAAGTTCCTGATAATCTTCCTTTGAATTGATGACAGCATGTGTGCAAACATTAAGCAGGGGAAAGCAATCTCCATAAAACTTTCTGAATCCTCCCAAAGAAGAGATCAATTGTTTGACTTCCTGGTTTTGTGTGGAAGGCCAAAGAGAGGTGCACTCTTTTTCCCACTACCATTCTTCCAATGCAATAGACCTCAAATCAGAACACGAACACGCTGTGCTTGCAAGCGTGGTGCCATCCACCCGCCTCAATAACTCTGCAATTATATCTCTGCTCAACGATGACATCGCTTAACGAATTAATGACTCTATATATAATTGATGACCATGCACCCGCTGATGACATAATTAGGATTCCTTCCACATTAACCATTGCTCAAAACAAAATAATATCATTGTGCTTGCCATGTAAAGAGACACAGTTTGTGTGTCACGAAGCCTACCGTATTGTCAGCATGTGTGACAATTGGTACAAACTCTTATTAAAATTATTGGATGGATAGGGTAGGGTCAGTTTTTCCGTGATTTCGATAGATTGATTCCTTCTTATCTTGTTTAAGTTGTTTTCTAGATGATTTTGATAGATGAGTTGTTTTTAGTCACAATAACTTGATAAACAAAAAGATGAATAGGGTGATTGTTTAAGTTGTTTTCCAGATGATTTTGATAGATGAGTTGTTTTTAGTCACAATAACTTGACAAACAAAAAGATGAATTGTGTGATTTTTGACAGATAGATTTTTCTTAATCATAATACAATTGATTTCTAGATGATTTTGATAGATATATTCTTTGTAATTATGATAACTTAGGCAAAAGATGATTATAAAATAACTTTGATGGATAAATTCTATCTAATCATGATAATTTAATCTAATTTTTTTTTTAAATATATAATTCAAAATATAAATAAAAATATCTAAATTTATATAATCAAAAAATTCTAATTTAAATATTAAAAATAAATAAAAAATTGTTATAATCTTTTTATCAACTTTAAAATCCATAAAAAAACAAAAATAACATTAATATGAAACATCTAAAATGAGATTTTACATATAATTTTAAAAATTTCAATCTAAATATAAAAAATAAAAATAAATTTTGTTTTGGATCTTTCAACCAACATTAATATCTACATAAAGCCAAAAGCAATGCTAGCATGAAGTATCTATAATGAGGTCCCACAACAAACATGAAATGTAACCTACTTCACTATTACTTCAATCTAAATATCCAACACAGCAATGAAATTTAAATTATTTTAGTTTAGTGAGGATAGCTAAGTTCATGTTGGAATATAAGTATGATAATCCTTTTTGGAAAGAAATTAAGATTCTAGCTTACCCATGTTAACATTGATGTTGATGGTGGTCGTTCACCTTAACCAATTTAAATGGGATTGTGAATTTTCTTACAATATTATTATAGTTCTATTACTTCTTTTTTCGTATACATTTAATTTTTTATCATAATTTTATTATTGCAATTTTTTTAATTTGTAAATAATATTATTTTGATATTTCATGTAGTGATTAAAAGGTCTCTAAAAATAATTTGATATTTTAAATTCTTTTTATAATATTCATGTATTTCAAATTAATTTGGATAATTAAAAAATTATAGATTTTAACATCTCTAAATAAAGTAAGATGAGCAATAATTTTATACAAGTGAGAGGGTTGAGGTAGTCTCTTCATATATATATTTGAGGGTCCTCTTCTTTAAATTACATTTTAAGTTGACTTTAAGTATATATTCCAAAGTGAATAAAGGATATGTATCTGAAAAGTATTGTTTTCAACTTCAATTTTAGGTTATTCAGATAAAGTTCCACCTCTTTTACTCACTAGTCCCATGTACCGTCTTACATGGTTTTGAGGTTTGGAGACCATACTTTTGAGTCGAAGACCTAAAATGAATAGAGAGAATAATTGTCACAATGTTATCTAAATATATTCATACCTAGATATCAATCTCTCATGCCATCATTCTTTCAGCATTTTCAATGACACCATTTATTACTTCAATGATCTCTCATTGGTAACAATGATTTACAATCTCAAAGAATTGGGAAACTTCTAGAGTGATCACCTTAGGTATTCATCCATTGCTTTCAAATCATCTATGGAATAATCAAACCATGTGGTTGATGCAAGTTGGTATGCAAGAGCCTTTTCATTGGTTCACTTCATTGATCTTGATATTACATAACTTCTTAAGAATGCTCTTCATATCTTTAAGAGAAATATATAGTGTTATTTGTAGTGATATTTAAAAATCTTACCTCTAATGTAAATGGTCTCAACCGAAAGACTCGCTCACCTTAAAATTGTAACTCTACTCAATTTTTTTTTCCTCACTTCAATGAAAGGTTCATCCAATTCTTAGGGTACACAAAAATATGTTACTACTATAGCTTGAGTGTTCTCCTTGCTCAGCACGCAGAGTTTTATCCCATCAATGTTGCATTGAGACATACCACCATATGTCTTGGAGGCATTGTGTTTTTTAAATTTGCTTTTTGGAATCTTAAACCACAGACCATTTTGTTTTCAAATGCCTTCTTTATTACACACTAAGGAGACATTTCTTTTTCATTTTTAAAATTTATATAAATCTCTTCAAAAATTCATGGATTATAAAAACTAAATATTTTTAACCATCTTCATTCAAAATATGTTTGACCCTTGTCAATGGATTTTCAAACATAAATCCTCTCTATCCTCCTCACAACCACAAACTAAAACAAAGTATCTTAATGTGTAGAAATAACTAGAATCTTCATAAAATACAATGTGTTTCCAATTCATTGAATTGACAAGTTCAAATATAAAATGGAAGGCTAAATTTTATTGAATCTGCAAACTAAACCAGAGTCCGAATAATACTCTTTTCCCATTAAAACGTCCAAAGCTAGTTCTACCAAGATTTTTCTTGATTTTGAAACTAAGATGAGGGTTTGGGAAGCAAGGCAGACATGTTTGGATTTTGACATCTTCTAATTCTTCCCCTCACAAATGACTTTAGGTTTCTCCCCATTAATTTTCCTTTTTGAATCCACATCTAGATCTAAAGCAAACATCTTTTCCTTTTTTTAAGTTTTCAACTCCTCAGACTTCATGAAAGGATTAGGTCTGGAAGGAATGTGGCTCAATCTTTTCTCAAATACAAAACTTCGAAAGACTAAAAGGAGGATCCCTCTGATAGATGATGAACAAAACATGAAATCTTACCCTCTTGATTTTACTCACTTGAGCAGAGATTAGGAAACGATTTCTAGGTAGGGTAACTAGAGAGAGAAGGATTCAAGCCGCCATAATCCAAAACTGACTCCCAAGCCAACTTAGCCCTAGATCTAGGGTTGGACCCAAAGTCATAATTAAAGCGATCAAAATGAAGAGTAAAACCCTCCAATGCATCCGTTTTAGGACATTGACCAAGCTGCGCTTTAGCAGAAACAGTCAAAGGAAAACGAAGAAAGCATGGGCGAAAAGAGGAAAAAAATAATAATAATTTGTAGCATTGATTTACAGGATGAGTTGGATTCTAGTGAAATAAGAAATCTTCTAATAAAAATTCTCAATCAGGTGGGTAAACTTCCCTGGGTTTTTTTTGAGGGCTAGTTGTAATAGCGTTTGTGTTTATCTAACCTAAATTATTCTTCTTTTCATATTGTTAGATCGGTTATCTGTTCAGAGTAATTATGTAGGGAGGTGTAAATTACAATGGCAACAGAGTACAGGTTATTATGTCATGATTATATACATAAAATTTAAAAATAATTTATATATAATTATTTTTTAAAGTAATAATTTTATAATAATATAATTATAAAATAAACATATATTAAATAAATAATATTGTTCTGAAATTAATTATATAGCATGTTTTTTAAAATATATAATTGGTTTATAATAACATTTTTATACAGGGTTGTATAATAATAACCCTAATTTAGTGCTTATATGAAAAACCGAGGAGAAAATACTCTCACATAGTCATTATGAAATCTAATTTTATTGATTTAATTGATCTTACCGGTTGGCTGTATTGAAATTTGACGGATGTACAGTAATTTACTGTTGGAAATTCTATTCATAGTTATGAATGGATTCTCAGCTCTGGAGTTTCCTCATTCAATAAACATTCGACAACTTTTATTTCATTTTTATTTTTACCCTATTATAGCTGCAATGGATTTGTTAGAGTTTTAAAGGAATTTTAAGTGTGAGAGTAAAAGGAAAGGAATTGATTTTGTTCTTTGTTCTGTGGCAATGGTTGATGGTTGGCTTAATTGTCTTAAATTAATCTTCACAGTTTATGATTCATTCGTTTAATTATTAAATTTTATGTTCTAATCAACAACAACACTTATTTAAAATTATTGTTTTTTAAAAAGAATTTAAAAAATTATATTATTTATATATTTTATTAAATATATATTATAAATTAATATATTGTAAACAACATTATAGTTATTTTTCTTATTCTTTTTGTTAAAATATGATATCCTTGCATTTGTTTTCACTTACCCTATCAGCGATCAACTTCCATAGTAGAACTATTTAAGTTAATTAAATGCACAACATGTTCAAATTTGAATTTTGGGCGCTGTTTAGAATTTTGAGGGGAATGATAGTGGTAGGTGAGAAGCCTAGCAAGGGGACAAAAAGAGATAAGACAAAACAAATAAGAAGAGAAGACAAGGCATATTTTCTGTGCAACAAGTCTAAAAAAAGAGAGAACTCTAGAGAAGATAGAGCAACAGAGAAGGAGAACCCAACAAGAGATTGTGGAAGACAAAAGAGGCAAAATAGAAGAAGAACATCTATAAATAGAGCAAGAGAATGTTTTGATGACATCAGTCAAACCATAGGCAGATCAACATAATACAAGGAAGAAAATAGAGCCTCTACAATAGTATATAAATTAACCAATAGCAAGCAAAAAGGAGATCAAAACAAAACTTTTTGTAAGTCTTTTGTAAATACTTGTAGCTATGTAAGTATAAGGATTTAAATCAGTTTGTAATAGAGCTTTAGAAGTAAATTAATGTGTGCAATTTGTGTGTTTTTATTCTACTACTTTTCCTCCCTATTCTATCATTTTAGCATGTTTAATTAGTGAATTTTCAGCACCATTATTCAGTTCCACACTATCCCCGTAGTTTTAGTTTTTTCGGTTTATTTTCTGTTGTTGGTTGTTGCCAACTTGAGCCTACACATTTTTATTTTCCACCAATAATTAGTATCAAATCCCTTATGTTGTAATCACATTTAGACATGGAAATAAAAAAATTTGGTTCATGGCAGCAACCCTCTAAATTTGATGAAAATAATTATGATGTATGGAGCATCAAAATAAAGACCATATTCAACTTTTAAGAGCTATGAGAGTTTGTTGAAGGTGGATATAATGAGGATGCAAACCTAGCAGCCTTGAATGCATTAACCCAATCACAAAGGAATGACTTAAAAGAGAATATGAGAAAGGATGCCAAGGCACTTAGCTACATATAAATGGTATTAACTAAATCAATTTTTCCTACAATAGCAATAGTTTTCCATTCTAAACAAGCATGACATATTCTTCAAAATGCCTATCAAGGGAGTGACAAGGTGAAGCATTTCAAGTTACATATCTTAAGAAGGGACTTTGAGACCCTACAAATTAAGTAGAATGAGTCTATCAATGACTTCTTCACAAAGAAAATGATTATTGTCAATCAAATGAAGATATGTGGTGATACCCATGAAGATCATAGGATCATAAAAAAGTTTTAGGATCCTTCCAATCAAATTTGACCCTATAATGGTTAAAATTAAAGAGTAAATAGAATTGAGGCAAATGCTAGTGGATGAGCTAACGAGTTCCTCTCAAACCCTTGAAAAAATGATGAATAGGTTGGCCACCTCCTCCTATAAGCAAGAATTCAATACCAATGTGAATGTGAGAGGAAGGGGGAGAGTATCTAATAATAGATGAAGAGAAATAACTTGTAGCAGTCAAGAAGGTGGAAGGCATGGCTATCAAGAGTCACATGGAAAAGGAAGAGGAAGGAGCAACAACGCTTGTAGAAGAGGATCTACATGAAGGTATGATAAGTCTAACATCCAATGCTATTATTACAAAAGGTATGGACACTATGCTAGTGATTTTAGAAAGAAGAAGTATGATATGAATATGTAGAATTCAAATTTTCCCAAAACATAAGAGACTAAACCTAATAAGAATGAAAAAGTAGAAACTTGTTCATAACATGCAACATTATGAAGAAAAGTGGTAAAGATGCATGGTACTTAGATAGTGGTTTTAGCAACTGCATGAGTGGGAATAAATAAATGTTCAACCACATTGATGATTCAATAAAATCAAAGGTAAAGATGAGAAATAATGAGAAAGTTCCTTTTATAGGTAAAGGAAGCATTTCTATCTACACTAAGTCAGGTGACAAAAGGCAAATTCAAGATGTTTATTATGTGTCTAAGTTGAAGCACAATCTAATCAACATAGGGTAGTGTGTCTAAAAGAGATATAAGGCTAGATTTGAAAATGATGAATGCATAATATTTGATAAGATTGGCTTTAGTAAGCAACTTGTACTAGTCAAGATGACAAGCAATCAGATCTTTTCATTAAGAATTCAATGTGAACTTGTAGTAGTATTCAAAACTATAGTAGATGAGTCTACTCTATGGCACCTAAGATATGGGCATTTGAGCTTTGGAGGGTTGAACCATCTTTGAAAGAATAAAATGGTGAGACTATTTTCCTTTATAAAATAGCCAAACAAAATATGTGAATGATACATATTAGGGAAGCAACATAGGAGTGCATTTCTCATGGGTAAAGCATAGAGAGCCAAATATCCTTTAGAGATTATCCATTCAAACTTGTGTGGTCCAATAAAGAACCCCTTCCAATCCAAAAATGTCTACTTCATGACATTCATAGATGATTTTAGCTAGAAGATATGGGTGTATTTATTGAGGAACAAATCGGATGCATTTGAGACCTTAAATAAATTCAAGACCATGGTAGAGAAGCATAGTGGCCACTACATCAAGATTTTGAGGACAGATAGAGGGAGATAGTATATCTGTAATGATTTCATAAATTTTTGAAAGGATCATGGCATCAAGAATAACTTTACAGCTAGGTATACACTGCTACAAAATGGTGTGGTTGAGAAAAAGAATAGGACCATCCAAAAAATGGCAAGGAGCATGCCAGGCAAAGGGTTTTCCTAATGATTTTTGAGCTAAGGTTTTAACAACAAATGCATACTTGTTTAATATTTTTAAAATTAAGAGTGTTAGGGATATAATCCCTTAAGAAATATAGAGTAGTTGGAAACCAAGTGTTGAATACCTTAGAGTGTTTAGATGCATTACATATGCACACGTACCCAAGCAAAGAAGGACCAAATGGGATGGCAAAGGTAAGAAGTGTATTTTCATAGGGTATAATAATCAATCAAAGTCTTATATATTATATAATTTTGTCACCAAAGAGCTCATAATCAAATGGGATGTTCAATTTGTTAAGTATGAAACATGAAGCTTCATTGATGGAATATGGAGCTTCACTGATATAATCTATAGCTTAGTTTTTTATTCTGAAGCTTCATTGTTGTACTTTGGAGCTTCACTGATATATTCTAGAGCTTCACTGATGTACTCTAGAGCTTTATTGTTATGCTCTAGAACTTCATTGATGTAATCTAGAGCTTCATTATTGAATTTTGAAGCTTGGATGTGAGACTCTTAAGCTTTCATAAAACCACTTAGACCCAATGTTGTTACATTTATGACTACTAACCTTTCTCTAAAATTAATAAAAATATATTTTAACAATGGCTTAGTAAAAATATCAGTTATTTATTGCTCTAACTTTCTAAATTTAAGATATATCTCATATTTTCAACTAATTCTCTAATAAAATGATACCTGATTGTTATATGCTTACTTCTATCATGAAAGATGGGATTCTTTGATAGTGCATTGGAGGATAGATTATCACAATATATTGTTGACTCTCCTTACTTCTCCTCATGAAAATCTAATAACATTATTCACAATGGCTTGGCATGTTACTAAATTTGATGCTATGTACTCAACTTCACTTGTGGAAAGAGAAACTATTGGTTGTTTCTTTGAAGCCTATGAAATGTCTCCTAACCCAAGATGGAACATATAGCCTAATGTACTCTTTCTATCATCTAGAATATCGGAATAATCACTATGTGTGTAGCCTACTAATTGAAACTCATCTACTACTAAATACAAAACCCTAAGGCTTTTTATGTAATTCACATACCTTAGAATTCTTTTGTCTACTTGTGAATGTGTCTCCTTTGATGTCTCTATGAATCTAAAAATTAGATTGACTACAAACATAATATTTTGTCTAGTTGCAATTAAATAATATGAATTCCCACCAAAATCTTGTATCCTTTGGGATCTACCTTGCTACTACAGTCTTCCTTGTACAATTTCAAACTTGTTTCAGCAGGAGTAGATATTGGTTTGATGTCTAGTATCCTAAACCTCTCCAATACTTCCTTTGCATACCTTCCTTGTTATTTGAATATGCCTTGATTCATTTGCTTCACTTATATTCCAATAAAATACTTCAATAAACCTAAATTAGTCATTGCAAACTCTTTATTCATGGCTTATTTGAATACTTTAATAGACTGGTTTACATTTCTAGTAAATATTAGGTCATCCATATATAAAACAATAATAAAAATACCTTATGTGCATGGTTTGATATAGAGTGTGGGATCATTACCATTTTTTCTAAATCCATTGCTCAAAAATTATGAATCCATTTGACTATACCATGTTCTTGGTGCTTTTTTGAGCCCATGCAATGTTTTTTTCATTCTATATGCCTTATTCTCATGCCAAAGAATCTCATATATGGGTGGTTATCCAAAATATAACGCTTATTCTAGCACTCCATTCAAGAAAACAAATTTGACATCCATTTGATGCACCTTCCATTTGTGTTGAGCATCTATAGCTATGTTTGTTTTCACTATTTCTAACCTTGATATGAGTGCAAATGCTTCATTATAGTTACCTCTAGGGCTTTGATTGTAGCCTTTCACCACTAGTCTTAATTTATGCCTCTCTATCTTGTCTTGGGTTTTGTTCTTGTAACCCCACTTCACACCTATGACCTATTCTATTGTTGGAAGGTCTACTAGTTCTCAAGTCTAATTTTTATCAATGGCATTCTTTTCTTCACATCAATTGATATCCTTGATTGCTTCTTCAAATAAGATAGGATCATCTAATAAAAATAGAGAATAATTCATTGTTTCATCTTGATTTTCTACCTTGACTGCTCATAGAATTATTGCAAATTATTTATCTTTGTTAGGCATTGGATTGAGTTGGAGGAGGATGAAGTTGACTCATGAGCTACTCCTTGACATCCTTATTGGTTATTTTCACTAGATGCATCAGCACTAAATGTTAAATAGGGCTCTAACTTAGTGTATGAGTGGCTATACCACTTATTATTTTAGTTTCAAGAAAGGGTCCACTAGCCCTTGTTTGCACTCTCTTCTTCTTGTCTCTCTTCCCACGATGCATCCTCAATAAGCTGAACATGTAAGATTATTATAAGTTCATTGGTGATAAAATCATATAATCTATAAGTCTTAGTGATGCATAAAAAATAGACCAATCTTCTGAAGGCCATAACTTTTGACCCGTAGCTCCATTTGAGATCTTCCACACACCAAAATGACCATCTCAAAAAGTTTTTTTTTATCCTAAGATTTCCTATCTTCTTAGAGTCATTTTTTGATATTTTTAGAGGCCACACATGATCATATGATGGTTCAAAATTAATGTTTAAAGATTTTTTTGATAATTTTCTATTTTAATAAATTATATATTTTGATGACCGGATGTCAACTTCAATTAAATTTTGTCCCATAGGCTAATTTTAAGATTAGTATATTTTAAGTAATTTTTAAAGATGCATGTGCTTGCATGTGAAACTTACTAAAAATAGAAGCTGCTAAAAATAATTTTTTTTTTTAGATTTTTTTTTTTTTTTAACTTTTGCATGTTAACTCTAAATTTTGAGTTGAGGCTTATTTAAGAATGGTTTGGGTTTGTAATTATTTCAATTCATTTAATGCAAATCAATAAGTTGTTGTTTTTAGAAGCTTTGCCTATTGATAATTTATTATCTTTATAATTTTAAGTTCATTACTTAGATTAGTCACTATAGACTATGAAAATGCATTTATCTCCTTTATCATCCTACATTGTTCTTATTTTCTTGTACACATGTGCATGTGCAACATATCCAAACACTATAAGGTGTTCAACACTCAGTTTTTGGTTGCTCCCTGCTTATTAAGGCATCATATTCCTAACACTCTTATTTGGATAAATATTTAAAAAATATACGTTTGTTGTTACAACCTCAACCCATAACTCATTGGATAATCCTTTTTCCTTAAGCATGCTCCTTACCATCACTTGTATGGTTTAGTTCTTCCTCTCAACCACACCATTTTGATTGTTGTACACTTGGCTATAAATTGATTCTTGATACCATTATACTTGAAAAAATACATGAAAGTTCATTAGATATATATTCTCCCCTATATCCATCCTCAAAATGTTGATGTAATGGAAACTTTGCCTTTCAACCAAATCCTTGAACTATTTAAATGTCTCAAACGATTATGATTTATTCTGCAAGAAGTAGATCATGTTTTCTATCTAAAGTTATCTATGAATGTCATGAAATATACATTCTCAAACAAGGAAGGATTATTCATAGGACCACATAAATATGAGTGTATTAGCTCTCAAGGAGCTATAGCTCTCTATGCTTTACTTGTGGAAAATGTACTTCTATGTTTCTTCCCTAATATGCATCCTTTACATACTCTATTTAGCTATTCTATGAGGGGTAGATCTCTCTCCATTTGCTTCTTGTGAGTAAGTTTTAGCCCTCTAAAAATCAAATTTCCATACAATAGGTGCCAAATAGTAGACTCATCTACTACCATGGTTTTGAATGTTGTTTCAAGTTCACTTTGCATCCTTAGAGGGATCATTCTATTGGTTGTCATCTTAACTAATATAGTATTATTTTTACAACCAATTATATCATTAATGATGCAATATTCATTTTCAAATCTCATCTTATACCCTTTTTGGACAAGCTTCACAATGATAATTAGGTTGTGCTTCAACCCGAGCACATAGTATACATCTTGAATTTATCTTTTGTCACCTTTCTTGGTGTAGATAGAAATGTTTTCTCTATCCATGACTGGGACCTTCTCATTTTTTCCCATCTCCACCTCTGATCTGATTGACTCATCTATGTTATTGAACATTTCATTATTCCCACTCATTGTGGTTTCTACAACCACTATCTATGTACCATATCTCTCTACTAATTTTCTCAGCTATATTGTATGTTATGAATAAAATCCCACTTTTCTCATTCCTATCATGTTTAACCTTAGAAAAATTTGAGTTTTGTCTATTCATATCATACTCTTTCTTCCTACACTCGCTAGCATAATGTACATACATCTTGAAATAATAGCATTGTACATTAAACTTATCATATCTTTGTGTAGAACCTCCTCTGGAAGCGTTGTTGATCCTTCCTCTTCCTTTTGCATGTGACTCTTGATGGTCATATCTTCCACCTTATTTACTATTGTAAGTTATTCTTTTACGTCTATTGTTTGATCTTCTCCCCCTACCTCTCACATTCAAGGTTGTCTTGAAGGCTTGTTTATGGCCAGGGGTGGCTAATATATTTAACCTTTGTTCATGGGTTTCTAAGGAACCCATCAAATCATCTATTGTCATTTGTTTCAAGTCCTTAGACTCCTCATTATCAACTACTATAGGACCAAATATGATTGGAAGACTTCTTAACACCTTCTCAATGATTATATGATCTTCAAGAGTATCTCCATTTGTCTTGATGTGATTAACTATGATCATTGTTCTTGTGAAAAAGTGATTTATTGACTCATTTTATCTCATCTAAAAGGTCTCAAAATTTTTTCTCAACAACCACAACTTGACAAGATTCACCTTGTCACTACCTTGATAAGCATTTTGTAGAATTTCTTAAGTTTGTTTGGAATGGACAAATATTGTTATCCTTGGAAAGACCGAATCAACTCGTGTCATCTAAATATAGTTTAGGACCTTGACATCCTTCTTTCTATTATGTTTCAGCAAATGTCTTTGTGCTTGGGTGAGAGCATTGAATGTTTCTAGGTTTGCAATTTTTGTATAACCAACTTTTACAAGTTCCCATAGTTCTTGTGAACAAAATAACATCTTCATCTTAATACACCTAATATCATAGTTCTTGCTATCAAAATTAGGACCCTGTTTCCATGAACTACTACTAGCTACCATGTCTAATAGACCCTAAAGGCTCAAGGGATTTAAAAATGGATCTGATACTAATTATTGAAAGTGGGGGTAGCCAAAGCTCTCAGAATAATTTAAATTTCAGAATTTAATTTAGAAAAGTAAACATAGATCAATAAACTTGCATTTATAAAACACTTACCAAACAGGGGAGGCAGAGCTAATAAAAAAAACACATTAAATTTCTTACATTAAAAAAAACCCTTATGCTATTACAAAACTGATTTCAACTCCTATACACCCACTGCTACAATGGTTACAAATTTTCTTGCTTGTAGACTATTAAAACCTATTTATGCTTCCTCATTTGTTGTTCACTCTTTTGTATTGTGACTATTATCACATAGGCTATTCTATGCTTTCCTACTTGACTCCTCTTTTTACTGGTTGTTGCCCCTGTTCTTCTCCTTTATTCCTAATTGCTCATAACTTAAAAAATATATTCTTCTCATTTGTTTATTGTTGGTGCTCCATTTATTTAACTCGCTCTATTTTTGTCTTATGCTATTGTCACAGCCGATATTCACTCTAATTAGGTTGTAAGGAAACTTTTGATATTTATTTTGTCATTATGTGCTTGTCATTTGATGTTGTTGAACCAATCAGATATAAGGGAAAACCCATAACCTTGTTTAAAATTATGTGGTTGTTACCAACTAACTATTTAACCAATTGGATGATAACTAAAACTAAAAAATTCATATTTTATGCCTTCATAACATCCTTGGTAGTATATGGCTACTTATCTCTGGTCAATTTCTACGAAGTCATGAGGTCAAGGATTAACAAATTTAACAAAGGGATATGATTTATATGGTTTAAAAAAAAAGATCGATTCAAGAGTTAAGTATTCTTAGTTTTAAAGAAAAATAAGAGATTTTTTATGATTTCATTGTAACAACATTACAAGGGTATTTTCTGGAGGAGATTCATATTTTCTCTAACTGTTTTAGAATTGGTAGGCCATGTTAGGGAACTATGAAAAGTGGGTTTTCTTTTAAATCTTAACTTGGGGAGATTCAAGAATAGGTTTGACTTGAGTATATCTCATGAAAGGTGTATTGATTTGTTTTCAAAGGTAAAAATATAAAGGTAAGGTAACATCTCTTTTATTTTATTAGGCAAAAAAAATTACATATATTTTTGTGGAATTTATTTAATAAATTAATATGAAAATATTTTTTAATTGTTATTAATCATTTTAAAATAACATCATAAGGTGATATCTGATTTCAATTTATGAATGTTGATGTAATTTATGATATATTTTTAATATTATTGATATATTATTTATTAATAATTACCAATGCTTGTTATATGATCTTACTATTTGATGGCAAAAGCCACAAAATTGATGATGATGTTACATATAATTTCTATGGCATTGTTTTATATAGGTAACTTTCTTTATTCTTGAGATATGTATGTCACTATGCTTCTTACGATCCACTCATTTCAAGGGAGGAAAGCATATTCTATATTCATTTTTATTTTTATTTTGATGATTCTCATATTTTAGGATTGAGGGTATGTCACTTGACAATTATAAGGTTCTAACTTCAATTCCTCAATATTCATTGAACTAAATTCATTTTGAGATGTTGAGGCTCATCACTTGATGACACATACGGTTCCAACTCTACTCCAATTTCTATCTCTTTCAAAGATATGACAAACCCATTCTCCTTCAATGATATGACAAACCCATAGAAGTTTCATGAAGTATGTGTTCATACCACTTACTTTATAGGGGTAAGCACACACCTCAAATGTGGGGTAAAATGTCGATACTAAAAATATCGTCCTGGCATTTATTTTATACTATTTTATAAATGTAAAGCTCATTTATCTATGTATGAATGATTGATCTAAATTTGGCATTATTGAACTGTTAAGGTGAATTTTAATTGAATAAAACCCCTTTTGTGCATGCTTGTGAAGCCTCCATATCAACCTTATAGTTTTCCTATGTTTTTCTTAGGACTAGGCATACAGTTTTCATCCTTGCATGTATAGTTTATATGATCTTCACACCTTCCATGATTGTTTTTATAGTCTTGGCACATTTTACTACTCCAACCTCTCAATTTGATTGGTGAATCGATCTCATATTGCCTTTTCCCTTTCTAACCATTATAAGTGATATATATCAATTTTACTAAAATTCGAATTCAAATAATCTATAATTAAACAAGTGATAAAATTTATTTAATGCTAAGCATTATTAAATACTTATTAATTGTAATATAACATTATTAAAAACAATCTTGAAATGGCTTGCTGGGTTATTTATGTTATACAATTTTTTATCCAAGCCAAACCCTTATCTATTTCAGATTTATAAGATTCATTGGTTTAAAGAGAACATGAGTTAAAAGGAGCAATTAGAGTAAAAGGTGATAACAGCGGAACAATAGCGGAGTTTGTACATGTGGATCTTTTATTTGGGCGTGCTCTCTTAATATCATTAAGATTTATTAGATTTCAATTCAATAAGTACACACTTAGGGGCTTCAGAATTTATCAGAATATTTAACTGGAATTTAAAAAAAACTGTTCATGACAAAAACTTATAAGCATGAAGATGATACTTCCCAAACTAGAAATCCTGATTTTGGTGGAGATCATAAAAGATTATCACTACTTTTTCATATTACTTTTACTAAAACTTTTACAAAGAGAAAAAAAAGAATAAAAATAAAAAGAAAAGAAAGAGGAGGGGAAACACCAGATTGCAAATGAAGATGGGAAGCATCTCAAATTACATAAAACAATAATAATAATAGGAGAGGGCTACTGCAATAACTGGGAATAGCAGGTAAATTGGAGTCATCCAACCTTGGATTGCCTGCACCTTCTCTTCCATCATATATTCGCTCTGTATTTCCAACACTTGACGACAGGCTTGTATAATGTGGTGATGATCCTTACTCCTCCTCACCCACTTCATTGCTCTTTCTATTGCAAGACCACCCTCCCTGGCATTCACCTCATTTCCCATCACGTCCTCCAGCCGTACACTAATTTCATTTATCTGCAAATTCATTCCCTCTTCATTCTCAATTCCAACTCTGCATCTCACCATTATGCTACATGCAACTAACCCCAATGGCAAAGTGTTATGAGCAGGCAGAAGGGATCCAAAACGTATTGTAAAATCATTCTCACGACCCCAATAGATCCTCCGTGCTTCCAGAGGTCTCCAGCTCGACAGATTTACAGCACGTTTTGTTCGTGTGTTTATTAGGATCCAGCTTAGCTTCATCATGTTCAGCAAGGCCATTTTGCTTGAATCATCATCTTTTTCCCAGACAATATCATTGATTATAATCGAAGGCATGGAGCCATCACAATTACAAAGATGATCTATTAGGAATGGGTACAATGGAAAGACAGAAGATGACCTGCAATGAAAATGGCTCCTACCATCTGCAGCGATGACTTTTGAATATATTGATTTGTTGTTGTAGTGAATATCTACTAGTGATACAAGATCAGGAGGAGAAACTGAAACTGAAACTGAATCTGTATCGTGATCACTCTCCTTTCCATTATAATCAGCAACATTGAAAATTTCCTGATAAACTTCCTTTGAATTGATGACAGGATTTGTGCAAACATTGAGCAGGGGAAAGCAATCTCCATAAAACTTTCTGAATCCTCCCAAGGAAGAGATCAATTGTTTGACTTCCTGGTTTTGTATGGAAGGCCAAAGAGAGGTGCACTCTTTTTCCCACAACCATTCTTCCAATGCAATGGACCTCAAATCAGAACACGAACACGCTGTGCTTGCAAGCGTGGTGCCATCCACCCGCCTCAATAACTCTGCAATTATATCTCTGCTCAACGATGACATCGCTTAACCAATTAATGATATTTAACTGCTATTTTTTCTCTATATATAAATGATGACCATGTACCCGCTGATGACATAATTAGGATTCCTTCCACATTAACCATTGCTCAAAACAAAATAATATCATTGTGCTTGCCATGTAAAGAGAGTTTGTGTGTCACGAAGCCTACCGTATTTTCAGCATGTGTGACCATTGGTACAAACTCTTATTAAAATTATCGGATGGATAGGGTCGGGTCAGTTTTTCCGTGATTTCGATAGATTGATTCCTTCTTATCTTGTTTAAGTTGTTTTCTAGATGATTTTGATAGGTGAATTGTTTCTAGTCATGATAATTTGATTAAAAAAATAATAATTGAGTGATTTTTAACCGATAGATTTTTCTTAATCATAATATAATTGATTTTTAGATGACTTTGATAAATAATTTTTTTAAAATTATGATAAATTAATCAAAAAATGATTATAAAATGATTTTAATAGATAAATTCCACCTAATCATGACAATTTAATCAAAAATATTTTTATTATATATAATTTAAAATATAAATTAAAATATCAATATTTATATAATCAAAAGATTCTAATTTAAAAATTAAAAAATATATATGTTATAATCTTGCTATCAATTTTAAAATCCATAAAAAACAAATAACATTAATATAAAACATCTAAAATGAAATCTCAAATATTATTTTAATAATTTCAATTTAAATATAAAAAATAAAAATAAAATTTGTTTTGGATCTTTCAACCAACATCAAATGCAACCTACTTCATTATCACTTCAATATAAATATCCAACACAACATTGAAGTTTAAATTTTTTAGTTTAGTGGGGATGGTTAAGTTCATGTTGGAATGTAAGTATGATGATCCTTTTTGAAAAGAAATTAAGATTCCAGCTTACCCAAGTTGACATTTATGTTGATGGTGGTCATTCACCTTAACCACTTTAAATGGATTGTGAATTTTCTTACAATATCATTATAGTTCTATTTTTTCCATACATTGATTTTTTATCATAATTTTATTATTGCAATTTTTTAATTTGTAAATGATTTTATTTTGATATTTTATGTAGCGATTAAAAGGTCTCTAACAATAATTTGGCATCTTGATTTTTTTCAATAATATTCATGCGTTTTAAGTTAATTTGGATAATTAAACAATTATAGATTTTAACATCTGTAAATAAAATAAGTTGTGTAATAATTTTATACAAGTGAGAGGGTTGAGGTAGTCTCTTCATATATATATTCGAGGGTTCTCTTCTCTAAATCACATTTTAAGTTGACTTTAAGTATATATTCCAGACTGAATAAAGGATATGTATCTGAAAAGTATTGTTTTCAACTTCAATTTAAGGTTATTCAGATAAAGTTCCACCTCTTTCACTCACTAGTCATATGTACCATCTTACATGGTTTTGAGGTTTGGAGACCATACCTTCGAGTTGAAGACCTAAAATGAATAGAGAGAGTGATTGTCACAATGTTATCCAAATATATCCATACCTAGATATCAGTCTCTCATGCCATCATTCTTTTAATATTTTCAATAACACAATTTATTACTACAATGATCTTTCATATGTTAACAATGATTTACAATCTCAAAGAATTGGGAAATTTCTAGAGTTGATCACCTTAGGTATTCATGCATTGCTTTGAAATCATCTATGGAACAAGCAAATCATGGGGTTGACGCAAGTTAGTATGCAAGAGCCTCTTCATTGGTTCACCTTATTAATCTTGATATTACATAACTTTTGAGGAATGCTCTTCATATCTTTAAGAAAAATATATAGTGTTATTCATAATGATATTTAAAAATCTTACCTCTAATGCATATGGTCTCAACCTAAAGACTCTCTCACCTTAAACTTTTAACTCTACTCAAAAAAAAATTCACTTCAGTGAAGGGTTCATCCAATTCTTAGGGTACACAAAAATATAGTACTATTGTAGCTTGAGGATTCTCCTTGCTCAATGCAAAGTTTTATCCCATCAGCTTTGCATTGAGACATACCACCATATCTCTTGGAAGCATTGTGTTTTTTAAATTTACTCTTTGAAGTCTTAGACCACAATCCATTTTGTTTTTAAATGCCTTCCTTACTACAGACTAAGGGGATATTTTTTTTTCATCTTTAAAAGTTATATAAATCTCTTTAAAGATTCATGGATTGTAAAAACTAAAGATATTTAACCCTCTTCATTCAAAATATGTTTGACCCTTATCAATGGATTTTCAAACATAAATCCTCTCTATCTTCCTCACAACCACAAACTAAAACAAAATATCCTAATATGTAGAAATAACTAAAATGTTCGTCAAATACAATGTATTTCCAATTCATTGAATACACAAGTTCAAAAATGAAAAGGAAGGCCAAATTTTATTGAATCTGCAAACTAAACCACAGTCCGAATAATACTCTTCTCCCATTAAAACGTCCGAACCTAGTTCTACCAAAAAAAATCCTTCATTTTGAAAACTAAGATGAGGGTTTGGGGAGAAAGGCAGAAATCATTGGATTTTGACATCTTCTAATTCTTCCCCTCACAAATGACTTTAGGTTTCTCCCAATTAATTTTCCTTTTGAATCCACATCTAGATCTAAAGCAAACATCCCATTTTTATTTTTTTTAAGTTTTCAACTCCTCAGACTTCATGAAAGGTTTAGGTCTGGAAAGAATGTGGCTCAATCTTTTCTCAAATACAAAACTTCGAAAGACATAAGGTTCAGTTGTAGGAAAAAAGTAGGCTCCCTCTGATAGGTGATGAACAGAACACGAAATCTTACCCTCTTGATTTTACTCACGTGAGCAGGGATTAGGAAACGATTTCTAGGTAGGGTAACTAGAGAGAGAAGGATTCAAACCGCCATAATCCAAAACTGACTCCCAAGCCAACTTAGCCCTAGATCTAGGGTTGGACCCAAAGTCAAAATTAAAGCAAGCAAAATGAAGAGCAAAACCCTCCAATGCATCCTTTTTAGAAAATTGACCAAGCTGCGCGTTAGCAGAAACAGTCAAAGGAAAAGCAAGAAGCATGGGAGAATAGGAAAAAAAAATTATTTTGTAGCATTGATTTACAGGATGAGTTGGATTCTAGTGAAATAAGAAATCTTCTAATAAAAATTCTCAATCTGGTGGGTAAACTTCCCTGGGTGTTTTGAGGGCTAGTTGTAATAGCGTGTGTGTTTATCTAACCTAAATTATTCTTCTTTTCATCTTGTTAGATCGGTTACCTGTTCAGAGTAATTATGTAGGGAGGTGTAAATTACAATGGCAACAGAGTACAGGTTATTATGTTATGACTATTTATATACAATTTAAAAATAATTTATATATAATTATTTGTAAAGTATTAATTTTATAATAATATAATTATAAAATAAATAATATATTCTGAAATTAATTATATAAAAAGTTTTTAAAAATATATAATTGATATATAATAGCATTTTTATATAAGGTTGTATAATAATGACAATTCTAATTTAGTGTTTATATGAAAAATGGAGGAGAAAATACTCTCACATAGTCAATATAAAATCTAATTTTAGCTGGATTGAAATTTGACGGATGCACAAAAATTCACTGTTGGGAATTTTATTCATGAATATGAATGGATTCTCAGTGCTGGAGTTTCCTCATTCAATTCAACTTTAACTTAATCTAAACATTCGACAACTTTTATTTCGTTTTTATTTTTACCCTATTATCGCTGCAATGGATTTGTTATAGTTTTAAAGGAATGTATATTGTTCTTCGTTATGTGGCAATGGTTGATGGTTGACTTATTGTCATAGATTAATCTTGGTAGCCTATGATTTGTTCATTTAATTATTAGATTTTATGTTCTAATCAACAATAACACCTATTTTAAAATTATTGTGCTTATTTAAAATTATTGTTTTGTAAAAAAATATAAAAAATCTGTATTATTTATACATTTTATTAAATATATCTTATAAATTAATATATTGTAAACAATATTATAGTTATTTTTCTCATTTTTTGGTTAAAATAAGATATCCTTGTTTTCATTTTCACTTACCTTATTAGTTATCGACTTTTACAATAGAACCGTTTGAATGAATTAAATACACAACAGGGTCAAATTTGAATCCATTTAGAATTTTGAGGGGAATGGCAATGGTAGGTGAGAAGCCTAGCAAGGGGACAAAAAAGATAAGACAAAACAAATAAAAAGAGAAGACAAGGCATATTTTTTGCGCAAAAACAATAGTATAAAAAAAAAATAGAAGTCTAGAGAAGACAGAACAACAAAGGAGAACCCAGCAACAGACTGTGGAATATAAAAGAGGCAAAATAGAAGAGGAAGAACATTAGTAAACAGATTAAGAGAATGTTTTACTGACATCAACCAAACCATAGGCAAATCAACATAATACAAGGAATAAAATAGAGCATCTACAATAGTATATAACTCAACCAATAGGAAGCACAAAGGAGATCAAAACAAAAATTTGTGAGTTTTTTGTAAATATTTGTAGTTGTGTAAGTATATGGATTTAAATTAGTTTGTAATAAAGTTTTATAAGTAAATTAATATATGTTATTTATGTTGTTCTATGTTGATACTCGGCCTTCCCTATTATATCATATTATCATGTTTATTTAGTGTAATTTCAGCACTGTTGTTCATCTTCACACTATCCCCATAGTTTCAATTTTTTATTTTATTTTATGATCTTAGTTGTTTCCCATTTGAGCCTACACATTTTTATTTTCTATCAACAATTGGTATCAAAGCCCTTATGTTGTAATCCCATTTAAACATGGCAAGAGGGAGTTCTGGTTCATAGTAGCAGCCCTCTCCATTTTATGAAAAGAACTATGATGTGTGGAGCATCAAAATAAAGACCATATTCAACTCTCAAGAGCTATGAGAATTGGTTGAAGGTGGATATAATAAGGTTGTAGACCTAGCAACCTTGAATGCATTAACCCAAGCACAAAATGATGACTTAAAAGACAATAGAATAAAGGATGTCAAGGAACTTAGATGCATACAAATAGTATTATCTAAGTCAATCTTTCCTATGATAGAAGTAGCTATCCATTCTAAACAATAATGGAATATTCTTCAAAATATTTATCAAGGGAATGACACGGTAAAATTTTTCAAGTTATAGCTCTTAATAAGGGACTTTGAGACCCTACAAATGAAACAAAATGAATCTACCAATGACCTCTTCACAAGGACAAATATTATTGTCAATCAAATGAAGACATGTGGTGATACCCTTGAAGATCATAGGATCATAAAAAAGGTGATGAGGAGTCTTCCTATGAGATTTGACTCTATGGTGGTTAAAATTGAAGAGTCAAAAGATTTGAGGTAAATGATAATAGATGAGCTAACAATTTTCTTGAAAATTCTTGAAAAAATGATGAAGAGATTAGCCACCTCCTCTCGTGAGTAAGAATTCAATACCAATGTGAATGTGAGAGGAAGGGGGAGAGCATCAAATAATAGATGAAAAGGAAGAACTTAGTACAGTCAAGAAGGTGGAAGGCATAGCTATCAAGAGTCACATGGAAAAAGAAGAGGAAGGATAAATAACACTTCTAGATGAGGATCTGCATAAATGTATGAAAAGTCTAACATTCAATGCTATTATTGTAAAAGGTATGGACACTACTCTAATGATTATAGAAAGGAGTATGATATGAATAGGCAAATTTCAATTTTCTCCAAAACATTAGAGGTTGAACCTAATAAGAATTAAAAAGATGGAAAATTGTTCATAACATGCAACATTATGGAGCAAATTGGTAAAGAGATATGGTACTTGGATAGTGGTTGTATCAACTACATGAGTGGGAACAAGAAAATATTCAGCGATATTGATGAGTCAATCAAATGAGAGGTAAATATAGAAAATAATGAGAAGGTTCCCATCATAGGCAAATGAAACATTTCTATCTACACTAAGCAAGATGACAAAAGACAAATTCAAGATGTATAATATGTGCCTAGGTTAAAGCACAATCTAATTAGCATAGGGTAGTTTGTCTAAAAGAGATATAAAGCTAGATTTGAGAATGATGAATGCATAATATTTGATATGAGTGGTTGTAATAGGCACATTTCTGTAGTCAATATAACAAGCTTTTAGATGTTTCCATTGAGAATGCAAAGTGAGTTCACAACAACATTAAAAACTATAGTAGATGAGTCTACTCTTTGACACCTAAGATATGGACATTTAATATTTTTAGGGCCAAACCTTCTTCACAAGAGTCAAATGGTGAGATGGTTTCCCCTTAGAGAATAGCCAAACAAAAATTGTGAAGGATGCATATTGAGGAAATAACATAGGAATGTATTTAGAGATGATCCATTCAGACTTGTGTGGTTTAACTAAGACCCCCTCCCTATCCAAAAATGTCTACTTAAAGGCATTCATAGATGATTTCATCAAGAAGATATGAGGGTATTTATTGGGAAAAAATTGGATGCATTTGAGACCTTAAATAAATTCAAGGCCATGGTGGAGAAGCAAAGTGGCCATTACATCAAGATTTTGAGTATGGATAGAGGGGGAGAGTATATCTCTAATGAGTACATGAATTTTTGCAAGGATCATGGTATCAAGAACTAATTTACAACTAGGTATACATTGCTGTAAAATGGTGTGGCTGAGAGGAAGAATAAGAACATCCAAGAAATGACAAAGAGCGTGTTAAAACCAAAGGATTTGCCTAACAATTTTTGGGCTAAGGTTATATCAACAATTATATACTTTTTAAATATTTGTCCAATGAAGAGTGTTGGGGATATAATACATCAAAAAACATTGAGTAGCTAGAAGTAAAGTATTTAACACATTAGAGTGTTCAATTGTGTTGCATATGATCATGTACCCAAGCAAAGGACTAAATGGAATGAAAAAGGTGAGAAGTGTATTTTCATAGGGTATATTGACCAATCAAAGGCTTATCAATTGTACAATCTCATTACCAAAGAGGTCATAATTTACCAAGATTTTTAATTTGTTAAGCATGAAGTTTGGGAAGAGAGATAAATAAAAGAGCATGTGCAAACAAGGGCTAATGGGCCCTTTAATAAATTTGAATGAGTAAGTGGTACAATCACCCATGATAAAATTGGACCCCTAATTCATAAAGGGCTTATTCATCTAGTGGTATCAATCTTCAAGGATGTCAAGGAGTTATTCAAGAGTCAACATCATCCTCCTCCAACTCAAGTCAACATGTAGTAAGGACAAGAAGATTTCAAGAATTCTATGATCAATCAAAGTATGAGTAAAATCAAGATAAAACAATTATGCTCTTTTTTTATCAGCTAATCTTATCTACTTTTAAGAATCAGTCAAGGATAGAAAGTGGTATGAGGTAATAGATGAATAAATTCATGTAATAGATATAAATCAAACTTACAAGTTAGTTGACCTACTAAAAAGAAAAGAGGTCATAAGAGTCAAGTGGGTGTACAAGACAAAAACCACTCCTAAAGGCAAAATAGAGAGGCATAATGCGAGACTAGTCGTGAAGGGATATAAACAAAGGCCTAGATGTGACTATAATAAGACATTTTCACCTATAGCAAGGATATAAATAGTAAGGACAATCATAGCCAATACTAATCAACATAAGTGAAAGGTGCATCAAATAGATGTCAAATCAACGTTCTTGAATGGAGTGTTATAAGAATAATTTTATGTGGGATAGGCACCTAGATATGAGATTATCGATCATGAGAAAAAGGTATATAGGCTGAAAAAGGCATTGTATGGGCTTAAGAAAGCCCCAATAACATGGTAAATTTGTATAAACTCTTACTTGTTGAGCAACAACTTTAGCAAAAGCACTAGTGATTCCACACTCTATATCAAAGCAAGCAAAGATGATATTTTGATTGTAAATTTGTATGTAGATGATCAAATATCCACTGGAAATGTAAATAAATCAATAGAAGAGTTTAAAATAGCCATGATGGTGTTTGGAATTATTTATTTCTGCTTTTTAAATTACTTTCTTAGGATATAAGTCAAGAAAATGAATAGTGGCATCTTTATATGCCAATCTATATATGCAAAAGATATTTTGGAGAGGTTTTTGATGGTGGAAAACAACCTAGTATCTACTCCAACTGAGACAAGTCTTAATTTGTGCAAGAATGATTTTAGTAGCAATGTAGACCCCACATGGTATAAGAGCTTAGTGATAAATTTAATGTATTTGACTACAACTAGGTTAGACATCATGTATGTAGTTAGATTCATGGAGATGCCAAAGGAGATGTATTGGTAAGCAGGAAAGAGGATATTGAGGTACGTGAATGAAACAAGAGATTATGGAGTTTTGTATGCAACAACAGATAAATTTTAGATTTTGGGTTACATAGATAGTAGTTGGGCTGGTAGCCTTGATGACCAAAAGAACATTTTGAGGTATGTATTTCATCTTGGGTTATAAGCCATATCTTAGGATTCAAATAAATAACGTATAGTATCATTTTTTATAGCTAAAGAAAAGTACATAGTAGCCAATACAATACCCATAGTATCATTTTATATGGTTGATAAGGATACTTTCATATTTTCATGACGAATAATAACAAGCTTGTACACTCTATTTTTTGATAATATATCTTCCAAGCATCGTCAAAGAACCTTATCTTTCATGATAGGAACAAACACATTGAGGTATCACTTCATTTGAGAGTTAGCTAAGAAACATGTGATAGCATAGTTTTTACAAATCAGATCAACAAATAACTAATATTTTTACTAAGCCATTGTCAAAATACGCTTTCATATACTTAAGAGGAAATTTAAGGGTCATTACTACAATAACATTAGGCCTAAAATGTTTTATGTTGGCTGTAAAATCCTACAAGATATCTCCAAACTCCTAAAAGATAGCTCTAGACTCCTACAAGCTAGCATTAAACTCCATCAATCTAGCTCTAAACTCCTATAGGTGAACTCCAAACTCCTATAGGCCAACTCTGGACTCCTACAAGCCAACTCTAGACTCTTAGAGGGCATCTTCAAACTCCTATAGTCTAGCTCTAGACTCTTATAACACAACTATAGACTCCTATAGTACAGCTTTGGATTCCTATAGCATAGCTTTGGACTCTTATAACATAGATGCAGACTCCTATAGCATAGTTCTAGACTCTAAGAGGGAAACTTCAAACTCCAATAGGCC